>JAOXXN010000259.1:6292785-6306367 GCA_026770055.1 Myrmophylax atrothorax
TTAACAGTTCATGAGAAATGACATAGAGGGTTTAGAATACACAGCTTTGGTCACACCCACACAGTGATAAACTGGTCACAGCTCGCTGAACTGGGACACTGGGGCTGGCAGATGGATCCCTTTTGATCCATCCCAGTGTCTGCATTCCTGTGTGGTGCTTGGGAGCCCAGCCCAGCCCAGCAGGGGCTGTTCCACAGTGCCCAGAGGAAGGTTCTTTATTCCCAGCTGAAGTTGGGCTGGGTGGGCTGTCCCACACTCATTACTAACTAACAAAGGTCTTACTTATTCCATCAAGAAACTGGAGACAAAGGAAAAAAAAGTCTGTTTAAATCAAAGGAAAACTAGGATCTGGATTGGGTATTCTTAACTGATAGTGAGAGACCAGCACAAGCCACCTCAGAGGATCAGTTTTTGATCTGCTCTCTGCAAACTTGCTGTGAGTGATCTATAAATAGTCACCTCCCACAAGGAGCTGCTCTTCCATCAGTAGAATTTCAGGTTTACATCCATTGTCATAAAAACCTTGTTCCCTTTTTTTTTTTTTACTTTTTTTTCTGCCATTACAGATGATTTTCCTGCTTCAGACCTGGCCAGAGCTGCCTGTGCTGAATGCCCTGGAGCTGCTGGATTTCAGCTTTCCTGACCGTTACGTTGGTTCCTTTGCCATCAACTCCTTGAAGAAGCTGACGTAGGTGTGACCCCCCTGGCCCAGGCCCCCTCTGCTCCTCTCGGGGCTGCTGAGGGCACTGGGAACAGCCTTGGCCTTACAGTTCCTACAAGTGCACTCGTGGCAGCAAAGATAAGGTTGTCTTTTACATTCCCTTCTCTCAACAGAGATCATGATGTGTTCCAGTACCTGCTGCAGCTTGTCCAGGTGCTCAAGTATGAATCCTACCTAGACTGTGAATTAACCAAGTTCCTGCTGGACAGGGCCTTGTCCAACCGCAAGATCGGCCACTTTCTCTTCTGGCATCTGAGGTGAGGGGCAGATGTTTTAGGCTTTTGCTCAGAATGGAGTGAAACCTGCATTTCCTGGTTCTTCAGCAGGCCTGGCTGGCTGTAGAGCTGACAGGGTGTTTATTTGCTGCCCCTTAGCTTGGGTGTCCCCTCCAAGTGCTGGTGGGATTTCCTTGCCATGACTCCCCAACCCCAGAAACTGCTGCTGTTACCTTGGGCAGCTGAATGAGAATTATTTCACATTTTTCTGGGTGGGAAGAGACCCACAGGGATTGAGTCCAGCTCTCCAGGAGGACACAAGAATTGAGTCCAGCTCTCCAAGAGGACACAATACAGTTTTTTTGTTCATTTATTTTTGTCTTTGGGTGTTGTTGTGGTTGGTGGTGTTTGGCTTAGGTTCTGTTTCCAGAATTTGTATATGTATGTGTTATACACACACGTGCCTGTGAGCTGGAATTTCCTTTGGACACCCCTGGCCTCCTGCCAGTTCTGAGCCATAAGCTCTGAGCTGTTCTTGCCCCCCAAGTGTTGTTCTCAAAGGAGTGGTTAGTGATTTAGTCATACAGAAAATGTCTCACCACCCCAGGCAGTGGTTTTCCTTCATCACCACCTGGCCTGGGGGCATTTCTTTTTCCTTCCCCATTACCCAGAAAGAATCAGCAGCCACTACTCTGCTCCTCCTGCTGTGGGTGTGAATGGGAGGGTGAGTCAGCACTGCTACAACCTCCCCTCTCCCCCAGGTCAGAAATGCACGTTCCTGCTGTGTCCTTGAGGTTTGGGCTCATCCTGGAGGCTTATTGCAGAGGCAGCATCCACCACATGAAAGTTTTGATGAAACAGGTAAAAATGCTTTCAGCCATAAGGTTGACTTCCCTCTTGCTGGTTCTCAGCTGTTGGCTTTTCCAACCCAGTGTTATCAGTGATACAGTCTCATAATGCTGTGTTGGTTTTGGCACATCCCATTGGGAGCCTGGAGATCCCCATCACGTGTGAGGTTCCTCATCTCTTACCCACTCCAAACTGCACTGTGTGTCTGCAGTGGCTTGAAATGTTCAAAGGCCACTGCTGTGATGAGATGAAGTGGGTGAGTTGCCATTTAGTGAGATCTGTCACAATTGGCTGATTTGGAGCAGTGCATTTGTGTCCAGAATATCCACAGTTAATTATGATCTCCCTCATGCACATAGTGCTACATTTGGTTTGTTGCAATGGATGAAATGGCTAAAAGTTGAGAGAAAGAGATGCAACCCAGGTTTCCTTTTCACAGGAGATTTTAATGTTTTTTTTCTGAACTTTCTCCAGGAATTTCCTATTTGTTAAGCCTGTTCCACCCCTCCCCTTTTCAGGGAGAAGCCCTCAACAAGATGAAAGCTCTGAATGACTTTGTCAAATCGAGTTCTCAGAAGGCGCCGAAGCCTCAGACCAAGGAGCTGATGCACATGTGCATGAAGCAGGAAACGTACCGGGAAGCTCTTTCCCACCTCCAGTCCCCCCTGAACCCCAACACCATCCTCACTGAAGTCTGGTAAGGGAGGCAGCTGCACCTCTTCACTGTGCCACAGCTGTTTGGCAGTGGAGCTTTGGGTTATCCCAAAGGCCTTTCCTCTTGCACTGCACTCCCCCAGTGTTTGCAGGTGCTGTTGAAGTGGCAGCTTTCATGGCTGCCCTTTTAATGGATGGAAGCTGATGGTAATATCTTTATTTCCTCTAGTGTGGATCAGTGCACCTTCATGGACTCCAAAATGAAACCTTTATGGATTGTGTTTAATAATGAAGAGACAGGTGGAGGTGGAGTGGGCATTATCTTTAAAAATGGAGATGGTAAGTCTTTATTATACTCTTGAAAACATACCCTTCAGTCTCAGGTATTTAGTGTGCTGAGTGGGCCTAAATATGGACCATCAGGATGTTGTATAAATGAGGACCTTTAATGTTTGGAGTTTATTGGGGAGTAATCTGGAGTAAAATTCCTCTATTTTACATGCTGCCTTCTTTCATTTAGATTTTAGTGCAGTGGGAGGTGGATGCCCTTGAACAGTAGAACCAAACCTGCTGTGAGGTGTGAAGGAGCTCCAGCAGTGTGAGCCCTGCAGGGTTGGGGTGGCTGCTGCTCCCTCTTGTGCCCAAGTATTCCTGAAGTGCCCCACTGGCTGCCAGGGGAGGAGCTTTGGCAAAGTGAAGGAGCCTGTTCCTCCTCCCTCAGTGAAACCCTGGGAGCTGGGCTGTCTGCTCTGGGGGTTTTACACTTCCTGCACCAGCAAACTCTGCCCTGTGCTCACGTTCTTTCTGAGCTGGAGCAACAAGTGCCAAAGCCCTGCTGCAGGGGCAGGAGCATTAGAGAGGGACACTGGGAGGTACTGAGGACCCTTCCCCCTTGTTACCTTGCACAGATCTGCGGCAGGACATGCTGACCTTGCAGATGATCCAGTTGATGGACATCCTGTGGAAGCAGGAGGGCCTGGACCTGAGGTGAGTGGTGGGCACACAGCTGTCCTGCTGCAGTGGTCAGTCAGGGGGGCTGAGGCTTCTCTCTGCAAGCTTGTTTTGCCCCCAGCAGGTCTGTCTGGTACTGTGTGAGCAGCTGGGCAGCTCCTGTGGCACTGGGGAACAGAACTGCAAAGGAGAGATGGAGGAGATGTGGCAGACAAGGGAAAGCTTAGAAGTCACCACCACCCAGTCCTGGGCAGGATTTCAGTGGAAGGGTTTCTTTCATCTCTGCAGGATGACCCCTTATGGCTGCCTCTCCACAGGAGACAAGACTGGGCTGATTGAGGTGGTCATGCACTCGGACACCATCGCCAACATCCAGCTGAACAAGAGCAACATGGTGGCCACGGCCGCCTTCAACAAGGATGCGCTGCTCAACTGGCTCAAGTCCAAGAACCCCGGGTGAGCAGCTCCCCTGGCCCCCTGCTCCCTCCCACCTGCAGACACGGCCTCTGCTTTCCTCATTTCCCCCAGTTATGCACATTGCCAAGCTGGCCCCCGGTGTCTGTCCTGCTTCCCTGCCTGGCACACCTGAAGGCATCGTGGGGCTCTGGGTGGGCTCTGAGCAGAAAGGGAGGTGTCTGGGTTGCTGTTGGCAAGCTCCTTGTGATCCCTGAGAGCCTGAGGTAGCACTGGCCACAGGTCCTGCTGTGTTCTACAGAGATAAAGGGGCAGCAGGAGCAGTGCCAAAAGCAAGCAGCACAAGAGCTGTGTAACTGGGGGGTTACTGGATAGAGAACCAGCAGCCACACATCAGGGCTGTTCTGGGGGAGCAACTCAGCAACAGGAGCTTGCTTTGTCCTTTGGATCCATGCAGCTCTAGAACTGAGTTAATTGAGACTTAGTAGTTAATTTTTGTTGAGATTGTGGACACAACTTTCTTCAGACCCCTTCAGCCACAGGCAGTTACTGCAGCTTGTTTTGCCCAGCATGGGTGGGAGTCCTGCCCTGCAGAGCATTGTGGGAATCCAGATGGGATTCCCTGCCTCTCCCCTGCAGGTTTGCATGGGGGGAGCTCTGAGAACAGCTTTCTGGTGGGGAAGGACTGGAGTTCAGAGGGGAATCACTGGTCTGGCTCTTCCTTCCCCCTGCAGGGATGCCCTGGAACAAGCCATCGAGGAGTTCACGCTCTCCTGCGCCGGGTACTGCGTGGCCACCTACGTGCTGGGCATCGGGGACAGGCACAGTGACAACATCATGCTGAGGGAGACAGGCCAGGTGAGGCACTGCTGGGGGCTCAGAGGAGGGCACAGAGACAGCCCCTGCAGCCCCAGCTCCCCTCCAGCCAGCCAGGCAGACCCAGTGTTCTCCAGAAGGGGCTCCTGCCAGCAGGAGGGCAAATACAGTTTGTATAACCCGAGTTCCAGCGCTGGGGCATCATTGCCTGGGGCTGCAGGAGCTGCCAGAGCTGCCCTGCACAGCCTCTCGCTCCTTTATCCATGTTGGATATCCCTGCTGCCCCCTCCAGAGCCTGGGGGTGGGGTTTGGGGGGGTCACAACACTGCCAGGGTGCCACAGGCAGCTGTCCCCTCGCTGCACGAGGGTGCCCCAGCCTGGCTGGGCTTGGCATTTCAGAAAATACCAAAAGGAGGGGAAAAGCAGCCTCAGCTGAGGAAGTTTGTATTTTGTAGCAACTGAAAAACAGGAGAGTTTCTTTCTACACTGTCTGGGACCAACAGCCTGCACTGGCAGGTGCCTGTGTGGGAGTGCTCTGCTCCTTCTACTAGTGCCACCCTAAAGCAGATATCTCTTCAGATACACCAATTATTGATGAGGCTTTTCTGTCCTATCCAACATTCAATCATAGTAGAAAGGATCTTTGCAAGTAAGTAGTGTCTCTTTCCAAAAGGATGCTACAGGAGAGGTCATTTTTCTCCCTCCCGAAATCCTGTGGTCACCATCTGCTGAATACAGTAACTGAACTCAACACTGACCAGCTAAAATAGGTACTATTCTAAAACCATTTTTTCTTCTTTATTTTCAGCTGTTCCATATTGATTTTGGTCACTTTTTGGGTAACTTCAAGACTAAATTTGGTATTAATAGAGAACGAGTTCCTTTCATCTTGACCTACGACTTTGTGCACGTCATCCAGCAAGGGAAAACCAACAACAACGAGAAGTTTGAGAGGTGAGTGCTGGGAGTGACAACCTGACTTCAGCTTTTTCACTCTGCATTTTTAGATTTTACTTCCAGCAATGTGTAGCCTGTACACATGAAAGTAAATAAATAATTATCTACCTGTTAGAGAAGGTGACTGACAGGGGGGTGGGTACCAGCAGCAGGGCTCAGCCTAGTCCACGGCTTTGCTTGCTGAAGTGGCACAGCTGAGCCCTCCCTGCTCTGCCCTCACTCCCCAGGTTCAGGGGCTACTGTGAGAGGGCCTACATGATCCTGCGGCGCCACGGGCTGCTCTTCCTGCACCTCTTTGCACTCATGAAAGCTGCAGGTTTGCCAGAGCTCAGCTGCTCCAAGGACATCCAGTACCTGAAGGTAAGAGAGGCAGAGCCCAGGGAGGGTTAAAACTGAGCACCTGCTCCTGGGGCTCAGGGAGGAGAAAGAGGAGCAGTTCGGTGTGGAAGGGCATGTTGGAAGCAGAAACAAAGAGTAGATGCCCCTTGTTCATCAAGTGCCAGACCCTGGTGCTCAGGAAAGCACTTGGGTTCTTCAGCAGGGACCTTGAAGAACCAGTTGCAGGGAAGGACACGAAGCCCTTTGGTTGTGTCTCAGCTCCTGTTCCCAGTTTGCCTCTTTAGTTATATCCACATATCCCTGGCCAGCTCCAACAGCAGCTTTGTATAACGCCCTAAACCAGCCTAAGAGTAGAATGGAAGTATTTTTTAGTGAAAATCTGCAAGAACTATTAAAAAAAAAATTAATGGCTGTTCTTTCCTACTCTGTCCTCCTTTCAATGGAGTAATTTTTAATGTGCAAACACCTTACTGGCTGAGCTGTTCTTTGCTCAGTTGTGTTCCCAGTGAGGCTCCGCTGACTGTGCCTCTTGCCCTCAGGACTCCCTGGCTCTTGGGAAGACTGATGAGGAGGCACTGAAGCACTTCAGGCTCAAGTTCAACGAAGCCCTGAGGGAGAGCTGGAAAACCAAAGTGAACTGGCTGGCACACAATGTTTCCAAGGACAACAGGCAGTAGGGCAGCAGCAGCAGGAGCCTGCACACCCTTCCCCAGGGCACTGTCCCACCTGGGCAATGCTGAAGGTGCCCCACCTGCACTCCCAGAGCTCAGACACTGCTGCAGGACTGCAGAGCTTGGCCTGTCCCCAGCCCCAGCCTCGTGGCAGCTGCAGAGCTCTGGGGACAGGGAGGGACAGAGCCAGTGAGGTCACTGCCTGCAGGGAGAGGTAGGTGGGGGAGGTGCTGGACCCCTAACAACTCATTCAGCTCCAAATAGATCTTCTAATGGAAGAGTTGAGGCAGTTGTGACATCCTTCCCATGTGCTAATGTCTGTATTTCTGTTTTCTTGAGAATTCAGCTGAACAGAGAGGGCCCATCCCTGCAGCCCAACTTGCAGGTCCCACCATTACAGCTCAGAGGCATTACCTGGGGCAGTGGCCACCAAGATGACTTAGACAACACCTGCTGTCCCTGCAGTGTGTGTGGGTGTGTGCAGGGCCCTGCCCCAGAGCCAGCTGGCACTGATGGCACCATTCTGTGCCCAAGCTGTGTGCCGAGACTGCCCTCCTGTGCAGGGACTGTCAGAGCAGTGGGTTAAACACTGAAACACTTGCAGGAAGTTGCATCTCAACTCTCATCTTCTTACAAACTTCCTCCCTGTTCCTTTCCACGCTCTTCCTCCTCCAGCCACAGTCCCCACTCCCGCTCTGCTCAGGGAGCTGCTGCCTCTGCTCCTTTTCAGAGAATGAATTTTGCTATTTCTTTCCTTATTAAACTAATTTGGGGAGCAAAAAAAAAGTGTGAAAATTAATCTTGGGCCCCAGACAAGGTGAGATGCACTGACCCCACAGGCCCTGCTCAGGTTGGTTGGTTCTTGTGGAAGGGAAGACACTACAATGCTGTGCCCATCAAAGCAGTTCTCCTGCACTGGCACAGCCTGGCATTCCAGGATCCCGGGGAGGTGCCTGGTTTCCACACTCAACACCAATCCTGGCCCCAGGAACAGTGTTCCAGCAGTGGCTCCTGGCACCTGCCCTTCCATGTGAGAGGTGCAATAAAACAAATCAACTGCAAGAACTCAGCAATTCCAGGTGCTTCTCAACCCAGCAGTTTTACAGAGACTATTCAGTCTACAAACCTGACTTACCTACAAGTAAAAATCCAGTAAGTCCTCACCTGGACCTTCTTCCTTCTCTACTCCTGGGAGAGCATCTTTGGTGATGGGTCAGCAAATTTGACTCCAAATTCCCAAAGCAGCAGCTCACCCGATGGTCTTCAGCAAGCTGAATTGTACTGAATCCAAACTTAAATCATGTCCAAAAGTATTCCATTTCACTATAAATCAGTGGCTTCTCATTTTATAAATATGCTCAGAATGATAGACCTATTTCTATTTATTTAGAGATGTTTCTGTCATTATTTTTTTTAACTCACTCTGTACAAACTGATTGTGCTTATTCTGTTGCCTTTGAAAAAAAGAAGTATTTTTTTAAGCCAAACTGTGGTTCTGCCAGAAGAGAATGTTTACATGTTTAACTTTTCAGTTGCTTTAGGTACATGTTTTGTAAATAAAAAATAAGAAATACTGAGAAATTGTCCACAGATGCTGCCAACTCTTTCTGTGCTTGAGATCAATGACAATGAGACTCCTACTCCCACAGCAGAGGCAAATTAGACTCAGTTTCTGTAACTTAATTTACATTGTTCTACTCAGTAAGAAATAAAAGCAAACAACCTTTAGAACCAGAAATTTATTGTAGCTTATAGACTTTCCAAACTGACCTGTTACCAATATACACATCTGAAAAGTTATACCCACAGTGGCTACAAACTGCACCAGGCTGTTACAACCCCTCAGTATTACCATTAAGTCATGATCAGTTTTGGTCTAAAATACAGCAGCTACAGCAACAGTATATGGAAGGATAAGTCTTCTACACATTAACACAGGACAACTGTCAGACATAAGTTAAAAGTTTCCCAGTTTACTTAAAACTAGCAGTTAATTACCACATAAGTAGTCAAAACCATTTTCCCATTTTAGAAATCTAAAATTTTACATTAAAAAAAAAAACCAAACCAAAACCAAAACCAACAAACAAAAAAAACCAACCCCAAAAGCAGTAAACTCTGGTGTGGGTCCCTTCCCTGCTCCAGGTCCTTCTCCTGCTGTGAAGGCACTCCAGTCCAGGTTCCCTGGGTCACACCACGAGGTGACAACAGGTCTGCTCTGAAACCCAAACTGTACAAACCTCTGCACCAACCCTTACCTTTCATCTCTGTCAGTTAATGAGGACCTTTGTGCCCCACCCTCTGGCACCTTCCCCAGTGCCCTGTCCTGGTCTGTGTGACACCAGTGGGCTCTGCACCCACGAGCCAACAGTGGCACTTGGCTTACCGTGCTGAGGAGGGAATGCAGTCCCAGGCTCCTGTCACAACCAAAACAAGTTCCTCTTTAATGCACCTCCATAGAAATCAAGCAGAAATTAATTACTGCAGACTCTGCATAAGACCAAATAAAGTCAGCCAAGCCCTGCCCAGCAGCAGAACCAGCACTCCCCACCCAGGGCGGCTTCGCTTTCGTACCTTCCAGCTTTTGTCCTTTGCAGTCCCAAGTCACAAATGTGATCAGGAACAACCCAGATCAGCTCGACTTGGAATAATATCAGCATGATTCCCAAAGGTTTCTGGTTGGGTGATTTATGCTACAAGGTTTTCACCAGCAGGAAAACACAATTACTAAGTGTAAACAAAGGCTTAAACACTGACAGTGCCAGTTACTGTACAAGGGGCTGCAGGGGAGGAGCAGAGTGGTCAGTGGCATCAGGTACACCCCAAACCCTCCCCCTGCCACATTAAAAAAAATGAACAAACAAAAAAAAACCCAAATCCCTATTAATGTAGGCTGGCAGCCAAGGTGCACAGGTCCCCAGGGCTTCACTGCAACCCATCACCTACAAACAGCCACCCTGTCAGCATGGACAGCCCAGCACTGGGCCATGGGCAGCCTCCCTGTGACTAAAAGGGGCTGTGGGTGTTGCCACAGAGCTGCCCACCACGTAGTGTTTTTTCCCCAATAACTTAAAAGCCTTTATGCCAAGGCTTAGTTGGAGAGGTGGAAGGAAAAAAAAAAAGAAAAATTAAACCCAAACAAGTGTATTGCACAGGGCAGCTGAACCTCTGCAGAGGTTCCTAAAGCCTTTACAATTTCTCAAGAGCTTGAGTGTTGCCTCTGCAGAATCCAGGGGGTTAAAGCCCAGGGAGGGAGGGAGGAGAATGGGTGTGAGCACATCGCAGTCAAGGCCATACAGAGTTACTGAACACCTACACTAACAACGGTGCCCGTGCTCCTGCTGCACAAGGGTGACACTTGGATAGGTCATGCTGCATGGTTTTTCACTTTAGCATGTTTGAAACCCCAATTCCCTGTTTTCACTACCACAAATGACATAATTACATAATTCCAAGATATTTACAAAATATTAAAAAGTCTTGTTAATCTTCTACATATTAACCTCATTCTGCCACTTTACACATGCACTAATTTGGGGGGGGGAAATTAAAAGAAATCAACAGGCTGAAATGAGCAGCTTTACCCTTTGTCAACAAGCAATCTTTGCATCTTTTAGAAAGAGAAAAAGGAACAAAGCCAAGTTTGTTTCACTGAGCAAAAAAAGACAGTTCAGAAATTCATGTGCAATGGCTACAGAGCTGCAGAGTCACTTAGCTGAGATGACGTGAAGAAAAAAGTGCAAGGTGGTTCCTCACAGAGCGTAAAAAAAATCCAGTCACTGAGGCAAGGCTGAAGGAGAGGAGCTAAACTACACCCTACACACCAGGGACTGACAGAACACAAACAGAGAGGTGTGGGGGTTCAACCTACTGGCCAGAATGGATGGGTTTGTTTGGAACACCATGAATCCTTGGTACCAATGGAGTGTGGGACAATGGAGTCTTCCAGAGCGGGAATGGACAGACAGAGGGCACGGCGGGATCAGTAACTGAGGGTGGAGTCATCCCATTCCAGCTGTTGCTGTCTATTGACATTCTGTTGGTCCTCCTCCTGCTCTCCCTCCTCCTCCTCACTGCTTTCAGACTCTGCACTAGTGATGTCATCTTCTTCTCCATCTTCACTTTCTTCCTCCTCCTCCTCCTCTTCCTCTTCACTGCTGTGTTGGTCCTCGTAAGTCTGTTAAGACAAAAATTCACTGTTGTTGCCATAGTGGCAAAAATTCTTTTTATTCTGTACTGACAAATAGCTATTGCAGATTCCTTGCTGTTTTGAGAAGTTCAGCAGGAATTAGGCAACCAGAAAAGGGAAACTGCACTCTGTAAAACAGCTCTGTGACACTGCTGCCAATCCTGGCACTCCACACCAACTGATCCTGAAGGGTGATCCAGTACTGCAAATTCTGCTGCAGAAGGACCTTGCAGTAGGACACACTCTGGGAGCATTTACTGTTCCAAATTTTCTAGAAATGCAGACGTTGGCCACAGGAGCAGGTTTGTATTTTTATATATATATGTATATATTACAAAACACCCCATATATTATAGACACAAATGTTTTTGACAACAAATTCCTGCAAGTCTGGACCAAAGCAGGCTGGTTAAGGCAGTGCAGCACAGCAACACTACTGCTGGACAGTGGTTTGCAGAGTTCCATCCCCCACCATGAAACTCTAACCCTGCAGGATCCCAAACATAATTGCTCTTGGCACATTCATTCCCAGTTCCCAGCTGATGTCCCTGCCCTGTGCTCAGGGCTTGGTCCTGCTCTGCCCACGGACAATCCCAGCAGCCTCAGGGCTGCAGCAGGGGCAGTGCTGAGCCCCAGCTCCAGAGGTACCTCCATGGGGTTCACAGTGATGGTGAGGGCAGAGTCATCCCAGTCCATCTCGTTCTCCTTGCCCGTGTCCTGGTCCCTCACGGTCCTCTGGTGCGCCGCGCGGATCCGGAACACGCCCAGGATGATCATGAACACCAGGAAGCTCACACAGACCACGATCACCACTGTGGCTGTGCTGGGAACAACTGCAAGGGGGGAGCAAAGGGGCTCCTTACAGGGCAGTGGGGACTCCTACACAGAACTAACACCCACCTCCCTTCCCAGCACTGCAAGGGAAGTGGCACCACACAAACCTCACAGAGGCACTTTGGCCTCAGCCACTTCAAAAGTCACTCAGAGTAAGAACCAGACCTCAGTTCCTTAAATATAATTACATCAATCTGAAGGACTCAAAACACATGGGAAGCAGATTCTACCACACAGACTCCTTTCTAAATTGCCTATTTTTCTTCCTCTCACATCCTACACTCTTGCCAAATTAATGTAATTAGAACAGAAAGGGCAGATCCCATGACTCATCAAGGGAATATCACTGCAGTTCTTTCTTCATGCCATTCAGAAATACTGTCCCAGTTCCTCAGAGCCCTTTACCAAGGTATTACAGTCCCCTCCCATTTTCCAACAGACACACACCAACAGAAAGTTCTTCTGCTGACAGGAAGAGGAATGATGGATCTCTAGAAATCCACTCCTCCCTGCCTGGGCAGCAGCAGACCAGGACCAAGTAGCTGCCTGGATTATTAGTCCAATACACTGGGAAAAACCTCTCTGCAGCAAAAGCCTCTTGGACTTGGATTCATTTTAACAACACAATGAAACCAGCTCAGCTTGGGTGGCTGAGAATCCTGACCTGAGAAGGGGTGGGGGTTGGCCAAGTTGTGCCCAGAGAGATCCACGAAGGAGTGGTGCACGGGGTGCACGAACTGGGGCTGTGCCGCGATGTGGTTGGCGTGTTCCACAGGGCTGGCAGTGTGGATCACATTCACCTGGGGACAGAGACACAGGTTACACTGCAGGAGCCCAACAGCTCCATTCTGAAGGGATAGAAATAAAGAGGAAAAAAATGAAAACAAAAATAGCTATTTCCCAGGGTAGGCAGCCGGTCCTCCCCCAACACAGGCTCTTCCCAGGGCACAGCCATCCCAAGCAGCTCTGCATATTTTCCATTTCTTGTCACAAAACCCTTCAGCTTCACAGCTCTCAAATCTGTTTTAGTCTGGAAAGCTGGTGTAGACACCAGTATTTCAGAATGGAAGAGATAAAGCCAGTTTATTATCAAATTTGGTACCCAGCCATTTTAATCCTGAAATAACAGTGTATGCAAAGATATCTAACCCATTAATTACATCTCCTTCATTCCCACCTCTTATTCTGCTGTACATTTTCAGCTAAGAAAAAGTACTTCTTATTACAATCAAAGTGGCAAGAAAGAAACTTCTCTTTCAGCTTAACCCCCACCCAGCAGAGCTGCCTTTCAGGCACCGGTGGGAGCTCATCCCTTGCACAGAGTATTTCATGTTTTCTCGCCAAACAAGCAGAGCTGAACATGCCCCTCCCCTGTGGAAGAGACAAAGGGGACCTGCCACTGCCCAGCAGGAAGAGAGAGCTCTTGTTTACTACACAACCAGGAAAGCTTTTGCACTTGAACCCTTTGGTAAATCCCAACTCAGGCTCTCAGGATTTCCTCGGGAAACAAAATACAAAAATACCTGTTGTGCAACACCAAGGGCTCCCAGCCCAGCACCACCACCCCAGTGGGGGCAAACACAGCTGGCTTTGCTGCCAGTCCCCTGCTCAGCTTTAAAGGGTGAAATTCAAGCTCACAGCTGGAAGATGTTGAGTTACAGGGCAGTTCCTCTCAATATAAATCATTTCACATTCCAGCACTGGAAATTTTAGTGCCCTTATTGTCACATTCTGCTGCACTTCCGTGTATTTGATGGAAGCACACTGAGTAATACTGACTGTGCTCTGCTGCAGAGGAAAGGCAATTTTAGCCTGTCTGTGCTCTCACAGGAGCCCTCAGCATCAGGAATTCAGGCACCACACAAGCAAAGCAGCAAAGGGCCCAGCAGGTCTGTCTGTGGAACCCCACAAGTTACGCACGAAGCTCTTCGGGAACTTTCACTCAATTTCATAAATTAATGTCCTGTGTCTT
>JAOXXN010000259.1:6306467-6320448 GCA_026770055.1 Myrmophylax atrothorax
TGTTTTCAGTTCAGCCTTTTCACCTTCATTAACCATAATATTTCTTCTAAAAAACAACAGTCTCACCTCTGCTTCCACAGCCTCACTTACAGCTGAAATGTAGGACTGAGAACATATTTATATATAAAATACAACCTGAAACGTTCACATTAATTAATTGTTATTTAAGGACAAAGATCCAAAGCAGCAATTGACTGATCAGCTGTCTCTGAGCTGGGGCAGCAGCCTCACCCTGCAGAGCCCCTGCCCTGCAGCCCTGCAGGGCTCAGCTCACACACCTCCACTTTGAACTCGTTGCTGATGTAGCGCCCGTTGAGCTCCGAACACACCAGCTTGAACTTTCTGTCGAACAGGGACACCGTGTGCCAGTTCCTGTAGCGGATCAGATGCAGCACCTCCTCATAATTGGCCATGGTGTCCACCCCTGGGGAGGCAAACACACAGCTGAGAGTCACTCTGCAAAAAGATTAATACAGCATCGTGGACTGGACAAATGTCACACCCTCTCTTCAGCTGACTTCTCTTGGGTGATGGATTTGCAGTCAGTAGGAACAAAGTAACACCACAGACACCATGTGGATCCACTGAAATTCTGTGGATTGATTTTGTGATAAAATCCTAGACCCAGTTAGTCTTTGAAGGGATTTGGGAGCCTTCCTTTAGAATACTTTAACATATTCTGAACATAGACTGGAAAGGAATGATGCTCCCAGGCACTGGATTATCTGTGCAAGGAACAAGCCTTTTCTGGGGCATTTCCACAGTCCAGATATAACCTGCATTTTGGGACAGGAGAAAAGAACACAAAGAAGGTTCTAGAATGATGTATTTTCTAGAAGCACAGATTTCTATAAAATAGCTGTGTTTGGAATTCTAAGGACGGCCCAAGCTTGAAATTCTAAAAGCAAGTGAAGTATTTGGAGCATCACAAGCCACCACCCCTCTGAACCCTGTTCCCTTTATGCTGCCTCCAGACCCTGCCCACAAGGCCAGCAGCAGGAACCCGCACCTGTGATGATCATGCCCAGGTTGGAGCTGCTCATCTCAATTCCCTTCTGCTGCAATCGTGTCATGTCGATCTCCAGGCTCTCTTGCTCCTGATTGAGCTCCTCTCCCAGTACTGTCACCTCACACGTGTCCAGGTTATGCATGATCTCCTCAGACACCAAAGACTCTTGGACTAAAAAGCAGAAGAAAAGCCAAACCCATGAGCAGACACACAGGTGAAGCAGACAGCAGCTACCAAATGTCAGGTGCAAACTCTTCCCCCAGAACAAATACTAAAATCTGGGCCTGAGGAGAGCAAGTATTCCTGAAATAATGATTGAAAAAAATAAAATACAGAATACAAACAAGGAATATTTCCATGAGGATAATGGCCTGGGCTTGCTATCACTTGCAGGGAAGCTTTTGTTAGCCTAGAACAGGGCATTTCCACCTGCTTTTCCCTCTCTGGATTCTGTACTAAAGGAGAAATCCACCCCTCTCCAGGAGGAAGATCCTCCTCAGCAGGCCCAGGGGGAGCTGGGGTGGGCAGGCCAGGCCAGCAGGGCACCACCTGTGGGGTCCTCCTGGCCGTCCCCCTCGGGATCCACGGCGCGGGTGATGGTGCTGATGATGCGCAGCTCTGGGAACAGCGCCACGCCCTGCGCGCCCTCGAACTCCGAGGCAGAGCGGGCAAAGTGGTTGATGCCACTCAGGCTGATCTTGGGCTCCTCTGGCTGCAGCACCATGACATAGCCCTCCACGGAGGGGATGGACACACAGGCCTCCTCGTTGAAACACCTGGCAGAGAGAAGCAGAGGGGCAGTCAGCAGGTTATCTGGGAGGGAGGCACAACTCCACACAGTCACTGCTTTCTAAATTCTGAAAAGCTGCCTCAGACCCAAGAGTCTTAGATAAATTCAGCAACTGGAAAGCAGGAATTCCCACCAAGGGAGCAATCTTGCAATTAATTTTTACTTACAGGTACCACTTGGCCCCATTTCTGTGTCTGACTCTCAGCCACAGATGGCACCTCTGTGAAGGCAGTGACTGTCAATACATCCTGTCTTACACACTCCTCACTGCACTCCCAGGGAGAAACCAGAGCTGGTGTAGCAAACCTTTGCTGTTCCAGCACACCAAGAGCCCTGTGCCTGTCCCAGCTGAGACACAGAGCACCACTGCAGGCTCCTGCACCAGCAGGGCATTACTCAGCAGCAGCAACAGCACTCACTTGACAGTGCTGGTGATTTTGAGCCTCCGGATGCCAGGAGTGGGGAACTGGCGGGAATTCAGGTAGGAAAGGTGCTGCATGGCCTTGTCAACCCTCTCAATGTCATCCCCTTCTATGGTCACCGTTGACTGACTTGGGTTCATGTGGATCTGAAGCAACACAAGAATGACTGTAAGAGAACATCCAAATAGGACCAGGACCTGGCAATTCCAACTGAGGCTCAGCATGGCTCAGCCTGGTCAGTGCAGGACAATTGCATCCATATTCAAAGCAAAAAGGTCATTATTTACTGGCCCTGGGGCACACAGTCTGATCTCCCCTCCTCACTGCCTCATTCCAGTGGAATAAATCTAGTGTTTCATTCTTTAAGAAAAAATCTAGGCCCTTATCACAGTTCTGGTATTATGGAAGAGAGACAGCTGATATCAAAGGAGAAACACAACCTGTTCACACAACTTGCTACTAAAAAGCCATGTAAATTAGTATTTTATGGAGCTGCTTGTTAAGAATCTCTTTTATTAGACACCCTGGTACAGCTGGTTAAACAGAGGCTTACAAATACGGAATGTGTCTTCCAGACTTAAAGAGAACACAGGAACTTCAATGCTTAAACTCCTGTAAGACCAGATTTACACAAGAACAATTTTCTAGCCTTTATGTAATTTTAATGCAAAATGCCACACGGAATGAACTTGTTCTATCTGGGACAGGCCAGCAAACCCTGTAACCATGACCAGCAACGCCCAGAAGCTGCTTTACCTTCACACCTTTGCCAGCACCGTCGGGCAGCTGCAGGTCCAGCCCCTCCTTGCAGGTGTAGAGGCAGTCGATGACCCTCTTGCTCTCCAGTTTCCCGGCACGCAGGGTCAGCCCCGCCAGGTTGCCATGGAAAAACTGCGCCATGCGGAGCTCCCCTCCTGGGGAAGGAGGGCACAGTGTCACCTGCTGGCACTGCTGGCACTGTCTGTGACACAGCAAACACCCTCAGGCACACAATGTCACATGCAGGTTAGTGGTGATCCATTCGGGGGTTAACCTCGTGGTTATGGTCAAGCATAAAGAAAGAACTGATAAAGAAAGAACTGAACAGGTCACCATGCACGTGGGACAGCTGTGGCCAGCTGGAACTCAGGGTGCCACCACAAACATCTCCACAGAGGTCCCACACAGCCAGGTGGTGCTCAGGATGAAACACAGACTATTCTGAGTTGGAAGGGACCACAAGGATCATCGAGTCCAACTCTTAAGTCAACGGCCCACACAGGGGATTGAACCCATGACCTTGGCATTATTAGAGGCACCACAGCCAGCCCAGCAGCACAGGCTCTCCTGGCACTCAGAGGGCACAAAGGAACTGCACAAAGTCATTCAGCTCATTCTTAAAAGGGTATCTGAGAGTTACCTGCCCCACTCTAAAGGGGCCCCTTCCCTGTGCAGACTCAAATGAGCAGTTTAAACTCAGGTAACTCAGGTTTGGGTTAAGTCTGAAGAACTGCAACCTCATTCCTCAGGTTTCCCTCAAGATGACATCACAGGGATCACCTGGTCCATCCTGCTCATTAATGGGGGGGCCACAGAACAGCAACTGGAAATTGGTATTTCAAAGTCATCACCCACTAAGCAACCTGATTTTTAGGAAGATTCTAAGCTTGTTTTAGAGATTCCAAGTGATGAAAGACCCCTGTATAACTCAAAATACTGTTCAGTGGTGAACTGTCCTGTCACAAATCACAATTTGCAGGTTAGATTTGTACAGCTCCACCTTTAGACCCCTGGGTGCTGCTGCCTCCTTGCCAAAGCAGAGTGTGATGCACAGCAGTTACACTCAGACTACCCCAGAAATTCTTCAACTTCACAGCAAGAGTTCATATCTTGAATTCACTTTCAGAAATAGACACTAATTTTAAGTGTCTCAATTCAAGACACAAAACTGAACTATCACTAAAAATGCCTAAGAAAATCCAACCCTGTCAAGACAACCTGAAATATCTGAAAGCCAAACCTTTTCTTTCCACATTTACTGCAATCAGAATTTTATATAACTTTCTGATCAAGTGAGTATCTCCTGGAAATTCCAGGTCTGTCTTTCCGAGCAGCCTGACCTAAATATGAAATCTGCCTTACTTTGAGTGGGGAGCAGAGCCACCTGACCTCCACAGATCCTTCCCAACATACTGAATAATTCCATGATAAACACACATACCTACACACAAATACATATCTTTATACAGGATGAGGTGCACTCATGTTTTAACAAAGCTGGATGAAGGAAATTAGAGCTGATATTTGACATCAGCACCTTCTCTACAGCACTTCAGTGCAACCTCAGCAGACTGGGAGATGGAGGTGCACTGGGATGCAACCAAAACCCAGCAAACCCAACCCAAGCCCAAGCTGTGTCAGTGATGGAGCTCTGCAAACAGAAGCACAATGAAGCCCCAAGGCTGGCTGGGGGGTTATGTGAGGGGCAGTGGCCCCAGTGCAGAGCTGCACTTCATGCTGTGTGCGAGATGAAGCGATGGCTGGGCTTAAAATGAAACAAAGAGGAGGGGAAAAAACTCCAGCAACCTGCAGAGGCCTCGGGCACAGTGTCAGTGTCATTCTCATTTCCTGTATAGTCTGTAGAAAAGCAAGACAAAGAAGAGGACAACAGGGAAAGGACCAAGCAGTTACAGTCTGGCAAACTCTGATCACAGAAAATACAAGGCAGCCCTTCCCCCCCAGGCTCTTCTGTCCCAGCAACTCCTCAAGGATCAGGAGCTCTTTTGGAACATGAGGAGCTGCAATGCAGGGAAGAAGCATCACTGTTGTTACAAGAACACAAAAAGTCATGGCAAGACAACCCAAAGAGCCCCATCCCCAACCTGCAGTGACACCAGAGAAACTGGACAAGGCAAGAGAGCAACCCTCACACAACCACTGTCAGTGAGAGGCTGTACAACAACTGGCTCCATTTCAGGGGAAATTAGGGGGA
The DNA here is from genome assembly GCA_026770055.1 of Myrmophylax atrothorax. NCBI lineage: Eukaryota > Metazoa > Chordata > Aves > Passeriformes > Thamnophilidae > Myrmophylax > Myrmophylax atrothorax. The sequence continues at coordinate 6,311,660 of JAOXXN010000259.1, forward strand.
AATCCAGCCCAATACAGCAAATCACCAAAAGTTATTAAAAGCTGATCAAAACAAGCCATTACCAACACAGATTTTTTTATCATAACAGCAGTTATATTAAGCACTCAATTTATCCAGATGGAACAAAATGTAAAAGAGCTTTTAAGTTTTTAGAGGAACTAATTCAAAAGCATAAAATCCCTGTCCTTGGAGGTGAGCTGTATATATAACTTAGAGTAGCCTGGTTCATTTTAAAGTCTTGATAAGACAAAAATGATGACCACTAGATTCCCTCCTTTGGCAAACTTTATTCACTCTGTGTTTTAATCCCCCAAGAATCAGGCTTTGGGTGGAATTTTTGAGAGGCAGCACTTCAAGTTCTTGCATTCCAGACTTTTACACTCCCATTTCAGTCTGGTGTTACTAAAAGAAATCTCATGTCAGAAGAACTTAAAGAACCATATCATGGTAACAATATGAAAGCACAGGAGGTTTTATACTAAATGTGCATGTTTTTGTCAGGATGCAGAATGAACATGGAAGTCATTACACAATCCACACATTTAGCTGGAACAAAGTTTCCAAGCTCCAGTTTCTTGAAAACCAGTCACCTTTGAGCTAGAAGAGATTAGCTGGACACTCACACAGAGAATGAGATGAATTATGGAGAAAATCATTAATCAATGCAAGGAGAGACAACAGAATGAATTAATACTGAATGATAGTGAACTTGTCACAAAATAATAGATTTGACGAAGAGGAGAGAGAATTTAACCTTCACTCCCACTTCAAGGCCTTAAACTCACAGAGAAGGGAGACATTTTAAGACAGAAGACTGCTAATTTGATTAAAATGCCTCAAAGCTTTCCATTTGTCACTCATTCCCAGGGCACTTCTGTGCATTGCTGCAGGCAGCAGCTCCAGCCTGTCATGGGAACCACAGAAACCAGCAGGGACTGAACACTGTTCCATCCCCAACAGCAGGAGCAGCTTTGCACCAGCCAGGGGGGGTTTCATCAGCACACACTGAGCTCAGGACTGGGAGCAGGAGCTGTTCCAGGATCTCTGGGAAGCAGCATCCCAGAAAATGCAGCAGATGCATTCTCCTCCTTTTCCTCCAGCTCTGAGGAGTAGGTTTCAAAGTATTAAAGCACATGAATCAGCACTTCACAGCTTGGAGAATATTGTATTTTAAGCCACATTTTGTAAACAATAAAGCAGGGGTCTATTTTTATAAGCAGAAATGGTAGAATATCCAAGGACAGGATGGCTGTGTTGCTTTGTTGAACTCTCTGCTGGTCATGCTTGCATAAACAAGAGAACTGTCTACAATATGCTTTTCAAACCTAGTGGAAATTGAATGTTCTGCTCAGTAATCTGAAGTGTAGGATGTATTCTTACAACTATTAAAATAGTAATGATAAAAAAGAAAAGCTCTCTGTACTCCCATGGTCACCACAAAGATGACTTGGAGGGAACAGAGCTTGGTGAGCAGCTTTGTACTGCACAAGCACCTGTGGCCAAAAAGAACACAAACACTCATGGAAAAAATGACCAAAAGAGGAAATATGTGATACCAGCCAGGAGCAAAAATAACCTGCAAAAGGCAAACCAAGTTACCTTTCAGGCACTAACAAGATCTGCTGTGTAGTTCTAAAAGACCACAGAGATTTAATTTAACAAGAGTCACTAAGAGTATTAAATATTGCAAATAATTACCTTGCCAACAGGCTCCAACCACGAGCTGTGTCTCTATTCTGGAAGGGTGCAGGGGGTAATCCTCAGTCACTGGGAAGGGGTCGTAGGAAACCCCATCCACGTAGAGAGTCACTGCAGGGAACTCCACACTGACCACGTAGTGATGCCACTCCTTGTCACACACCTGAGCAGAGAGTTTTAATGTTCTGCTTTCATTTTCTTTCACTTACAGCTGCTCTGATGCACATTCTGCATCCACACACATACAGACACACTGATGTTTCACACACAACTGGAAAGCAAACTGACTGCCAAACATTAATGAGAAGTTTCTTTTCTTCTGTTGCCAATACAGGAAGCTGCTGTACTTCCATCCCTTTAATTCTTATATTGAAAACCAGCGTATTTCAATCTAAAAATACAGATCTGCATGCAAGCACATCCTGAAATACTGCTGTAAGACAGCAGTACTTGACAAAGGACTGGTAATTTCTGAGAGAGACTGTTAAAAGAATAAAAATTACCATTTTGAATATAAAAAAGCTTTCTATGACAGAATTATTTACAATGAAAGCTGGTTTGGTTTTGCAAAGTAGCAGTTTTCCTACAAGATGTGTATGTTTATTTTATCATTAAAACAACACACACTGCCCTGCACAGGAACTGGGATATAACTGGGTATGTTTGAAAGTCACTCACTGTTTGGGTAACTGGCAAAACAGACCTGACACAGTAACCCAAAGCAACCAAAAGAACTTGATGAACTTATGAATATTCAGGGTTATTTTATCACTCAGATCCACAGGGCTGGAAAAAGGTCACATGCTCAGAAGTAGTTTAATGCCACAACCAATCTGGAATAATTCCTGCTTTCTCATGCACTCCACCTTACAGTGGACACAACTGACATCACAGCCAGAAGAATGACACATTTTATATTCAAGATGAAAAGACAGGGCTGAGTCTGACAGTTGATCACAAATAAAGCAAGTATTGTTGGGTTGTATAAAACAGGACATGAGATCAGAGCTGCAGAAAGTATTAGTGGTTATACCACCAGGGAGTTTGGTCTCTGGTGGCTTTCACATCCCCCCACACTGACCTGATTGAGTTTCCAGTGGAACTCAGCAGGTTTGTAGGACTTGCCCTCTGAAGGGTCTTGGCGGAAGAGGAAGACGAGTCTGCAGTTGTGGATGTAGAGCGCGTAGTGGTGCCGGTTCATGTCTGCACAGGGGTTGGAGTAACAGCATTAATTCCTTAGAAACTCCACAAAATCCACCTGTTCTGCAGTTTCATACTTAAATCTCCCTGTGACTGACAGGAAGGAACAAATATAGAAGCAAATCAGGACTGTGATTCCCTCCAGCTAACCTGGATTTAGGCTTTCAATATTTCATAATACACCAATAGAATGAAGGCAAATGCTACCAGAAACTGTCACAAGAACTACATGCTCAGGTCCAAGGAATAAAACAGGTAAAATTGTTTTGAAGGTCTGCTTCCAATGCACTTTAAACCAGGAAAAACTATTAAATTTGCCTTTTTTTCTCCCCAGTTCACTTAATTCCATAAAGAAGGTTTAAGGTTTGATTAACAGGAATAGGTGAAGAGAGGAAAAGAGATAATTTGTATTTGGTTCTGAATGACTGCCACTTTCCTCCTGTTCAAAGAAATGCTCTTAGGCTACTACAAATCTTTCTTATTTTCAAATAAAATTTAAAACACATTCAGTGTAGTTTCCTTTGAAAAACCTAGCAGCAATTTAAATAAAGTCTCTTTCTAATACACTGGCCAAATGCACTGCTCCAGCTGAACAAAGACAAGGATATTCTTTTAGCCCATTAGACAGCAATTATGGAAATGGGGTTATCACATTTCCTTCTTATTAATAGCCTTTTCAAAATTAGTGTGTTCTGTAGCATTCCCAGGGAGTGACAATATGCAGAGAGTGAAAAAAACCTTCATCACTGGAAAAAGAGAAATTATATTCTCCTAGATAAAAAAAATAGATAAAGCAGCAAATGCTGTCTCTAGAACCAGTATATGTATCTTAATGTCTTTAGGCAGCACCCAGAACTGAGCTATCTTTGGAGATGCAAACTGGAGACTGCACTGCCAGAATAATCAGCTGCCACAGCAAAAGGAGTGCATCATGTAAACTGAAACAGAGTCAGGAAAACAAGACAATCTGAAGCTGCATAATCTGAGGCCAAGCCAATGCATGAGCACAATAATAAAGAGGGACTTCTGAAGGCCACTCCATTTCCCTTCAGAAAGACCCTAAAGCAAGAGAAAAACCTGCAGGCTGTCACATGTGCTGCCACAGGATATCAACACCCACCAACCACAAAGCTGTTTCTCAGTGAAGCACTGCCAAACCTGTCTTGTCTGAGTTGCACAGGATGGTCTCCTTGTCCCTGGTGCCAGCCCCGTGCCTCATCCACACGGAGATGCTGAAGGGCTCCCTGGGGCTGAGGGTGACGACGCCGTCGGGCACCCGCACGGCCTGGGTGCCATTGAACTCGAACACCTGGTCGCTGTCGTGGCCGTTGTCCGTGGGCAGGCCCAGGGTCCAGTTGGCAGCGCTGCTGGGAGGGGGCAGCAGCTCAGCTGTGCCAGAGCCAGCACCTGCAACAAACAGGCTCCACTGAGATCAGGGGGGAACTGAAAAGCCCACTGATGGTTTCAAACCAAACTGCTCTTCTGAGCACTCGCCCTTCAACACCAACTGTCAGGATGGTGTGCTACCACCACACAAGGAGCAGTTCTCCTTTTAAATAATGTGCCACTAATCACAAACCTTTGGTATCATGTGACTTCCAAAAAATTTAGTTTCTGGGTAAGTAACTAAGCTCAGTGAAATTGTTCTGCTTACTGCCTCTGCAGCTGTAGAACCTATCTCGGAAACCATTAATGCCACTTGTCCCTCAGACCCGTGAATGTGATGCCTTTCACTCAACACTGTAGTAGTTCTAAGTCCAATATTCATCCAGTTGAAGAGAGTGCATAAGCATCTCCTCATCTCATCTAGGTTTTCACCACATATTTCTTAGATTGCAGCCATCACATCCATCATGCTCACAAAAAAGAGGCTTTAATGGCCATACTCCTCACATAGAAAACACTCCTTCAGCTCTTGAACATGAATCTCATGTAGGGGCAATTATCAGTCCATGTAAGTTAGGGGAGAGGTAGAAGAAAGAGATTCTTTACCACTCTTGAGAATTATTTTAAAAGTCACCTTCAGGCAATCTCATGCCCTTCACTGCCTGCTAGGAAATGAGTTGGAGTAAACCCTGTGCAAATGAAGACCAGATCTACTCACTGACTTGTGATCTAACATAAAATGAAAAGCTAACAAGCAAGAGAGACCACTTCTACTTTGACAAAAGCATTCTTACCACAGAGCCTGTGGATGGATTTCTCTGAGTAGGTGTCTCTATCACAGCCCTTCCCAATGTGGTTGGTTTCCAGTTCAACCGTTGCTTCCACCGAGGTTATCGGCTCATCACACGTCTCCAAATGCATCCCGGGGAACAGAGCCAAGGAACCAGTGCCAGGCTCATATTCTATTCTCTTGCTCCAACCTGCATGTTCACCCAAAGACACAATATTAGAAGTGTCTCCTGTTTAACTGAAGGCAGCAGCAAATGCTGAAAGCAGGGATCAAGGGGAGCAAACCAACCTTGCCAGCCAGGCTTGCACGTCGGCTTAACGCTGATTTTAACGAGCACGTCCTCAGCAGCTCTCTTCTTCCCACAGTCATATGCTGTTACTGTCAGTTTGTACTGGTGTTCTTTGCCATAGCTTAACTTCTCTGTGTTCTTTATATAACCTGACACAAGGAAAGCAGTGATCACACATCAATATAACCTCCCAGGGTCAGTGATGCATTAAGTGCATTCAGGTACCACCTATGCCCTTCATACAGACACCCAAGGCTTTAACAGACACACCTGCAAATGAAGCACCTTCACTGTTTGACTTTTCAACACCAGACACCAGGCCCAGATCATTAATAACTACATTAACCCAGAGATGAACACACAGACACAGAACAGCAGGTATGTATTTCTCAGGATCTTAATAGCACATTATCTCAGAATGAAATTGCTCATGGGTGGTTACTGATACATGAACTGTTTGCATTATGCTACCACTCTTTATACTTTTTTAAATTTGCAAGCCCGTGAAAATAATCCACTGACAAAGTGAATCCCTAAAAAACTCAAACTAAAGCCCACTAAAAACTGTTCACTTTGCTTAACCAGCTTGTTTAAACCACTAGAAGTCATCTCTAGATTTTGAAGGGTCCACAGATCACTGGAGCTCAGGAAATGATCTAAACAAATCACTACAGTTCAAAAGCAATAGCCTTGATACTGTAACTCCAGCCACACACCAGCACCTCACATGTGAAAAGCACACACATGGAACCCCATTTTTGAAAGCTAATCAGCAGAAGTTACCCTAATACAGAATGGAGGGGGAAAAAAGACCTACTGAGAGGTGGTTTAAAACATCAAACAGCTACAACGTTTTCTTTAGTTTGAAAAGGACTTTACAACAGAGATACAACACCCCATCTGCTCCTGCACATGGTACTGGCACTGAAACACACCTGACTTCTCATTATTAATCCAAACTGAAGGGACCACCTGTTTAACTGTGGGGCAGGAAAGGGCCAACCAGGCTTGCTGTACTTTTGTGCTGACCAGTTTGAATCCTGTTCTTTGGGTGACAAACTGCAGCAGTCCCCACTGCACCTCTGTGCTCTTACCGTCTTTGCCAATGGCTAAGGGCACATTTGGAGTGACCATCTCATACCTGCAGATCTGGGTGACAAACTGCAGCAGTGCCCACTGCCCCACCAGGCTCTTACTGTCTTTGTCACCCCAGACATGCCCTTTGCCATCGACAATCCCATACCTGCAGGTCTGGGTGACACACTACAGCAGTGCCCACTGCACCCTCATGCTCTTATTACCATCTTGCCTACTGGCAAAGGGCACATCCAGGGTGACAATGGCACACCTGCAGCTCTGGGTGACCCACCACAGCAGCCCCCCTTGCCCCCCACGTCTCACCGTCCTTGTCGATGGCGAAGGGCACGTCGGGGGTGACGATGTCGTAGCTGCAGATCTGGCTGAACTGGGGCGAGCAGTCGGCGTCCACGGCCTCCACGCGCAGGATGTTGTCGTACCTCTTGCCCTCCACCACCGTGGCCTTGTAGGACTTCTCCTTGAACACGGGCGCGTACTCGTTGACGTCGTTCACCTGGATGTGCACCGTGGCCCTGCAACACCACGCAGGGGTCAGGGCACCCTTCCCACGTGGAGCCATCCCTTGGAATTCCAGCCCTCACAGAGAAGTGACTCACAAAACCAATCCCAACTGCCCTAGCCAGGAAAGCAGTGGGTGTTTCTCCACCGTGTTGCTACATAATTCACTGTAGCTCTAGGTTGTTGTTTACTATTGTTATTTATTCGCAAATAAAAGTCAAACCCTCCTACTGCAACTGTCAAAGGGGCACCATTTTACAGAGCTACAGCAAAACAGAGCTGTGCCAAAACAGGCTTTTAGTTTTGTTAAAGCAGTACAACCCCAATCCTTCCCTGCTGTCACAGTGTCTGATATGAACACCCAGTTTTGATTTATGGGAACAAGAATGACAGTTAAGGGCTGGTCTTAGACTGAGAGCTCAGTCAAGTGCATTTGATTGGCTTTCTCTGGCTAATAAAGTACTCAGCTGTGTAAGTCAGTGAAAATGGGCTTATTTGTTAGATGTAGAAATGAGAAATCAACCAACTTTAATGGAAGAATCACAGAAGTGGCAGATACACTTTAACACATCATACAGCCTGCTAGATAATCCAAACCAGATTGGATCTCCAATTCCATCCTTTCATGCCTGTCACTGATTGCTGGTATACACAGAATAGGAAAAATAAAGCAGATTCTGTCAGTGACCAAGAAGAGAAGATGAACGAGGAAAGTAATTAATAAAGAATTCAATCATTACAGTCTTTCCACAAAAGCAGAATGCTTATGCTAGGAAGAAAAATCTTTCAGGTTTTATTTTATCCTACCAAGCACTACAAAAAAAATAAAAGCCTTCTGTACCAAACAAACTGTACATTTCTGACTTGCAGAGCTACACTCAAAGACTGTTAAAAACCACAAAAAATCCCCATAACACAGCCAGCCACGGGGCAGGGGAATGTGAACAGTGGTTTGGAGGTGCAGACTGGGAACCCGTCACTGCTCTGGCAGAACAGCAGCAGAGTGTGATGCTGGGTGTTCATTACATTGCCAGGAATTTGGACAACACTAATTGTTACCAAACCCAGCAGAGAAAAGTTTCTATCTCAATTAACCAGCACAGGTAGAAAAATAGAGGTAAATTCTATAGTTTGGAGAAGGAACTGAGTAAAGAATGTAATTCCAGCCAATCCAATAAAACATTTGTTGCCATCTTTCTCTTTGGAATCTTCCTTCAAAAGTCAATTTGAGTATCAAACAGAGTTTAAGGACATACCTATGTTCCATAAGTGCAGTCCTTGAGGAGGTAACATTCTGTTTGAATCCCTCAGCTATTCATAACAAGGCTGTGTTTGCCACCAAGGTGACCTCTGCTAGTCTATTCCTTATCTTATTTACTCCCTTCCTTGCCTCACACAGCAGCTCATCTCCCACATGCTCTGCAGATGTTTACACCAGGGGGTTACACAGTTATTCTCAAGTGGGTTTTGTAGAGAGCATTTTCTATTGTGGTTTTTCTTTAGATACAGATTAGCTAAAGATTGCTTTGTTCCCAATCTTTCATCTAGGCAAGATGAGCCCCTGCTGCTGATCCCAGGCTCTTCTAGGGAGCTGCCTGCAAGTGAGAACAACTCTGCTGCTTTTGCATCTGGGTGAGCTTAACATTGACTCCTCCAGCCAGTCCTTTGGATGTAGAAACTGAATCCTGAAACAACATCCAGGCAAACTCTGTATCAACTCAAGCCACATTTTAATTGTATCAAAATGCACACTGAGAGAGTGCTCAGGCCTTGGAATGGGCTGCCCAGAGAGGGGGTGGATTCCCCATCCCTGGAGGGTTTTAAACTGAG
>JAOXXN010000259.1:6320548-6336205 GCA_026770055.1 Myrmophylax atrothorax
AGTGGGGTTGGATCAAGGGTTGGACTTGATGATCTCAGAGGTCTTTTCCAACCCAATCCATTCTATGATTCTATGAACAGCTTTTCTGCTTCTGTCCCCACACTATTTCCTAATGTAAATTCAGAGACATCAGGGGATGAAGCAGTTCACATAAAATACAAATGAAGAGATGTCCAAGCAGTTCATGCCCATTTGGCAGCTCTGTTTATCACCACTATTACCCTGCTGGAGCAGGGAGGTTGCACCAGATGACCCACCGTGGTCCTTTCCAACCTGACCCACTCTGTGATTCTGTGCTGATATGAGAAACTCTTCCAGTGTTTGGTTTAAATTTTCTCTACCCAGACAACAAATCCCCATGAGCAGGACACTGCTAAGAACCAAACCCGCCCTGAGCCCAGCCCAGACTGACTTACTTGTGGGATTTTTTTGCATTTGCTCCATCTGGTCCCTTCCCACAGTCGTAGGCCTGGATGGTGAAGGTGTAGTCCTTCTGCAGCTCACAGTCCAGCTTCTCCTTGGAGCGGATTATTCCCTCCCCAGTGGATTTATCCACCACCACTGCTTCAAAGGGAACATTCAGCCCGTGGATTTTAAACCCACAGATCTCACCTACAGAGTCAAAGCAAGAGAGGTCAGAACTGCTGGACTTGAGGAAACAGCTTTAAAATAAAAGACCAAATATTTTGCAGCCAAGGGTTTGTGAGGGTCTGTGGACAAAGCAAGAGCACTGTGCTTGAAAATGGGTGATTTCTGGGAACTTTAGTACAAAGAAGCAAACGTCTGCCTTCCAAGCAACTTGTTTACTTTGCATCCATTCATGCAGGAGTACAAAAGAGAAAGAGAGAAATGTAGACAGGCATTTCACAGGAGTACTTGAGATAGCTCTGGGGCAAGAGTAGATCTCATGTGAGCACACAGCCAAGGCCACTGGTATGTCCTCTATGCCAAGCCACTGGGCATAGCTGGGCAGCTGGTTCGTTTTGACCAGAGCAGAAGGTTAAAATGCACAGTTACGAGTCGAGGGGTGAAACAGCTCCGAGTTCAGGTTCAGCACCGGAATTACAGAAATTCTGTCACCAGATCAGAGGGCAAAGTCTTCCTGTGCAATGTACCTGGCTAAAATTAGGGAATCAAAATAAACTACTGGATGAGAAAGGTAGAAATACCAACTTCTCAGGCATCCATTTCAACAGCTACCTGTAACAGGGGCCAAGCATTACTCAAGGGAGCTCTCAGAGGGAATGAATGATTGAATGGGCTTTCCCTCTGCCCAAGCCCCTCTCCCCGAAAACCTGGCAGAGCAGTCCCTGCACAGCAGTTTGGAACACACCTGGCACAGCTGGGGGAGCCCAGCACACCACAGAGGCCACTCAATACACTGTCTGATCACCTGCACAGCTTGGCACGGTTTGAAGGTGGTTTTCTCACCCCAACAAACCCCACTATTTGCTGTAATTGTGGCATCACAGCACCAGGAACACACTCCCACTGCAAACTTGTCTACAAGTCTTCAAAAAAGGGGGCTTAATTCATATTTAAACTAATGAAGCACTGAAGGACATGTACTGCAGGGAAGGGGCTGTAATGCTTCAGCACTTCTATATTGGTTTACAAAGCCTTTGAAAAAACTTCAGTTGTCCCAAAAAAGCTGTAAGAGAAAATATTATTTAAAAGCTAATTTTTCTCCAAACCAACTTCTTCAGTATCCACACAACCCCAAATGGTTCAAATGGATGTCTGATTTACAGATATTTCTAACCAAGGGTTTGGTTACATAACAGTTTTTAATCAATATATTTTAAAATAGAAAAAAACTGGGAGAATAAATGGGACAAAAGAGCATGACAGGATCTTCTGTTTCAGTGCTGATTCCCCATTTCATAACCAAAGTTAGTAGGTTAATACTCATAAAAGGGATAGAAAGAACCCTTTATCACCTTCTTTGGTGACTGTCACCTCAAAACTCTCTAAAGGGAGAAAAGACAAACCCAAGTCAGTAACAGGAAAGGTTGAACGGGAGCAAATAAGGAAAAGATGTACACATTACACAGAAAAGCTTTGGAAAAACTGTATTTTCAAATTCCAGTGGTGATTTGCTGCAACTGTTACCATTTTAGAGTTTTAGTTATGTTAAATATGACTTAATCTTTTAACTCCAAGTTGCCATTTTGTAAGATCCTGAAGTATTTAATAAGTTCATCAAAAGGCTTTTTCCACTTTTCTTTTTATTTTTAATAATACCACCTGCTAAACAAGAAACACTTTCAAAATTGCATGTTGGTGAGTAACCTGGAATGGTTCAGTTGTAAGGAAAACACAGTTAACCCCTGCAATCATAACCTGTTAACCCCCAAACTGCCACCTCTCACATATTATCCAGCAGATCCATTTTTTTCACTCGTTGCCACCACGTTAGACCTGAATTCCTGCACAACAAAGCCAACCTGTCCCCTCAGAACTCACTGCCAGCAGATCTCCTGTTCATTCCCACACATTCCCCCCACCCTGCAGTCACATCCCCATCCCCATCCCTCAGGCCTCAGAAGGAGCTGAGGCACTGCAGTTACACAGAAATACTTCACTCACAAAGGCAAAATTACAGTTTAATACTGAAATGGTAATTTTCCTTACTTGTATTTCCTCCTCATGAGTTCTAGTCCTTCATTTTAAAAGGAGCCACTGTCTGAAATAGCTCTCAACAGGTTCTCCCTGAAACTCTCTTCAGGTAATCCCTGGATTTATAATGAGCTCTGTATTTGAACACACTGAGTTTGCTGCCTCTTGTGGCACCCACATGACTTATTGCAGTCTATTCTTCTGTGGAATATAAATACAATCCCAGATTTTAATGTGTTTTGGCAATAGGATCATTGGAGAAAATGCTGAAATTCATGGCTGGCACCACTGATCAGCCAGAAGTGCCATTCCAACTGCAGCCTTTAAATATTCCACACCACAATTCCTGCTCACCCACCCACCCCCTGCTCCCTTCCAGGGCCTCTGAGAGCCAAGCACTGTGCGGCAAACACGGAATTACAGCAACAAAACAACTGGAAGGGAACATTAAAGCAGAAAGCTGGGAATGGAGAGCAGAGAGAGGATTAATGGGGCAATTACCCACTTGGGAGAGGGGAGGCTGTTTGAAAACTGGCCAGTTCTTCATCTCCTGCAGCGACCTGTGACTCTGGCACCAACCCCAACGTGGCTGCCAGGAAATTCTGCCATTCCAGCCCTGGCTCCTGAGCACAGACAGCACTGAGCTCTCCAGTGAATCTCTGAGCCTCCAGATGCTGTTCCAGGTGTGGAGCTCCGGCCCAAGGAGCACCAGGGCTCAGCCACGCCAGGTGCTCCACAGAACAGGGACTGCTTCATGCCCATTCTCATGTCATTCTGCAACTGAGATGTCACTGCAATAAAATTCTCTCTCTCCTATACCTGGATCAGAGCAATGAGCAATCTGTCCATCAGTTTGCGTTCAGGAGGCTGGAAACTGTTCAGATAAATTAACTGGGACAGCACTTCAGTGTTTCACTCAGCTGTGCTTAAGGTTGACAAAAACATTTCATTTTACAGACAACACAGGTCTGTGCCACTTGTGTCAGGCAGAACACACACAGGGACCTGGAGCCTAAAGAATTCTGAGTTTCTCTTTCCTGGTGTAGCAGCTAAAACACAATGAGAATTCAGTAGAATTTTAAGGTTTTGTTGAGTTTTACTGTTCTATCTCTCTGTACTGTTATGATGTATTGATGTTAAATAATTATATAGTTAATAAAAGGTTTTGTAATGTATTTCAACTACGTTCTTTATTCAACATACTAAGTATATTAAATAATTTACTTTATTAACGTAACAAGTACATTAAATAACTTACTTTATTAAGATACCAAGTACAATCAACTACTGTGCATGTAACAAACACACAGTATTGGACTGGACACTGTTCACACTTTGGAATCCCAAACATTCCTATTCCCATGGGACAAAGTATCTTCTCTCAGCCCCAACCGAGCAGCACAGAAAGCCTTGAGGAAAGTCCCCCATTTCCAGTGAACAACACCTGAACAAGCATCTCTCAGCACAAAACTGTTCCATCCCTGCACCAACACCTGAAATTTGATGCAAAAATGGTTGAAATTGCAACAAACCCCCTCAGTTTTGCCACCCAGTTGTGCACCCAAGTTGAGAGTCTGTCTGATGTGCCACCCTTGCCCCTTCTGCCCTGTCCCAGCTGAGCCCTGCCCTGCCCACGGCCCCACTGCAGACAGGACGTCACTCCTGAACAACCAGGGGCTGGTGGCACCAGCACCGTCCCACCCCAGCATGGGAACCTCCCCCAGGGACAGGCACCCAAGGGTTCCTGCATTTCTGGGGCCTTTGGGAAAGAATAAATAGAGATTCTGCAGGATCCTTTCCAAGGCTCTACACATATTCATGCCTGAAGTCAAAACAATTCCTAACCCCTACAAAAAACACTTCTTGCATCCCAGAAGAGCAAGGGGGAAATAAAGGATTGTGGTTGAGAAGTGGTTTTTTCTTGGGGTGGGGGCAGAGGGACTAAAGCTCTATTAGAGGAACATCAAAACCCCAAGGAAACACTTCCTTCCACAAGGGAAACATTTCCAGCATCTGGCCAGTGAGACCCTGCATTGCACTCTCATAACAAAGCACTCCCAGCTCTGTGGAGGCATCCAGAGACAAATGCAACAAAAATTCCACTTCAAATGCAACAAAAATTCAGGCCCTTTCTGCACAGTAAAGGGGAAATCCCTACTGAGAGCTACAGACATCAAACTGATTTCAGACACAAACTACTCTAATGTGCAACAGCAAATGTAGCTGTCCTTTATTTTACTTTTTGCAGCAAACCCACTTAGGATCAAATTCCAGCACAATTCAATTTGTAATGCAGAAGAGTCTCTGTGAGAAACAAGAATGGTCATTGTCTCCTCCAGCAGATCTGTAACAATGAAGAGGCAGAGGCTGATTCCATGGGGTCCCTCCTTGTCAGGCAGCTTGGCAGAGCAGCCTGGCACCACATCAAACTGTTCCTCAAAGTGTGTCATTCCAGACTGAAAACCAAACAAACAGCCCTGGAAACAGATCTGTGCAACCCTACTTATCTTTGCACACCTCAGCTTTAGGATCCTCCCCACAGCACAGAGGGAGCAAAGCAGTAAAATGTTACTTTGACTTGCCCCACAATTCCTGTACCACAAAGCATCCAAATGAATCAGTTTCAGGATGTTTTGACACGCTCCAAGTTGAAATAAAGCAAAAAGCTCTACTTAAAATCTTTTAAACCTGGGCCCAGTTCAGAAGTTTCCCAGCCCAGCCAGAGGGCACAGTTAATTAAAACATCCAGCCTTTTGAAGCCTGAATTAATTTGGTTTACAAGTAGGACTAGACCAGTAAGGGCTGGAACAGGCACCGAGTCCTGCAAACGCTTTGTTTGGCTGTGCAAACACGACCCTGCTCGGAGGGGCTCTCCCCACAACCCCCGAGGTGCTGCTGGGCACCAGCACCAGCACCCTCTGTGCCAGGATGTGCCCACAGCACCAGCCAGAGCTGAACAGTCACCAGGGCTCCTCCAGGACTGACCCAACTACTGCCCCATTTAATGCCAGACCAATTTCAGATCCCCACAGCACAGCCACTCCAAATTCACGCCATTCAAACCCAACACTCTCGTCCTGAGGAGAATTTCTTTACAATGTTAATGTGCCATACTCAGAATTTGATTTCTTTACATCTACTGGGCTGCTGCTGCTTAAGAACTGTCAGTTTTTGGAAGCCAAAATATACACAGTTTATACAAACTCTTAATAAAACCAAGTTTCATTTCATTAAAAGAAAGCAGGTTTATACAATTTAGAACAACCCAATGGAAAAAGGCTCTTTTGAACGATGCTTTGACACCGAATTTTCCTCTGCAAACCTGACAATATATTTGACAACACTCTGACAGTATTTTCTGGGAAACAACTAACCAAGAGGTATAAAATTGCCCTTCTCAGCATCCATTCAATGCTGCCAAACCAGCAGCACCCACATGTAAAGCACTGAAGGACTGGGAGAGGTGACTGCTGTTCTCCTGCTCGCTGAGGACACAAATCAGCCTTCCCCAAACCCCTTTCACTTGACAGATTTCCTGTATCTTCACTTGGAAATGGAAAGGCTTTTGTACAAAGACAGCAGTTTTATTTCCAGTCAAGAGCCTCTGCCAGATGTATCCAAGACATGACAAAGTTTGAATTTCAGAGGTTCCCCATCATCTCCAACTTCCCTGGAGACAAGGACAGCCTTGTGATAATGCAACAGAACTGCTGCTTTGAGCAGCACTCTAAGAAAATTGTGACCAAATTGCCACAACAATGCAGTGCTGAACAATTCAAATGGCTGTTAATTTAATTTAATTACTCTCTTTTTCCATCCCTTCCTGCTCCCAAAAATGGCTCATGTCACAACCTTCAGGTGTTTCACTTTGGATTCTCAGCTCTCAAACCTCACTTAACCAAATAACCTCCTGCAAATATCCAATTCAGGCTTGTGTTTTCACTTCCAGTAATTTCAACACCTGCAGATGCCCAATGATATTCTTCAAACACATCTTTCTAATACTTTGTCATACCAAAAAAGTACTTTCTATAATTACTGCATCCAATTAATAGTTTTCAGACAAAAATCTCCTGCCTAAGTTTGTAAGAAAAACGTCACCTTTCAGTCCTGTGTTCAGGGGGAAGGATTAGCCCACATTTTGCAAACATCATGTGTATCCTTCTCTGTACTCTTTGCCAGAGCAGAAAAACCCTTCTCTTCATCCAGAAGAGGTGGTCCATTTCTTAAAATACCCCAGACTGTCAAGCAAACTTATCACAGAAGTTCAATCTTAATTGTGCTAATTAGTAGTTTCACTTTATTAAGACATAGATCAAACCCAACAAGAATACCCAAAACTCTCTTGAGAATGGTAAGAACAGTCATTTTTTCAGAAGTCCCAGAGTGAATGCTGAGAGATGTGGAACCCAGAGATTGAGGCAAAGGTCAGACACTATGAAAACAAACCCCAAATAAAACATCACAAATTAACACACACAGCAAGCTGAAAGCAGCACAGA
Source organism: Myrmophylax atrothorax (assembly GCA_026770055.1). Classification (NCBI taxonomy): domain Eukaryota; kingdom Metazoa; phylum Chordata; class Aves; order Passeriformes; family Thamnophilidae; genus Myrmophylax; species Myrmophylax atrothorax. The sequence continues at coordinate 6,327,670 of JAOXXN010000259.1, forward strand.
GCACCTGCAATGGAAAGGACTCTCTGGTTTGGATGCAGCTGTGAGGCTGAAACAAAGCCCAGCCCAGGCACAGACACTCCCTGGGATGTGAGAACCACTGTTAGGGAAAACAGCCCACACCCAGCTCTGTGCCCGGGACAGCCCCCCACTCCTTCACTCAGCAATGAACTCCCTACCTGCAAACCTCAGGGGTGCATCCTTGTCCAGGGCTATCAAAGGAGGGTCCAAGAGCACCGTGTTGTCATTTTCTGTGACTATGCCATGGTAGGTGCTCTCAATCCATGGCTTGTGCTTGTTAACTGAAAGGAAAACAAAGTACAGAGTCAAAATGTTTGATCATTTCTTGCAAAAAATTATTTACAATACTGATTTCAGTATTTTCCTCTTTGATTTTTCTACTTCTGAGTCAGCATTTTACTAAATTAAAACATTTGAGACAAAATCCTGGCTAGGTACATTCAGAAGGGTTGAGTGTCCCTGGAGGCTTCCCAAAAGTAACTCAGAGAATCTAAATTAGTTTCTAACTATGCTGGGATTTCCACTGGCCCTGAAGTGCCATCCAAAAAGCTGCTCCCAGTGCTGGGGAGCCCCTGCCAGCAGTGCCAGGTGTGCCACCACAACACCTGAGAGGTGAGAAAAGACTGGCCAACACCTGACACAGGGCCGGTTACACTCTGCTTCCCTCCAGCCTGGAAAACTTGGGATCCACCCGGTGGGCTCTTCTTCAGAACATGAAGGCTTTTTCTAGTTTCAGCATTTTATCCTGTGGGCTTTTTTATGAAGAGAACAGGTGGGAAAGAGGTCAAACATGAGTTATTTAGTAGTTGTTTTAAGAGACTGGGAAACCCCACTAAAGAACTGCCCCAACAGCACCATCCAACTGCTCAGAGCCTGCAAACTCATCCCTGAGTCTGTTCCCAGACTGGCCCCTCTGCTGCAGAGAAATGCAGGATCTCTCCTTGTCACTGGGCAAAAAGAGGTTTTTTCTGGTGCATCACTGGAGATGTAAGAGAAAGGTATGTTACCTAACAGGTATCTACTATGTGACAGGCCAACATGGGAGTGCCCTGATCACTAAATATTTAGCTCCATGTCAAGCTCCCCCAAGATGCCCAGATCTCCCAGATGTGTGGGGCACCAACTGATTCCTCCTGGCAGTTTCTCCTGGTCGAACTCTCCTCGTGCTGAGGCTCAGCACGGATCAGTCTCTCCCAAATTGTGTTGGGCAATGTGTATTTGTTACTTAAAAACCCTCCTGGGCTACCACATACTCTGATGCTTAAACACTGCTGAGGAGCACATTTAGTGCAGAAATAGAGTCAAATGTAAGAAATGCTTTGCCAGAGGTGACACCAAACACACCAAAGGCATTCAGAGAACATCACCCAGATATTGGTCTGCAGGAGATGAAGAACTTGCAACTTCCGAAATAAATGCCTGTGCAAGCCCAGCAAAGCTGGAACACCATCCCACAGCTGAGAGGGGCTCCTTCACCCCTGAGGAATGACAGAAACAGCCTGGCAAGAGGCAGAGATGCCAAGCTAACCCAGCCTGGGGCATCCTGCCTCTCCACAGACTCAAACAGGCTCATGCCACGTGCCATATGTTTACCAGGGGAACTCACAGCACTGATAAAAGGACACTTCAACAAACAATCCAACCCAGAGAACTCATACAGGAAACCATAACACTCCCAAAATGCTTTCATCTGCCATCTTTTATTGGTTAGCAGCAACAGTAGGCAGGATGTATCATCTTCATCAGAACTCTCACCCAGAGAGGACTGACAATCAGCTGGTTTAATGCAGTGTTTAATTACCCCAATGTGGCAACACACTCCTCACTGCCTGCACAGCTCACAGGGGCACACTCTGAACACCCAGCACAGCAAAGAGCCACTCCAGTGTCACCCACACTGCTGTATGTGCCCAGAGAGGCCCCTGGGCTGCACCTCCCGTGCCAGAACAAACCTGGCCACGCTCAAAGGCACCTCAGAGGGAAGGAAGGACGAGGCTCTGATGGAAACCTGCCTGGCAATTCAAATTTCTAGTCTCAAGGAGAGTGTCTCACCAACACAGCTTTGGCTTCAGGAGCACAAAGAGGTCACAGTTGTGTATTTTTCTGTCAGTGCATCTGGGGCAGTTACATCCCAAATGAAGAGACCTGAGTCCTTTCATCTGTTTATCTCAGTCCTTGCAAGGGCCTGGTATAAAATACCAGAGAAAAATACTAGGAGAAAACCTCCATACCCATTCTAATGCTTCTGAATGTACATTACAATAAAATAAAACACATTAAAGCACTGAGAAACCTTCTGCTAATTTAGCAACCTACTAAATCCCACAACTGCTGGGTAGGGAGTTCTGTAAATCCTTGAAGTGCTGTAACCACATATGAACAGCATTATGAGTGTGCTGAGCATCTGCAGAGTCTACTGAACCTTCAAACAACAGGCCCAGTTGAAAGCAAAGTCATGTCCTTTTATTGTGCTGCACACAATAAAATCATAAAGCTTAAACCCCTTTGTGTTTCGGAAGGGTAAAGCATCACTAGATTTTAAAACATAAAGCTTAAATCCCTTTGTGTATATGAAGGCTAAAATCACTGGGGTTTAAAACACCCAACTTAGTGCTGAATATCCAGGAAAGGCCTGTTATCCATATCTGTGATCTCCTGACTCCAGCAGAACTGCAAGGAACTCTCCAGCCAGCGTTTGAAACACGAGGCCCAGCTCATGAGACACATCCCTGCTTCCCTTCAGCCAAACTGAGCCAAGAGCTGTGCTGACCTCAGATGGCTTAAACGTTATTAAATGCTGGACTGAGAAGGGGAAAAAATGGGAAAGGAGAGTTTAATTGTCACAAAACTCCTGCAATCTACAGAGAAAGCTGTCCAAGGCCAGGCTGTTCAGGTCACACCAGAACACCAGGCCTGTTCCAAGGCTGACACCAACACAGTGCCCTGAGCTGTTAATCTCTTGCCATTTAACTGGGATAAACTACACTGGTTTCCTTGAAATACAATATTCACACTATCTGTAAGGCCTCAGCTGGAATCTGCTGCAAATCCCACCCAGCATTTAGTGCAGTCAGGTGGGGGAAGCTGCACTGGCACAGCACAGACCAACTTCTGCTTCCCTTCCAGGGGGCACCAGCACATTCCAAGGACAGCTGAGCATTCCACTCGCTCCAGGTGGCCAAGGGAGAGCAGGGCAGAGCTCCTGGCAGAGCCTTCCTGCTGAGCACTGACCCCGGGGTGGGCAGCAGTGCCTGTCCCAGGGCTCTGTCTGCAGGAATCCTGTGCCCCACTGGCTCTGTCTGCAGGAATTCTGTGCCCCACTGGCTCTGTCTGCAGGAATCCTGTGCCCCACTGGCTCTGTCTGCAGGAATCCTGTGCCCCACACATCTGCCCCAGGGGAAGGTGCTCAGTGCCCTGCCCAGCCCTGCCCTCCTGGCTGTGCCCTGCCCAAACCAAGGATGCTTCACAGACTATTCTGAGCTGGAAGGGACCCACAAGGACCATCGAGTCCAACTCTTAAGTCGATGGCCCACACAGGGGATTGAACCCCTGACCTTGGCATTGTTACAACCAAGTTTTAACCAGCTGAGCCAGTCTCAGGTCCCCCAGAGCCAGGGCTGATGCTGCAGAATCCCACCCAGTACACAACCAGCAGCAACCTTTCTTTTCCTGCTGTTTAAAGAAATTAATGAATGGAAATTACTATGGAACAGGGAAATGGGTTTTAGGGCTAGTATGGAAACTTTAATCAGAAGCTATTAAGACAATGAGAATTAATTCAGTTCTGTAATTTGAAAGCAAACATTAAATGTACTTATCCAAGTCCTTTCTGAGGACTTCCTTTCTCTTCTTACAAGTGGTCCGAAGTTCATTTGACTTAAATGGGACCTGGCACCTACAAAACTGAAGATTTAGACACAACCACAAAGGATGTAGCTGAAAATACCTTTTCTTCTAGATATCTGCTTTTAATATACAGTGCTCTTTAATCATGTTGCATGTTGTTAGAACTGTATTTATAACAAAATTAATTCTTAACAATTAATTGGTAAAACATGTTAAACAAACTCAATAAGCACTAGAGTTTGAAAGGTAGATGGTCAATCTAGTGACAGTAAACATAAAATACTCATTTTTAATATCCACCTTTGAGACTTCATGAAAAATTCAGAGAAAAATTCATAAAAACAGAATTGCATTCTCTGTCAAACAGATGAACTGCACTCCATGAACTGAGTGAACAATCCTTTAGTCCTGTCCTGAAGGTCTGACAAAAACTGATTACTGTACACCTTTTGTTTCATTGCCTTCCCCTTGATGCAAGGGGACACAAGGATGCCTTTCACTGAGACAGTGACAACTCTAAGGCACCTCTTACCTTGAATACTCACAATTTTGTACCGTTCTGATGCAATTTCAAGCAATATCACTAAAGAACAAGTTTGTGTGGGGTGTAACTACAGAAACCCACAGCCAAGTGGTACAGATGGACACAATGAAATGTGCCCTCCCCACCCTGAAAGCAAAGCTGAACCAGACCGGGTGCACAGTGTGCCCGGCCCTGCCTGCCCCACAGCCCTGCCCAGCCCAGCCTGCCCCACAGCCCAGCCTGCCCCACGGCCTGGCCCTGCCCTGCCCAGCCTGCCCCACAGCCTGGCCCTGCCCTGCCCAGCCTGCCCCACGGCCCTGCCCTGCCCCACGGCCCGGCCCTGCCCTGCCCAGCCTGCCCCACGGCCCAGCCTCCCCTTGCCAGGAGCAAAGCTGAGGATTAACTCTGCACAGGAACAACTGAAAGGTATCAGTGCCAAGGGGAAGATTTATTGTATTTGTTTAATTAATTGGGTCTTCTCACACCTAGAATGTTATCAAAAGTCATCACCCAAACCCAGGTAAGAACAACAGGTAAAACTGAACCTGAGTCCTGCCTGAAAGCCCCCAGTTTGTGCAATCAACGCCAATTCTCCAAACACCACATTCAAACCAAAGGCTGTAGGAATTCAACAGGTTTTATTAAATTGTTTTGTGTAGGGAAATACCTCTGGTTTGTCACCACTCACAGAAAGTTTCCTGTTCTACACTGACCCAGGTGCCTAAATCTGACGTTGTTTGTATAAAGATACATGAAGATTTTGTTACAAGCTTAACAAAGTTAAGGGACATGTGAATAACTGATTAGAAATTATTTGCAATTTTTATTATCCACAACTGCAGCAGAAGAACCATTCAGAGTGCCAAAGACCTTAGACAGAGGATATACTGACCACATTTCAATTTGGATAAAAGCCTGGCAAGGAAAACAAAGATCCCACCACAAAACAGTTTAAACAGGATTAAAACAACAAAGCCTTAATTTTTCAAGAGAAACTTAAAATGTTTCACACTAACCACAAGACTGAAACAGAAAGCATAAGCCTCTAACTATAAAGATTCAATTAATCAGTGTTATCTTAAATTTTGCTAATTATAGTGCAAGAGTGGGAATCCTTCACTTTCTGGCTGTTGTCCTATTTATAAACATCACTGCTTGAAGGGAAACAGCATTTCCAAACACAGCAAACATCATCTCAGTGTAGCTGCCACTTCTGGCTCTACTTGTTGACTCCATTTAGAAACAGGGAAACCCGCTGGGAGCAGGAGCTGCAACTTGTTTTCAGCGGAATACAAAGCAAGTGAGACGAGCCCTAAAGCCATAAACAAAGGACGGACAGACAGTTCTTCAAAGGCACTGAGGTTTGCAGTAATCCTTCCTAAAGGCTCCTAAGGAGGTTTAGTCCCTCCTGCAGCCCGTGCAAGTCGATCAGCGCCAATCAGAGTGCAAACCAAGGTCTGTCTGAGCTGAAGGTTCCCACTCGCTGCACTGCCCCAGGTCTGAGGTGCCTCTGACACAGCGGGAATGCCACCAGAGGGAGGGAGGGATGGAGGGATGGCCCTTAATGCCCAAACCACAGCCCAGGGGGGAGGATCCTCCCAGAAAACCCACGGAGAGGAGAACAGATAAGGCTCAGAACTGGGAAAAGCGCCTTTGGGTGAGGACATGAATGACTACAGAAGCTCTTTCTCCTCTGCAGAACAGCTCCAGAGCCACAAGCCACTGAACTATCAGTCCTTGGGTCTCCACTGCAGGAAATGCTGCTCTGCTCCCACCACCAGAGTTCTCAGTTACGGGATGTTCACATCACACTGAGCTGTGGCCTGACCTGGGTTTAACTTCATCCCTTCCCACTTCCAGGAGAAATGGAAGCCCACAGGCTTTTGTTCTCGTTCTTAAAAACAACTCTTTGCAATAATCTGAAACCAGTGATTTTGTCTCTGCAAAAACATTAACCCAAAGATACATTTTGAAGTGTAGAAGACTTTCTGGTGATAAATTTTCCTGCTAACCTGACCCAGACAGCACAACCTGCAGCCCAATAACATGAGAGAACTGGTACAAGAGTATTCCAAACACAAGAAGCAAACCATGCTTGCCCACACCATCTCTCCTCCATTTCAGTTTCTTATTTTAAATAATATATATAGAAAGAGAGATTAAAACTGTTTGCATGAACAGATGGCTGTATATAATGCTTTCCCAAGCACTGTGCACCAGAGAAAGGTCTAGCATGGTTAAATCTTTCTCTTCTCGGTGGTTTTTTACTTTCATAAATACCTGAAGAGTGAAAAAAAATCAAAACCAGGTCCCATAAATAGCCAAATTGTCTCTTCATAATGCTTTAGGGCAGTGTTACATTTCCTTGCCTCTGGAAAAGAGACAGAAACCTAATCCCCAGCCTCGTATTATTAAGGCTGTTCCTGTGTCAAAGAAACATCTGCAGCAAGACTGTGGTGGTAACAAAGTGGTTTGTGGTTTGGGTTTAAGGCATTCACAGCACCACAGAACTTCCCGAAATAATCACAGAGCAGCAAAGCTCCTGCAACACAGGATTATTTTCATCACTACCCTTCCTAAATCACAGCAGGTTGGAAGGGCCCCAAGGCAGGTCCATCCACCTGGTCAGGCCCTGTGGAAGCAGAGCCAGCACCTGCACTGCCTTCTCTGGAAACTCCCTCCATTCCACTCCCATCCAGCTCCGGGAGAAACATCCAAAGGCCTCGCCCTCAGGAACACTGCTGGAATGCACTGCAGCTACTGCTTTTCCAGTGCAACCTTAGTCCAACAAGCTCGGAAATATTTCAGTCAACTTGATCAATTACTAAATAAATTCAGTTAAATGAAGAAATCTGCTGGACTAGAACACACCTTTTTTTAGAACGTGAAACCACTCTTGGCACCCCTTAACTACAGGGAAGATGGTAGGGCAGGTAGGTCACATCTGCCTTTGTGCAAGATCACGCCTCCCAAATGTGACTTTCATTTCTTTCCATCATCAAAAAGCAAAGCATTTTTCACTCCCTGTTCCAGCCTCAGGAATGGCAGAACTCACCACTCTGGTGTGCCCTTCCCAACCCAAGCACAATCCTGTTTTCACCACTTGTAATAAATCTCAGCCCCTCAGTAACAAGGACTTTTAAAGTCACAGACAAAAAAGGTGAAGCTGTACTTGACAAAAAATGGGACTGACAATACAGCACAACACAGAAAGCTTCCCAAAAAAGCTTCCCAAGAAATGCCTCTCCTACCAACAGGGAAATGAAAGCCAGTTGCCCCAGCAGCTTTCCAGCTGTTCTCCAGAGCTCACTCGTGGCTAACTCCACAAAACGTTACCAACAGGCCTACCCAGAGCAGGCAAAACGTCACTGAGGCAACTGCACATCCTCAGGCAAAGCAGACCTCGCTCTGTAACTGAGCTCCGTGTGGTGGAGTTGAACAGCTCCGGACCTGCAGTCCGGCAGCAGCTCGGTGTGTGTGGCTGCGAACAGGGACAGGCTCTGACAAGCTGCGGGAGAGCTGCCCTGACAGAGCCGACCTGGGCAGCGCTGCCTCGGTTCGCCAGGCACTGCCAGGCACACGCCAGCCTGCTGCGAAAAGGGGTGCTGATCTCGGCTTTATTCCTGATTTCGAAGGGTGGAAAAGCCCGGCAACTCAATGGCACTGTGCTGCTGTGGCGGTGTGGCAAACACGGCATTTAATGGTGCCGAGAGCGGCAATGGGCGGGCTGTCCTCAAAGGGATCCCGCACAGGTATCTGATGGTCACTGCCTGACCAGCTGGCAGGGACTCCACCACAGTGGCAGCTCTCTGAGCCCACGCAGGGAACCCGCAACTAGATGTGTCTTTAACGAGCTGGTTTTCACATCCAGAACTTCCCCTGGCTGCATTTACAAGCCGCTTTACAGCCGCGCGTCCAACCCACGCTGCGCTGGGGCCAGCGCTGCAGTGTCCGCCCAGCGCAGGGCCCGCCGGGGGCCGGTAACCTTCACCATCCCCATCGGCGGGGCCGAGCCGTGCCGGAGAGCCCCGCAATGCGTATGATTGCCCGCGATAATCGATGCCACCAGGCCGCGTCCGCACCGCCACAGCCCGCACGGGCCGCCCGCGGCTCATCCCGGGGGGTTCCACCCACCCACCCGCGGCCCCT
>JAOXXN010000259.1:6337981-6358873 GCA_026770055.1 Myrmophylax atrothorax
GCCTGAGGGCGCTGCGGCAGCTCCGGAACCGGCTGCGCATCCACCGGTCCCGCATCCACAGATCCGGCCCCGCACCGGGGCCTGCGCACCGTCCCTGCGCCTCAGGGCTCATCACACCGAGCTGTGGCTGCGGCGAGGAGCGAGAGGGGCTGAGCTGGGGCTGCCCGGAACCCCACACGGCTCAGGGAAACCGGCGTGTGCCCCCCAGCCCCCGCGCAGCTGATTTCAGCTGGACCCCTCCAAACCTCACGTAGTTGATTTAAACTGGTTCCTCCCAAACCTCATACAGCTGGTTTAAACTGGTGTCCCCCAAACCTCATGTAATTGATTTAAACTGCTGTCCCCCAAACCTCCCACAGCTGATTGGTGTCCCCCTCACCACAAAACTTCACATAGTTGATGTAAATTGGTCCCCCCAAAACCTCACACAGCTGATGTAAATTAATACCCCCAAACCTCCCACAGCTGATTTAATAATTGCTGATTAAGGCCCCCCCAGCCTGAGTTAAACCCCATATAAAGCTGTTTAAAAACAACTAACCCCCCATAAAGCTATTTAAGTGCTTTCTCCCTAACACTCATGGTTTTTTCCAGCAAAAAAAGGCCAAAAAGCTGTTTTTTATGCCACACCAGAGCCAAAGGCTCTCTGCAGAGTGAGAAGCACTTCCAGTGTAGCTTTAGTGACTTTTATTAAGGCAAAAGCCAATTAGTCCTGTTCGGAAAAATTCCCAACTTGTCCTGTAATAGAAAAGTTCTTTGTGATCAAAAATCTCAATTACAAAACGCTTCAAAAGAGAAAAAAAACCCCCTACCTTACCGTGATCAGAGTTTTGACAACTAAAATGCAACCAACAGATTTTATAATTAGATTTGACTACTCATGCTTTGTACCTATTAGCCATTTCACTCCCACAGTGGAATAAAAATAAAGTCCAGAATGTTCAGGATCCTGGAGATGTGGTATTTCCTTATTTTAAAACATTGTGCAGTTTAAATACCAGGGTTGGTGTGTGCTGGGAAAGCCTCCTGCTCCCTGCCAAGGCCTCCTGCTCCCTGCCAAGGCAAGCCCAGCGCTGCTCACCCCTCCCTGAGGCAGCAGAGAACCCAGAGGTGAGAACCCAACTTATTCACTGCCCTTGAGCAGTGATGGGATCTCACAGGGCGACAGAACCTGATCTGCACATTTGGATATCCAAAGGCAAGATGTTCTGCCTCCTTCACCCTCCAAACCAACCATCTTGCCTTGCTGTACTCAAATGTTTGTACCTGGAGAGCAATAAATACCCTGTGGCCCAACACGGGGGACCCTCCCAGTTCCCTCCCGTGCTCTGCAGCTCTGCCTTAACCAACCAGCCAAGTTACTCCTCATTTATCCCACTGACTGTGGGGCAGCTGCTCCACCAAGAGCTCAGACATCTTTCTTTTTTTAAATAATGCTAAAGCCTCAGTCTAAACCTCCCTGATTTCTCAGCCTGGCTAACATATGCTGGGTGGCAGATCATGTCAGAAGAAGCCTGGAGCCCATCTGTTGTCAGAGAGCTGAGTCTTTACATTCTGCCAACGCAGCTCCAGCTGACAGTTTGCTACATGATGTGTTTTCCTTTTGTGTGCAGAGAGGACTGTCCAGCTCGATGTGACTCTCAGAGGAGGATCACTAAGGGAATGTCTGAGTGAGAACCACCCCATTAGCAAAGATTTGTTAGGGAAAATACCATCAGTCAGCAGGTGATTGCCCATTGATGCACACATGGTATGACACATACCCAGCATTCACCCAAACCCTGGATTTTGATTAGGAACCCAACTATGGACAGAGCTTTAGTGTCAATATAAAGGTATCTGGAGAGGGCTTGTAAGTTTGGCCAGTTACCATGCAAATACACCTACTCTAATAAAACATATTTTTGCAAAATAAATTATCATTAGGTGTGGCAAAAACTCATTTTAAAGGAGCTTTGCATTCCACTGTATCATGCATTATAGCAGGGGAAAGCACAGGACCAAGGGAGAAGGGACTTCAGTGTTACCATCAGGACTCAGTTAATTATTCTGATCCTGCAGAAATACCAATGACTGACACTTTAAGAGAAGAAATGCTGTGTCCAGGTAAACCTCATTTCTAACCCAGTGACACTACCAGCTCAGATGAATTAATCAGCTGAATCAGTCATGCTGAAACTGGGAACCTTCCAAGGAAGGAGAAGGCACTGATGGCATTTCACTCTCCAAGCAAAACTCCTCCGAGCCAGTTGTGACTAAGGCACTGATTCAGTAAAGCAAACAGTTCTTTAGCCTGTATTTTGGGCTCAGTGAGATGCTGTGTTTGGTGGGTGACTGAGGGGTCTGAGGGGCAGTGCAGGGGCTGAGGCCACACCTGGGGTGGGCAGGGAGCGAAATCCTGCCCCGTGGCACCACTGGTGCCCCACTGGCACTGCCTGTACCAGCACAGCCAACACAACCCCCTCTCCAGCACCTCTTGTTCCACAGAACTGACTCTGCTTGGAGTCCCCAGGGAGGGAGGGCCCTGCTGAGCCCCAGCCCCGAGTGCTGCTCAGCACTGGCTGTCCTGTTCCCTCTGCCAGAGGGAGCCGTGTCTTCCACGCTGGCAGCGATTCCCACTCTGTCCCAAACACCACATGCCATTATTTCAGAGCAGCTCAGGGAACCAACTTCAGCACCTTCATTTTTACCACTTATCTCCCTCCTACTCTCTGACCCGCTTCTCAAGCTCCAAAAAAACCCCATTGATTTTTATTTTATTGGTAAGCAACAAAAGTGGAACAAATGGCTCCTGGCAGAACACGTTCTGTGTTTCGCTGCAAACCTCTCGGGCTGATGTCCTTGAAATGCACAGTGTGACTAATGCCCAGCTCGCAAGGACCCAGGAGGACACATTTATTGCACTTGTCAGAAGGGAGCTGAGCAGCCAGAACACAGCAGATAAGCTGATAGGTAAAAATGAATGCATTTGCTTGGTACTGAACAGCAGGCAGTGCACACCATAAATACAGGCAGCAGAGACGTGCTCAGATAAGTCAACAGCAGATCTGCTCTGGCTGTGAGAGCTCAGGATCAGAAGGGGCTTGGAATAAATGCACTGTTACTTCAGGATATTAGATTTGGACTCCTTTAAAAGGGCACATACAGGGAAAGGGCCCAAGCCTCAAACAGTCCAGAACCACACTGAGAAAATGGTTGTCTTTAAATAAAAGGGGCCAGAACTGGGGGTGGGCTTGTTTTCATCTCAGTGCAATTAATGTCTGCACACCAGTTTGTTTGCAGGGGATGATCTCTTTCTTCTAAGGGGAAGTTAGAGCCCAGCTTTATCTCCTCCACTGGGGTAGCACAGCTGCCCTGAAACCACTTCTGAGAGGGACCAATTGCCATAGAGACTGTGCAGTAATTAAGCTCATGAGAGCTGCCTGCACAATATTAGTGAGGGCAAGAGCAGAGCAGCTTCTGAGGAGCTGCATCACAGCTCCACTCTGGCTGCTCCCATTCCCACTAGAGAAAGCAATAGGATCATCCCAAACCATTTGGGGAATTTGAATTTTTATGTTTTTTTTGATTCTGACATGGCTTTATCAGTCTAAGCCAAGCAGGAAGAGCAAACAATAATGAGAGACTAAGGAGAAGATAATTCAGGGTGAATATAAAGAATTAATTCTGCACAATGAGGTCCATGAAACCCCAGAGCATTCTTGTAAGGCAACAGGCACAAGTGGCATCTTTTGGGTCACTCAAAAGGAAACTCCACAACCAAGTGCCAGAGCAATGCCCCTGCCCTGGAAGACAAAACACACACAGATGACATGGTACATCTCTGCTGTCCTTGCTGTCCCCAACATACACAGTTGCATTCCTCTGAACAGAGAGAGGCATAAAAATCATGTTTTCAGATTCAGTAAATGATGATTTTATTATTATTTTTAGTGCATTGGAACCTGACTGTGTATTTTCAAGGAGAAAGAATTAGAGGACTGGTTTTCCCCACACTTGAAAATTTCCAGAAGTGCTTTGATCATGTATGAGAATTGATTTAGGGGATGCAAATGAAGGCCTTGGCAATCTGAGGAAGAAAATCTTCTCCCCTGACATTTCTGAGTGTTCAGAGAATTCTCAACAAGCCATTGAAGTACAGGTTCATCAGAGAGACAAAAAGAGAATTCAATAAGCAAAGGAGTACACAAACCCAAGCAGCTCCCTCACAAGAAACCCAGCAGCACTAACAATCTTTCCACCTTGTTCAATCCTTTTTCCTGCTCAGACTTACCTTCTATTGCAAAATATGCACCCAGAAACATGAAAGCAATGAAGGGAACTTGCAAATCGTGCCTTCCAAAGAGAGACTGAATATTCTGCATCATCATTATAATATTTTACAACTCATTAGCACCTTCCATGCCAGGATCTCTGAGCATTTACAAGCGTTAATTAATGCCCCCTCACAATACCTCTGTGAGGTAAAAGGCAGGTGTCTGGATGTTGTGGTGACAGGTGCATCACAACTGAATAAGACAGAATTTCCAGGCTTTCCATTTGCATATTTAGGAAAGCAGAGCACAAAAAAGGAGAGGAAAAACTAAAATACTGCAATGCCTTGAAATACCTTGAATGAAGAAATACTGTAATACCTTGAAATACCTTGAACAGACTGTCTTTACCTAAAAAGCAATACTTGTTAAGGACCTCGATAAAACTGAGGCTTTATTAACACAAGTCTTTGCATGGAATACCACAATGCCCATTTTAAGTTGTGTTGCACAAATGAAAGTGGAGTCTGAGCACAACTGGACCTGGACCTGTTTCTTCAAAAATTATTTCCCTACTTGAAGGGGTACTGAGGTCTCCTAAGTCCCTCAAACCACTGTGGCCTCTAAAAGGCATTATTAAATTATTTGTAAAGCTTAGTAAGACACCACTAAAGACAGAGAATAGAGACAGGGAAATAGCATCAGGAATAAGTTATTTTACTAATCATCTTCTAGTTCAATAAAACAAGAATTACAGTCAGCCTTTCTACAATGGATGCCCATAAAACCAGGGATTCCAGGGGTTCCACACTGTTCCATCAATCACTGCATTAACCTGCTCTGGAGAGCAGCACAGTGGGCCATGCCCGTGTTAAAAGCTGCTTTAACCTCCTAATTTATACAGAAAGCTGAGCTGGTGGTTTATGCTGGGGGAAGAGATACAGAAATAAAAAAGATGGAAGAACTACGTTTTTCCCCCCAGTTCCATCCCAGTGTCCCTCTGGCACTCTGTGCAGCCCCACCCTATTTCCTTATCTGACAGTACAGCCCAGGAACACACCAGGTATAAAGGATGGATGGATAAACCAGCTCATCATTTGCCCAGGTACTGGTGACAAGGTTTGAATTTCTCAGCTCTCAGCTGGTTTGTGCTCTTCAGGCTCGTGGTGCTCTGCAAACATCTGGTCACACAATGGGGTTCTCCTCCTCCCTGTGTCTCCCTCCCTGCAAGGGAGAAGAGCAGAGCCACGAGCATTCCCCTCCCAGGAGCCATATGGGAATGTAAAGGCATCTCTGCATTCATTACCCAGCCCCACAATATGATTCTGCCTTTGTATGGGCAAGAAAATGGATGTTAATTTATTCCTTATTGCTAATTTGAAAAGGAGCACAAACACAACAGTTCCATTGCAGGAGCTTCTACCAAGGGTGTAGTTAAAGTCCAATTATGGGCTATTAGTACATTTGCTCTTTATTCCTGTGGCATATTAATTACATGTCTGGTATTGTGATAATTAACACAATTATACTCTTTATTTTCCCCTTTCGTTAGCCAAATTCTGGCATTTTATCCCCATAAGTAATTTTCTGTAGGTAAAAGGAGCCAAATCATTACATATTAATAAAATCAAGCAGTGGGTTTTTACATGAGCTCGTTCAGAGAAGATCCAGCAAAGTTCTTCAGGAAAAAGAGGAGCAGATGCTCCTGTTGGGCCGAGTTGTTGGGCATCTCAGACACTTCCAGAACGAAGCCAAAGGACAAATCTCCAGCTCTGGATCCAGCAGGTGCAGACAGCCCAGTTTCTGAGGCTGTGTTTTACCTGCATCAACTGTCTCTGGTGCTTTCCAAAGTCCCTTTTGAAATCATGTGGTCAGCAGGAAAACACCCTTTTACCTTTTTGTTTTCCCCTCTTTTCTTGTCCCCCCCACTCCCTCCTCACGGTGCCCTGGCTATTTAAGTCACAGTCTCCCCAGACAAGAGCCCAGCTAAATCCTTTGTCATCTCACCTATTTATTTCTGTGCTCACAGATACCAGTTGTGACCCCTGGGGCAGTAAAGCCCTCGTGGCCTCCCCTCTAATTGCAGATTTGCTAATCACGTTTTGATCACTCTGTGTAATCTCACGCCAGGAGCAGCCCCATCCCAGGGAGGGCACGGCAGGAACAGACCTGGGGAGGGCTCAGGGCATCCCTGAGCTGAGGCTCCTGCCCCCAGCAGGACCAGCATCCCCCAGTCTGTGCCCACAGGAAGGTGAGGGAGTGCCCTCCCTGCCCAGCCAACCCAATATACGGGAGTGAATCCCAGAGATTTAATTACCCCATCCCAACTGCACTGCTCTAATGTACCCATTAGGCTGTTAACTCCATGTTCTCCTCTGCTCAGTGAAGGAGGATTGAACATTTCTAGTGAGTTTTTTTGGAAAGGTTATGTGCCCACTTCTGTGGGATCCACCTCTGCTGCACCCAACAGGATCTCAAGGACCATCCCACTCCTCAGAAGAACATTCAGCTGCCACGAATTTCCACTCCACCCCCACCTTTTAACATTTCAAGCTTTCTCCTGTTTTCAGTCTGGACAAAAAGTCTCTGATGGGAGACTTCTTATCTTTTCTCCTTCTGCTTTATCGAGTGTTCTGTGTCTGTCAAAGGCAGATCAGCTGAGTAAGTGGATGACACAGTGTCCTCTGCAAAAGGGGGGCTCTACAGCCCAGGGTGTGTTAAAGGACTGAAGGGCAGTGCTTTGCAGTGCCAGCACCCCCTGCTCCTGCTGCTCCAGGGAGACACTGCCCACTGAGTGGAAGTAAAAAGCTTATGAGATGAGACAGGCACATCATCCTGTCTGAGGCTCAGCTTACACAGCAGCCCCTGCGGGAGGAGGAGCCTCTGGGAGTGACAGGCATCTGTGGGACACTAAATACCACTCAGGAGAGGCCAAGGATTTATTGACCTGATCTAAAAATGAGCCTGAGTGCCCAGTTTGCCCATCTGAACAGGTGGCAGCTGGAATTGCAGAGGCTCTGCAGCCACTGAAGAGCCCTCACACTGAGCAAGATGCACAGAAGCTTGTCTGTCTGCAGCTGAATAAACAGGATAACCCTTTTCCATTTGTTAAAGCCATGATTTATGTACAAGATTATCATATGCCATTCTACAGTCCTAATCCCAGACCTTGAAGTAGCAGCACAGATTAGAGCTCCTGACCATTTTCTGCAGTGACGTCACGAGTGGCCACTGAGACACCTCAGAGAGAAAAGATGCTTAAGAGATGAAGGAGAGAAACACCCTAAATATCTGTAGAATAGTTTTTCTTTTTGGAGTGAAAGGCACACAAAGCCACACATCACACACCAGATATGCACAAGAGGATTCAGCACTAGAGCATTTTCATACCCTTTTCCCTCAAGCATCTCTGCTCCCGTTGCTGCCCAGCTCTCATTCTGCCTGGCAGCTCCTTAATCACAGTATCTGTGTCACACACATAAAACATTATTTAACCTCCAGCACAGAGGAAAATGCATTTATAACCTACTGGGTTTTTCCCTTTAATCTCTCTCTGTCTCCCCTTACTGCTCCCCCCCTCTTTTTAGTAGCTCTGAGCAAGAATGGTGCTAACAACCTTCACAGAGACTTATTCAGGTCCAGACAGAACCAACTCTCTGCACTCTGTCAAGACAGGAGACTAAAGAAACAACACACATGACCTCTTCTTTCTACCCAGGTGGCAGAACACACTCTCCATCAGATCACAAAAGCACCATGGCCTCTCCTGCAAAGGTGTCAGTAAATGACATTTTAAAATTACAGAACCCATTTAAGCTCAGCTCAGCCACGACCTAATCCTGCAGATTGAATGTTGCTTATGATCCCTCAGTGATGTCCAAGAGCACTTGTGTTTCAAAGGCATTGCTCTGCCTTTGCTCTGCAGCAACCTGACACAGCTGAATTTCACGTTCCTTCTGTCTGAGTAGAACTCAAGGTGTTGACTTTGAGCTGTAAGCACCACCAGCTCTGGGGTCTCACTGTGCAAAGCTCTCACTCTCTGTGATCCATCTCACCAGGACTCCAGTCAAGGTGCTGCTCCTGAGAAATTCTCCGTTTAAACCCCCCAGGCCAGAGGGAAGGATGTTCCCTGCAGGAGGGTGTGAGCTGGGACTCTGCACACACAGCAGGTACAGTCTGGGCTCTGCTGGTTGTGGTGTCTGCAAAACCCTTAGGCAGCCCTGCAGCCCCGTCGGGTGGGAGCAGCTCAGCACAGCCCCCCCAGCACATGGCACAGCCCCTCACAGGGAGGCTCTGAGGCTGCTGCCCAGGCAAGGCACAGGCTTAGGACTCTGTCTGGTTTAATTACCATCTCTCTGCAGGCTCAAAGCAGCTTAGGAGAACACAACAGTGAGGCAGAACTGTCCCCTTATGCTTCCACCTACAGAATCCACCCCTGCCTGCCCTGCCCCAGCTCCCTCCTCACCCCCAGAGATTCAACAGCACTGAGGCACTAAAACACAGCCTGCCTTCACCGAATAACTCATCCAGGCCTGTCAGGATCTTTGACTACTGTCAGAAGGTGAAATAAAGCAAATAAAAGCACTTTACTCAAAGAAACGATAAACAATAAATGCTGTTTCCTGAGGATGCTGTGAGCAGGGATTTGCCCTGCACAGAACCTGCACCTCTGAGCAACAAGGAGGTGCAGACTCTGGGAATGTGGAGCTGATGGGCCATGTTGCTGTCAGGGGGTTAAAAATCAACGGCCCTCAGCAAATATCCCACCAGGGCAGTCCTGTCCAGCTCTTCAGTGCTCCTGATACACTGAAACAACATTGTGCAGCTTCAACAAAGCTTCTTAAAAGCTCTTTACTAACAACTAGGCCTTGGAACTGTTTGTTACTGATGGGTAACAGTGAGGAGGAGATGCTACTCACTAAGGACTCTTTGTTTTGGAGAGACTGAATACAACCCAAGATTCCTTAAACTTCCAGGCACTGTTCCTCCTGCTCTCCTGGTTCCTGGTGCCCCCAGTGCCTCTTCTGCTGCCACAGACCCTGAGGAGGCAAGAGAGCAAAAGGAAAGCTGCAGGACTGATCTTACAGAAATCCAAACTATTTTCCCCTCCCTGCCCAGGAACTCAGGATCTTTTATAAAATCATTTCTAACACATTATAAATATTTGATTGCAAGTTTTTAACTTCTGGCCTTGCAGTAACTCCAGACATGGCACTGCTTTATTCTTAGGACTCTCAATAACCTCTCAATAAATAGAAGTTTATCCTGCATATGACCCTGAGGTCTTGTTTAGGATGATCTCTCCTACAGGTGATGGGTTTTTGCACTTCATGGGCCATTTAATCTTCAGCCTTCCCCAGAAGTATTTGGGCTGCTGGTGAGTTAGAAACAGACTTTCTGGAACTGAAACAGATTTCATGTGAAGCATCAGAAACTTTCACACAGCCACTGAACAGCCAAGAGGACACAACTCCCAGTGATTACTTACCTTGGGTAGAACAGGAACAAAACATCTGAAGAGCTTATTTTACTTTATTAATGGTCCAAGCTCCTTCCAGGCAGTGTCTCCTCCCAAAGCCTCCAGCTCACACGTTCTGTCACTCCAGGGGTATTTTAGGACCTGGGAGAATGAAACTCAAGGCCTGTGGGAACGGTGGAGTCTCCCTGTCATGTCCAACAGGCTGTGCTCAGACACACCAACCCAGACAGGGGAGGGAGGGCAGGGCCAGCTCTGCACCTTCCCCTCAGGCTCTGGAAAACTCTGTCAGGAGAGTGAGAACAGCACACCTGGAGTTTCTAAAGGCACAGGTCTCCCAAAAGGACCACCCAAAGAGCTGGTTGTTTGGAAGGTGCCTCTGAAGCTTTTACACTCCCCTGCTGAAGGCCTTAAGCACTGGTTGGTTGGTATTGGACTGTGCAGCCTTTCCTATCCACAAACACATTTCAAATCAGATCTGTGCTCACCTCTGACCTCTAAACCACTGTATTTCTTAGTTTTATTGGTAATGGTTTGCTTGAAAAGGTAATGGTTTGCTTGTACAAACAAGAAGCAAGTCCACCACCCTCATGTGCTGTGTGGGGCTCTCCATCTCCCAGTAAATGCAGATTCCACAGCTGGAACAGGGATCTTGTTTTCATAGCCAGAACACAAACACTTAGAAATGTAACTCAAAGGGAACACCAGAAAGCCCTTTTTGCCACCACTTTCTCCCTGACTTACACATGAATTCTTTACTATAAACCTGTGAGCTCTGGGTGAGAGGAATCCCAGTGGGAAGGGGCAGAGCACACAGGGAACCACCAACCAAGCACAAACACTCTCCAGGGGCCACAACTCCTCCAGGGTCTGAGTTCCATGTCATGTGGCTATAAATTGGCTTTTTCCAACCTATTACTCAAGCCCCCAGGTTTGGAGTGTCTGGAGTCCTTCACAAAGGTAAAGCAAGTGCTGTTCATTGGGCAATTCAACAGTGCAATAAATCAATATGAAACAAGAGCAGCTATTAAAAACTGTATTTCCCCCCCTCCCCAAGAGTTACAGTTTTAGTGAAAAGATTAAACCACATAAACACTTCACTTTTCTTCTTGAAAAGATTTAACAGCTCAGGAATGGCAAAGATACACATGGAGGATTCATTTTGGCTGGACAGTGACAGGCCCCCCCAGTCCAGCCAGGAACACACACCCCTCAAATTAACCCTTTGCACCAAAGTTAACATTGAAGTGCCTCTTAGACAACCAGGTCAAAATTTAAAGAATCTTTTGGGCTCATTCCTGGTTTATTTTAATAAAGAAATCTCTTACTGCCCCCAACGAACAGGGGTAAAAGATTTACTTTCACATTGAACTTTACAAAGCTGCAACTGAATTAAAAGGAGTGTTTGCATAAATAGATGTACAGTTGCTCTCATTACACAGGATTGATTTGCTCAAGATAATTTCCTCCTTGTGCTCACAAGTCCATTCTTCCATTTGCACACAGTCCATGGTTTCCTCCAGCTTTTCCCCTGCCCTGAGACCACAGCACATCCTGTGAGCAGAATTCCCACAGTGGCACAGGCAGGTTCTCCCACTGGTACTGCAGGGAATCAACAACCACAGAAGGGACCAGAACAGGGAATGGAGTTCAGCTTTAATAGATTCAGAAACATCTCAAAGTCAGTGCAACCCACAGCAAAACCCCCAAAGTTCTGCACACAGGAGAGCAAATGAAGTGTTGGCTTTGGGCAGCAGAGCTGAGGGGCATGGGCAGCCTCCTGGGCATCCTCCTGGGCACTCACTGCCCTCTGGGCACTGCCCTGCAGCTGCTGCAAGCTGTCAGTGTGGGGTGTTTTAAGGCCCTGCAGCTCCAGAGAGAGTAAACCTGAGAGTGTCACCTGCACACCCAGTGCTGGGCAGTGAGAGCAGCCCCTGCCCTGGGCACTGAGGGCAGTGAGAGCAGCCCCTGCCCTGGGCACTGAGGGCAGTGAGAGCAGCCCCTGCCCTGGGCAGTGAGAGCAGCCCCTGCCCTGGGCACTGAGGGCAGTTGTGGAGGTAAAGAAGGAATGTCACTAAAAGGTTGTGGAACTGCAGGCAGATTCCAAGGCCTACTAACAGGTACTAAATTAGTTCTGTGAGAAAGACCAACAAGCTAGCAAAACCAAAAGACGATAAGAAGGTTTTGGGTCAGCCTGCCCATGAGAAGAATATTGTAGAGAAAAGTTTTCTCACAGGAGAGTGAACATCTGTCCAGAAAGTGTCAGCCAATGAAAAGCTGTAACGAAGTTTATGGACACTGTGATTCAACCTATGAGACGGGGCTATGGGTGGGATTTAAGAATATATATTGTGTAATTTGAAGTTAGAGTTTAGCTTTTACCTTTACCTATTTTTTCCTTTCCTCATGGAGTGATTTAATAAACTCTCTGTTGTGTGTGACACCTGGGAACTGTGAGCTGTGCCTCACCTCATTCATCTTTTTGGCCACCACCACAACCTACTGTGTACTCTCCCAGGCAGTGCCTGGACACAATGCCATGATCTTGGGGCCAGGGCCCACCACCACAGAGCTGCCAGGAGGCAAACCATGCCCAGTTCTGCAGGTGACCAGAAACTTCAGCTTAGGAAACCCCAGTGCAAGCTGGATTTAAGCTAATGGCCATTAATTTAATTTCTCCTGATGTGAGAGCAATTGTGCAGCAATTAAAGGGTTAGAGGGGAACTCTCTGTAGGATTTTAAACAAGTTCACATATTCTCTATACAAATTTGGCAAATTCCTGTCACAGCCATAGATCTGGTTCTTGCAATTCCTGCAAAATACCCACAGCTCCTGTGTCAGAAGCAAAGAGAGGAGCCCCCTGAGCAGCCAGGGGTGCCAGGAGCCCCTGGCACAGCCCTCCAGCAGCCCAGGGCTGGGAATCTCCACTTGCCAGGCCCAACAGGTGGATTTATTGACCCAAATATGCTTTTTGACACATGCTGCCAACAGAGCTCGAGGCCACAGAGCAGCTGGGCATGGAAAAACTGATTGCATCAGAAACACTGCAGCCCAAAGGAAATCAAACCCCGTGACTTCAAAGCCAATCAGAAAACCCAAAACAACCCCCCAAAAGCAAGCCTTTAAATGTGTGTAGGTGTAATAAATATTGCAAAGCACATTTATCTCCTTCCCCCCAAGCCAGGAAGGATAAAGAAATAACCAATGCACCAAAAGAGCAGCTTCCTGCCATGAAAATGTTGGGGTCAGCAAAATACCTGCAAGTCAACTGAAGGGAAAGCATTTGCACTGTCACCCAATCCCAAGTTGCTTCCAGTTCTATGCAGCCAAATCACACCCTCTTCAAATTCACAAGTTTGACCTAAATAAGCACCACAGCATGAAAAGCTTCTTTAGAAGTTGGATGTCAAGAGACTTTCTTTACAATACAAAACAAAACGTGAGATAAAAGGTTTCCATTGGTCAAGTTTGAAAAATTGCCCTCCTTTAGCCAAGCACTGCCTGTCCCTTTGAGCCAAGCAAAGACACACCTTTGGGTCTGTCCTTGAGCAACACAGCCCAGCTGAGGAGCAAAATCTGGCAGGGAGAGATGGCTGTGAGATGCATCCTGAGGGGTGGGCAAAGGGAAACAGCACTACAAAGGAGAAGGGACACCAAGGAACAATCAGGGAGGGCAAAGGAACTTGTTAATGCTCAGCCATCCTCCTCCACCTGCAGGAACCTCACTGTCCTCCCCAGCTCTGGGTCCTTCAGCTGTCCTGGGGTTACTGTCTTCTGTCTTCTGTCTCTGATCTGGAAAATGCCATCACAACATCCTCAGCACCTGCAGGACAAAGGACACAGGAAAACATGCCACAATTACTGCCTGGGAAGATGCAGTGCCCAGACTGTCACTGCACACCCAGAAAATCAACAGGAGAGCACAAGGAGGACAGAGGGAAAGCTGCACTTTCTCATTTGGGGGGGAACTGGCATTTAAAGTGATCTGAACATTTCAGCAGTGGATTTAAAGTGTTCCTTTGCAAGCCTAAGGAAATCAGTTTGGTTTGAAGGAAAACCAAGCATGCCTTGTTTCACACATTTCTAAGAAGCAAGACTAATGAGAATGTACAGAGGATTGTCACCACAGGCATGTGCAGATGCCTTTTTTTTGCCTTGTAAACTCCAGCACTGCATAAGAAATCTACTGAGCTTCCCTGAAGCACAAGGACCCTTGACTGTTCAGTGAGATTTGTACTCCCCTCTGCACCACTGTCCTTTTTAAGTGGCATTTAGGTATTCTCTGCTGTATCTTTACATAGAGATGTTCATTACTCTTTGCTTTCAAACAATAAGAAATTGTTTTAATAGGCCAGGTGAAAGGTTTCTGCTCTTTTCCCCCCTCACTAAAAATCATTTAAACATCCTTTATAAACTAACATGTCTCAAAAATGTTCCTTTTTCTAATGGAAGTGCAATATTTTCTTTCAAAGTGAAGGCTCTCATTTGCCCAGGAAAGAGATGCAGCTTTGCTTTCAACTCCAGCCTGCAGAAACCCTTTCCAGAATAAGTCAGAGTGTGGACTCTCTCAGTTACTGGGTTTTATTTTCAACTGAGGCCACCAACTGTGTATAATCACCACCAAAACTCACCTGAGCACAGAGAGGGGTTAATCACCCTCCCAGAACCATCTCCACCCTCTGCAAACTTGTGTGGCCTTTCAAGGGGCACTGATGACAGAAAGACCTGAAGGGCCTGCAAAGAAGATCAGCTAAATAAAGGCTGGTGAAACCCCTCCACCCTGAGCTCTTCCCTCCAAAAGGGACCTGGAGATGCTCAGAAGAGAAATCTGCTCCTGGACCTCCCACTCATGGAGTGTGGCCCAGCAGGGAATCAGAGGGAAATGTCTTCAGGACAACATGGAAATAAAAGCACATCAGAGAGCAGTGTCAGAGCAGGGGATTAAATCAGTATCTCTAGTCTAGACAAGACCTGGAAAACAACCCTGAAGGGCTCAGTGCAGGATTTCCAATTTCTGGTAAAAATTTGATCCCCAAGAAAGGCAGATAAAAGGCAAAGCTTTCTTTCATCTGTGGATCCTCTCACAGCATTTATCTGATTAGAAAATATGATGAATCCTCCAGTCACTGCCTATATAATTCCTGACAATGATGTCCTCCACTCAAGTGATCCCAAGTGTCTGAGTGCAACAATGACCTCTGCCCTTCACTAACTAGTTCAGTTTGCTTGGGGTGATTTTACTTGGTAAGTTTTCCTTCAAAGCTGCTCTCGAGGGATTAGATGACAAACCAGGAGATGCCCAAAGCAACCCAAGGGCCTGTCCCAGCCAGGGAACTGCTCAGCTCCACAGAATCCTCCCACAGGGCTCTGGAAAGCTCAGATTCAGCTCAGGAGCATCAGCACCTAAAACTCCTCCAGTCTTTTATTGCAGCATATCAAGCAGCAGATCTCAGCTTGGTGCCCCAAGCACCTTCTGCCTGTTCACCTGCACAAAAGGGAACAGAGGACTCATAAAAATTCCTCATCTGTTTCAGTTATGTGGATTCCACTTCAGAGTCATCTAATTTGCTCTTTAGTTGTAATACAGCAGGAAAAGTGGCCACAAATGGGTGTAAATCCCCCTTGCCAATGTCCCTAAAAGCTAAATCAATGCTCAGGAATCAATGCTCACTTACTTTTATACACTTCACTATTTATTTGTTATTTGTACTCGAAGGAGGAAATATTAAGGACCAAGGAGTAGTTTGTTTTTCATATGTAGGACCCTTATCTTATATAAAGCTACATCAAAACCAGCTCTGATGCACCTCCTGGCAGCACTCAGAAGCCCTGCAGTCATCTCCCCTTTCATCTCCTCCACAAACTGTTTTTAACTTGATCAAAACATGAATGATACACAGCACCAGGATCCAGCTCAGCATCAACAACTGCCTCGTTGATCTGAGAATGCACAAGAACCACCAGCCTTTAAAAAACCAAAAAAAGGGTTATATTTGCCAGGATTCTGTGCTAGGAGAGGAGTGAGACACTTTGCCAGGGAATGAGGGCAGGTGAAGCAGAGTCAGGGTGTGTTTCTGTGCCTGCCCTTGCAGAGGAGGAGCTGCAGTCTCCTGGCAACCCCAGAGCCCTGTGCTGACGTCAGGGCAGCACAGCCTGAGCTGGATTACCCACCAGATGGGCACTGGTGTTGGCCTGGGGTCTCCCTGCTGGGGCTCTGGGCAGGAATAACCCTCCCAGCACAGTGCCCAGGCAGGGCTGAGTCCTGCCTGCCCCAAATCCCAAACCTACACCCCAGCTCTCAGCCCCTGCAAACACAGCAGGAGCAGCTCTGGGCAAGGGGGATGCCAGGGGTGCTGCTGCCCAGTGTGGCTGTCACTGCCCAAACCAGCCCCAGGTCCCTTCCCCGTGCCCTGGTACAGCCCCAGCACCAGGGGCACTGGCAACAGCAGCTTCTGATGCTGGGACATCTCCCTGCACTTCCAAGGGGGAGAGAGAAAGAAGTGCCAAAAAATCCAGCAACAGTTAAAAACCCAAGTTTTAACACCATGTTCTGTTTGGAAGACAAAGCACAACAAAGAGCAGGGTAGGAATGTGAGAAATGCTTGAATACCTACAGGGTTACTGGTTTATTATTCTGTGCATCCTAAAAGAAGTGCCACAGTGGATGGAGAATGGGGCTGAATTTGTGAACAAACTGCACAGGTGGGGTTTTAAACCACAACATCATCCAAAAGCTGCTCCCTCCCTGATGGTCTTCAGCACTTTTAGTTTCCCACATGGTGCTTTTAAATCATAACAGGCAATCTTACTCAAGAACCAAGGTGGGCAAACAATTCATTAGGGAAAGATTATGGATTGTGTTTGGAAGGGAAATCCTGGGGAGAAAAGGGAGTACAACTGCACTTCCTCAATGCTTGGCCTTTGCACCAGTTTTACTTCATACTTTCATAAATGAGCCTGGAACAGAACAGCAAACCATAAACTCATGAAATCTGATGGCAACACAGAGCTGGAAAGCTCTGCCAGAACACCAGGGAGCAGTGAAACAAAACCCAGGAAGGAACAGGAGAGCAGTGAAGACCAGGGTGGCAGAGGGGCTGTAGCTGTTCAGTTTAGAAAGGAAAAAAGGAAAGATAAACACTAGAAGTTAGGTATTTCTATGTCTCCTGGTAGAGTTTTAAGCAAGATTAGTAAAGAATGGATTTTACACCCAATTCTGAATAGTTTTCTTCCCTGCTCCCTCCCCAGTTCCTCCTGTTGTTTGGTAGAACCACCCATGTTTCCTCTGCAGGAATCACATGCAGCTCAGCATTTGCAAGAGCCTCAGGCAGCTGCCTTTAAAACACAATTTGATCTATCCTATAAAAGATAATAATATCTTCCAGGGAGACAAGTCAGTGGGTGGGTAACCCCAGGGCACAACCCCAACACAAAACATCCTGCAGCAAAGACTCCAGCCAAGGCTCAGTTCTTCTATTCCCACATTAAAGATCAAATTCTATCCTTGGTGAGGTGACAAATTTGACAAAGAGGAAGACAAACTTTGTCCAAACAACAGCAGAAAGTCCTGTGCCAGCTGATGGGGTCAGGGAGCAGAGTGGGAATGCCACTGGCACTGCCCAGTGCCCCCACCCTCCCAAAGCCACTGACAGGGCAGGGCCACGTCTCAGGGTGTCCTGGAGCAGGAGAACCTGGGTGACACTTGGCCACAGAAATGCCAGCCCCATTTCTCAGCACAAAAGCAGGTTTTGTTCAAGCTCAGCCCTACAACTCAAACCACCCAGAGCTAAATGAAACAGAGCTAACGAGGTGCTCATTAAGCAGCTTTGCAGTGCCTGTGCTCGTGCACAAACAGTGCCAGGGAAGGGAGCTGAGGCTCCTGAGGGCTGGGAGGGGAGCAGGGATAGAGCACTGGGAACAGACTGGGGCTCCTCAGGGCTGGGATGGGAGCAGGGATGGAGCAGAGCTGGGAGGGGAGCAGGGATGGAGCAGAGCTGGGAGGGGAGCAGGGACTGAGCAGAGCTGGGAGGGGAGCAGGGACTGAGCAGAGCTGGGAGGGGAGCAGGGACTGAGCAGAGCTGCTCCTGCAGCCCCATGGGGCTCCCACAGAGGATGTTTTCCTGTTAATCAAGTGAGGGAAATGTAAAAAGCAGAGCACAGGTTAGAAAGTGAAGTTGCACATTGCCAAGAGCCTGTGCCTGAGACAATGGGATGGGGAACCAGGTTTACTTTTAGCACATCCCTCACTGGGCCCTGCACTTCCAGTAATTAATGTATAGAACAATGATGAAGGCACTCACATCTGACCTCCTGCTCCTCCACAGCTGCCCCTTCTCTGGGCACACATTTCCACACTGAAATGCATAAACCAAATGAAATAGTCTCCATCTTCTTTCATGAGCAAAGCATTAATTGCCACAAACTTTCAGACATGCAAATAGTTCTCTCACTTCTGCCTCCTCCTTCCTAGAAATTACCAACAATCAGCTGGTAGGTAAGTATTGTATGTCCTGTCTTGGAAGGTGACAGTGCCAATCTTACCCCACTGACTTCCCAAACAATCCTGCTGTGGTTGTGTTCCAGTTGCAGTTGTTTGGATTGCTGAATTCAGAGTTCTTTGACACCACTTGGACTTCAGTCTCAGCAAGCCAAGATGAGCTGAAGGTCAAATGATTTTGCTGCACAGCAGTGAAGACCAGAGACATGCTCTGAGCTCAGTGTGTTCATCTGCTCATCAGGCCACCTGAATTGTAGCCCATTTCCCCAGGATGAGCGACAATAATGCTCTCCCAGCAGGTACCTGGGGACACTCACATCCAGCCAGGAGGACACAAACTGGATTAAACCCACACTGCCTTACCACAAAGGAAGATGCTGACACATCCACCAGCTGCTGTTTCCAAGTGCTCTTTGAGTGATAAATAGATACCTCCACCTGATTTGTTTGTCATCACCTGCAGAATTAATTAAACCCCAAAAAGAGATCAGAGGGTTTAGCCTGTTGTGAATTTCTGAAGAAATTCTTCACTTCCCTGAAGATCTCTGTATACACAACATTTCTTCAGCCCCCTTCCAGCAGCAGCCTTCTGAGCATTAACTCTTCCCTGAAACTCCCAGTGCCAGGATTTGAGCCTGGCATTCTAAAAATACCCCTGCACTGCTGAGAGGAGCAGCACATTCACACCAGCCTCGTGTTCAGCTGAGCAAACCCACTGAGGAGAGCTCAGCCTGCCCTTGCCCACAGCTCTGCCACTGCAGGGTTGCTCCTTCCTGCATACCCAGCCTGGGGGTGCTGGTGCCCACCATGGAGGGCACCCGTCCCACCTGCAGCCCATCCATCCCACCTGCAGCTTCCCTGGCCCACCTGCAGCCCATCCATCCCACCTGCAGCCCATCCAGCCCACCTGCAGCTCCCCCAGCCCACCTGCAGCTCCCCCAGCCCACCAGCACTCAGTGCCCTCCCCAGGGAGCAGCTCCTTCCAGAGCCATCACTCTGCTGTTGCCATGGGAACAGCAGCACCGAGGGCTCAGCACCATCCCCAGCTCCTTCCAACCTGCACTGCTGCCATTCCAGACCTGCCACAGCCCACCCTTTGGAAAGGGAGGGATGGCACATGGCCTTCGTGCATGAGATGCCCCTGGGCATAAAAATCCCTGAGAGGCTTTGGCCTGTACTGCAAAATACGTGGGAAAGCCTTAATTTCATCCTTGTGAGCTGGAGAAGCCTCCCAAGTGTGAGCTGCCTGAGCTCTGCTGCAATGCAGGCAAGAGCAGGATGTTCATATTATCCCAAACAGCTCCTGATTGCATCCCCTCTCCTGCACACACTCTGGTGCAACAGAGATGCCTCTGGGTCCTCAGTTATTCCTGGAGCCATAAAAACAAAGCAGCAAACAGCCCACAGATGGCACCTAAAAAGCTCCCCAAGGAAAGAAAAACACACTGTATTTTATACTCTCATAGAGGTGTTACCAACAGAACAGCAGTGACTGAAAACTAAAATGGTTATGAAAAATGTGAGCATGACATTAATGTCAGACTCTCAATTAATACTAAATTTAAGTATTAAAGACCTCATTTTGGAGTTTTGTTACTGTTGTTCAGGCCTTTCTGGGTTACTGAGAGCTCATCCCTTCTGCCACCAGTTCACCTTTCAGTGGATAATAAAGTATTTTTAATACATCAGATAAGCCTTCTCCAGAGAAGAGTATCAAAGTCAACACACTGAGGGACTCAGCACTTCCTGAGAGTCTGGAATACACTGAAAAGAAAGGGCAAACAGAGCTGGAGTTGAAAAGAAAGAAAAAAAAGATTATTTTCAGACTGGAGTGCATGCTCTGGCCATTGAAGATCCCTTCACAGATCTGGTGCTCCAATATGTGTTGCAGCAATAAATGTGAAGAGTTTAGAACACACACTGGAAAGATTTGCACCGATTTCCACGTGGTATCTGCCCCAGCACATCAGAAAGCCTGGGATATATGTCATTATAACCTGATTTACACAAAGATACACAGAATAACTTTGAGACTCCTGTCAGGAAAACAAGATTCACTCCAGGAGCAGGCACTGCTTCAGGACTGAAGGTGTTGCACATGGAAAAGGCAACCTGCAAACAATCCTAACCCAGTGACTGAACAGATGAATTCCCTTTGAAAGCAAGATAAGAAATAAAGAGATAAAGGATGTAATTTCTTCTCTTCCAATAAAAACAACCATAAACTCAAGGAGAGTCTCAGCCTTCAGGCTTGTTGAACAATTATAGAGGTGTTCTAAGATGCTTCCTGACCAAAATTAGCCATTAATTCCCACTGCTGGGCCCTCAGACAGCAGAGTCCATATCAGAGATTATTGAGGGGCTCACTGAAGGCTGATGGCACAGCCTGAATTCAGCAGGGACAGAGTGAACTCCTTCCTTCAGTGCAGGGTCACAGCTCTGCAGAGGACACAGAGGCTGCAGTGACTCCCTGTGGTCACTCAGGGCTGTCCTGGGCAGCTGCAGGTTCTGCAGCACAGACAGGGCAGGGGGAACAGCTCTGCCAGCTCAGCTCAGTGCTAGGGGCACCAACCAGACCCTCCAGGACAGGATTCCATGGAGCACAACAAAGAAAACCATAAAAATTGTAATAGAGGATACATTCAAAAAATTCTAGACCATCCAT
>JAOXXN010000259.1:6392464-6403513 GCA_026770055.1 Myrmophylax atrothorax
AACCATGAAACCCTATTTATACTCTCATTTCTATGTAGATATGAAGTGCCACAAGGTGAGTTTGTCAGGCAATAATTGCCTCCTTCTGAAAACTAACATCAGCAGCTTGGAAAGGGACATTTGACTAACTCCTGTAAAGGCACTGTATATTTCCATGTTAAAGTTTTCTACTATTTTGCACTTCTTGTCTTTTAAGGAAAAATACCAGCCTGTTTCAGTTTTGCAGCTTGAGTCACTGTTCAAAGCAGGGATTGCTCATTACAAAGGCGATGGAGCTGCTCTCCTCCTGTTCCCATGGGAACCCTCCCAGCCATGCCCCTCTGAAGGATTTTTTTCCAAGTACCACCAGCCCTTCAGCTGCTGAGCTACTCTGCAGTAATAAAGAATATTTTAAAAGTTTGTGAAACTCTTGAAAGCACAGAAAAGTACCAACACTCGCAGAAGGTGAAGCTTTGCAAGAGCTCCTTTTATCCGAGGGCTCTTTGATGGTGGGACCCGGGGATTGGCTGTGACGGGTTCTCAGCGCTGGGAACATCACTCAGCCTCTCTGTAAGGGAGACTGGCAGGGAGGGTGACCTTGGGGGTTTTTCTTGCTGCAGAGACAGTGGCAGACAATGCCACACAATTCCGTGCTCCTCACGGGTGGCTCAGCCAACTCACAAACAGCAACAGCGGGAGAAAGACCCAGGACATGTTCCAGTGGTTGTTTTTGGGGCCAGGCAAACCAGAACATCCTCAGGGAAGAGCACAGAAGCAGGAGGAGAAATCAAATGATAACCAGTGAAATTTCCTTATATTCAGCAATTCTCAAGGCAGCTTTCTGAAACTGAAGCTCAAAATTGGAACAGTGCTGTTGTACTTCAGAAAAGGGGAAAAAATCCAGTACTAAGCTTTTAATTCACTATTCTATCATTTGTTCCACCAGTGGTAGCCCAACCACTTTCTGCAACACAAAGCAGACTGATTCTTTTCAGGTTTAGTCCATTGCACTCTCTTCCTTCATACTATTCTGAATGATACAAATTACCCTTTACGTTTTACATTACAGAAAACATAAATAAATCTTGAATGAAGATTGCTGACACTATTCTCCTCATATTTAATAAAATATTACATTTAATATATTGATTTTATAGATCTTGCTGGAAAGGTTCACTGCAGTTTAGAGTAGTAGCAACCCTAGGAACTGTCACAGGATATTGTTTCTCCCTATAAGTCCTCGGAGGAAGTTACTTAACAAGGAATTTCCCTGCCCACATGTGTCTTGGCAGTTGATTTGCACTTCCATCTTAAAATAGGTGCAAAGTTCTAATAAACTTTGTCCTGCAATCAGGACAGATAATGTCTCCATATGAAGTTTAAAAGTATGAGCTCCTTTTCTTCAGAGTGGGCAGTGCACTGTCCTGTCTTAAGCAACCAGCTTGTTAACACTGATTTTGTATTTTAATCTCTTAAGGACCAGATAGTGCAGTATCACATGAACCGTTGCAGCTGAAGTGTTGAATTTGATCTTGACATTTTATTTTCTGCTTATTGGCAGCACAAATAAGTGACAAACGATTTTTTCATCCCGTTTCTTGTAGTGGCTGGTACCCAGCACCAACATTCTCCACTTGGCTCTGGCTGTGAGGAATGGCTATGGAGGACCCTGACAGGAAGACTGAAGTGGTTCTGCTGGCCTGTGGGTCCTTCAATCCCATCACCAACATGCACCTGAGGCTCTTTGAGCTGGCTAAAGACTATTTCCATGAAACAGGTAGGATGATCATTTATATCATTCAGAATAGCTTTGATAACCGGACACTTAAATGTTAAGGTATTCTGTGTCTGTAAATGCCTGTTGGAGAGTGACAGATATTTTTGGAAATGCTAATTAGATATTGAGGCTGGTATGTGTGGATGTATCACACAAAATCATGTAGGCCAACATGAGAGAACTGTCTTATATACCTGTTGCTTATTGCTGATTTTAATGGGCTAAAGCACAGGTTTTATAGTTTGTTTATAGAAATCTATCTTTCTACTATATCTTCCTAACTCCTCCCTTGAGCTGCCCTGACAATGCAGCAGGGAACTTTTTTCCACTGGGCTGGCTGTCAGAGCTGCCATTGCCCTGAACAATGTTCAGGTCATAGTTTAAATACAATGCAGGGGAAGTAACATCTGCTCCACCACTTCTCCTGTTCTTGTGTGATGTGTTTTTCTCCACAGGAAAATACAAAGTAATCAAGGGCATCATCTCACCAGTGGGAGATGCATATGGGAAGAAAGGTCTGATCAGTGCAAACCACCGAGTGACAATGGCAAAGCTGGCCACAAAAAACTCAGACTGGGTGACAGTTGATGATTGGGAAAGCAGCCAGAGTGAGTGGTTGGAAACACTAAAAGTTTTAAGGTATTCTTCAGCCAAGCTCGACAAAGTCTCACAAACCTATAGAAGCATAAGGAATGGTGTTAACCTAGCAAGTTAGATAACAGCAAGCTAGCCCCAAATCATGGGAATGGACTCAGTGAATTCAGGGTACCACATGAGCATTGAAAATGAAAGATTGCACCATTAGTCCTAAACATACCAAAAATGAGCCTGGGAACAATTTTGTAAGATATTTCTTAGGCCTTACTCAATTTTTGTGCTGAAAAGGTATTCATGGGGAGGGATAGAGACCAGAACAGGGCAGACACGTTGCACCAGCTGCCCATTGTGTATTTAAAGACTGGCATGAGAGTTCCCTGGAGGAGTATTTTCTGAGTTTTACGTTTTTACTCTTTCAGTCATTCCTACTTCACTGAGATTCTTGTTATTAATAAAACAGATTTAAAAAAAAAAAAACAAAAACAAACCAACCTTATTGTTGCTTTGAAATCTTTGCACTTTGAGCACCACATGACTGAGTTCTCAAGTCCCTGTTTCAGCAGATCAGCTCCTGGGTGGACTGTCTGTGAAAGTGCTGCAGGAGGAAATGGTGATAGATTATTTAATAGGCCATAGTGCCCCTATTTTCTCCTATGTCTTTAAAGTTCCTAAAATACATCTGTTTTGCAGGTACCATCATCAGAAGCTTTTATCTTCTGAGGCGACCAACAGCCTGGAGGATGCTGTGCCCTTAACAAAGCTGGGACGGAAGAGGAAACAGGAACCAAACAGGCACGAACCCGTTAAAAAGAAAAACCAGAGCCCAGATGTAAAGAGTTAAGTCTGTTTGCAAATTAAATGGTTAATGGTGAATGCAATTCAAGAGAATTGCACAGTGAGTAACTTTTCTATGGTAGCTCTTGGTTCTGTTGCCACTGAGTAAGTTTATTGCCTTAGATCCCACAGCATAAGGCAGTAGATCCTTTTACTGAAGGGACTTCCATAACCTTTATTCAGAAAAGTTCTGTATTGAGGCTATTAACTATGTTAGATACTCTGAATCTTTTTTTATTTCATTCCATTGTCTCATCTTACCATAAGGTAGCCTAGAAATTAAATGTCCCTGTCAGCTAAAATCTGGTGGCCTAAACCAAGCCCTGTTTCTCACTTACTTTTCTTCTTAAGGTGTCCCACAGATTAAACTGCTTTGTGGAAGTGACATACTGGAATCTTTTGGGATCCCTGATCTGTGGAAGTCGGAGGACATCACTGAGATTGTGGAGAAGTATGGCCTTGTGTGCATCAGCAGGGCTGGAAACAACGTCCAGAAGTTCATCTATGAATCTGATATTTTGTGGAGGCACAAGAACAACATTCACCTGGTGGAGGAATGGATCACAAACGACATCTCCTCCACCAAGATCCGCAGGGCCCTGCGCAGGGGCCAGAGCATTCGGTACCTGGTGCCTGATGCGGTTCGGGCCTACATTGAGAAAAACAACCTGTACAGCCCAGAGAGCGAGGACAGGAATGCTGGGGTGGTCTTGGCTCCCTTGAGAAATGTGCCAGTGACTCCAAGAACTAACAGGCACTGAAAACTAACCCACTGTCTGCTGTGAGAAAAGCTACAGTTCAGTACAGGAAAAGAAAGTAGCACCAAGGATTGTTAGGGTTTTATTTTGGTGATTCCTACATCAGATGTGCTGGCTGCCATTTCTCCCCCCAGAGTCCACAAGTTTACAATGTCCTTTGCTGACGAGGTTGGTTCTTTTACCCTCAGTAGTAATAAGGGTACTGAGGGATAAATGATGCCCCTGTGATGCCTTAGCAGTCCTGCCTGAGCTGCTGCACATTGCTGTACTGTTGGTTAGGCCTAGGAAAGGGTGAAATCTGCTTTTCTCTCTTGCTCACTGTCTGTCTTTATGACTGATGAGGGCAGGAAAGATTTATTCTCAGCCCACAAGTCAACCAGTGTGCTGCTGAATAAACAGAGCAGATCCTTCTAATGGGAAAGCACCCTATTTATGTGGTCATTTTTCAGAGTAAAACTGCACTTTAAGTCTAGGTTTAATCTTCTTAACAATGATGCTGGTGTGTGTTGGCAGACTCTGTGTAATTGTAGAGAAACTGTGAGCTTTGGTCTGCAGTTTTACTTCACTGGAGTTTAATGTAGTTATGTGTGATGGGTCTTTCAATAAAATAAATGGCATGTAATATGCTAATTTTAGTCATCTTTTTCACCATTTCTGATGTGTGATGTCTGCGTGACTTTTAAACAGGTAGAATGATGTTAGTACAGTTTGGTTTACACAAACCAGAACATTGTTCAAAAGTTACTCTGACTGCTGAGTGTGGAGCCTTTGTTTTACCAGTGGGATCCAGGAACCCACTTTATTTGCTCCTGTAATGAGGCCACATCCTTCACAGAATGTGTTGAATTTTCAGTGCTGCACAGCAGCTAAGGTGGAAATGGAAAAAAAAATTTCCACCAAAAGAAAATCAGGAATTTAAAGGGAGAAAGAAATGAACCATCACAGGATGTGGCCAAGGCACTAGGTAGGTTGTAGAAGTTCATGGGCAGTTCTGTGGCTGAGCCTTTGAAACAGTAACCCAAGTGCTCTTTAGAGGTCTGAGAGTGAGATTTAAGTACTGATCTACAGAAAGAAGCACCAGGCCCCCAACTATGTGTATAATTTAATTTTAAATTCAAATGTTACATCCAGGCTTTGACAAAGGATTTACCCAAGCACCCACTTCTCTCTGCCTGCAAGAGTCAGTAGTATTGCAACAGTGCTTTACTACCACAACCCCCTAACACCAAATTATGGGTGAAATGTTACTATTTGAGTCCAGGGAACACATTCCTTTTCATTTCTCTGTGCCATTCCTGGTTTAGTGTAGGTTAGAGAACATCCAGCTGCAAACAGGAAACAAGCTCTGACGTCCTGATTTCCTGCTCACATCATTCTGTGAGTCACATTGGCCAAACTGCCAGCTCCACAAAAGGAGATAAAGTTCAGGGAAACTTCTCTGCAAAATACTACCCTTTTTATTCAGCCTAACACAAGTTAGTAAACAGATAAGTGTAGGTGAGTTTCTTCACCTTCAAATCCCTTATTCCCTCACTTCCAAATTCCCTGTAGATTTCTCTTCCAAGTCAAGCTTTTTTTGTTCTCTTCTCAAAATACATTGCTGGATCATCACTTCTGAGATTTCTATCACTCCTTTGCTGCAGGTAAAGCCCAACACTGGAGCTTATCTGCTGCATCCTGTGCTCTGCTGCCTCTGCTCTGCCACAGTGTAAAGCATCTAACAAAGCATCAGTGGGGACAGTATCAGCTCTCCTTTATGTGTGAAGAGTGCAAAGCAAAGCAAAGCAAAGCAGGGAGCTACATCTTCTGTATCCATGAAAGTACTATTTGAATGTGCCTTCCATTCACTCCAGGCATAAACCAACAAGACAGAATTCTTATTATCCCTGTTGCTGTGCCATAGGTACTGCTTTGAAATGTGCTGGTATAATACTGGGTACAGTTTGGCAGTCAGTGCCTGTCTCTTCAAACACAGCATGTCTTTACAGGGGGCAGGTCACCCTGTCAGTGCTGAGTCCCTGATCAGCTTCTTCTCAATGAATATCCAGATTTCAGATCATAGGGCCACAGATCTCATAAACATGCAGGGAATTTTAGTAATGACAAAATCAGTCTCTTCAAAGTATAGAAATGGACACAAAAGGTTCAGCCCAATTTTTGCCTTGCATTGTGGCTCTTGGGCTATTAACATTTCCTCCACACAAAGATTTCAGACAGGGTGAACTTTTCCCTGCAGCACAGCTGAAGCTGTTCTACAAACAGCCTCTCACCCACTGGCCCAGCAGGAGCACCCTTGCCCTCCATAGGAAAGGCCCTGGGATGGAATCCCACCCACAATCTGCCTTATAAAAGGCCTGGTTAGAAAACTCCTTCATTTTTGCCTTTTTGGCTGGATCTTCCTTCTACTGTCTGGCAATGCCTGTGGATTTCAGTGGAACCTGGAACCTTGTCAGCAATGACAACTTTGAAGGTTACATGGTGGCCTTAGGTAGGTGAAAATACCTAATTCTGTCCTTCCTCCCTTCCCCCAGTAAGGATCCTTCTGAATTTTAAGAGTCTAAGTTCTTCTAAAACATAGACATTGCTCAAACTTTTTTTTGTCCCTCTGAAAAACAGTGGAAGGAACTTTGTTTATTGATAAAGAGAGCATTACCCTACTGGAGCCTGTCACTGCAGCTTTGGGGAATTTCTCAGACTCATAGGGAGAGATTAACAGTGCTTTAATGGGGAAGTAAGGAAGGTCTCAGCACCTGAGAAGCTTTCTGGTGCACAGCTCGTGACAGGCAGTGACAGCAGGAACATCTCCTCTCCCATCCTTCTCTCCCTTTGTGCCCAGCACTGGCCCCTGTGGGTTATGGCACACACAGCCAGAAAGAAATCTATTTTCTGGCTGTGTGTATACTGGGTGACCAGCTTAAATTGTCTGGTTGGTGTCTGTGACATGGTGAGAGGACTGTTCTCTGTTACTAATCCTGCTGTGCTATCAATTACTCATTATGGGAACGCCCTTTCTCTCTTTTTTTGCATATATTCCTCAGTTGGGATATTAAATAATATATTCTTAATATGTTAATGTCTTCAAATCAAATAGAGATTCTGTTTCTTCCTTGATGATAAACCTTGCCCTTCCTTTTGCCCTATTTAAGGTACAGGGTGCAGGGAGTCCTTGTTAATTCCTCCCTTGCCTTTCCTCTGACAAAGGATGGGATAAGGCCCCAACTATCCCTTCTAGCTGAGCAAGGGGTAAGCCTGAGACCAACCTTGAGGCATTTGTGTGTGGCAAACCTACTCCTGAAAGGAGCATTTTGCCCCAAAGTCCCACAAAACTTGCATAGGAATTGGGCAATGAGTAAACCGGTTTCCAAAGAGTAAAATGTGCAAGAGAACAACTAAATCTGTGTAATGTACACCTTTGAACCAAACAAAAGGTTCCAACCAAGCAACAAAAGTACCCAAGAAATGCTTCCAGTAGTAACACAGGTTGAGTCCTGGCTGCCCAAATGGCTGGTGGTAAATACAGCTCTGACCTTTTGCCTCCTGTCCAAGGTATTGACTTTGCAACACGCAAAATAGCAAAAATGCTGAAGCCTCAGAAAGTGATCAAACAAGATGGGGATTCATTCTATATCCACACCACCAGCACATTCAGAGATTATTTGCTTGAATTCAAAGTTGGAGAAGAGTTTGAAGAAGATAATAAAGGCCTGGATAACAGAAAATGCAAGGTAAGAGTGAATATATAAAATCAAGGGGCCGTGACAAAATTTAGATGCCATGATCAATCCAGATACTTGAGTTGAAATTGTTTAAAGAATAATATTTGTAATGCAGGGCAGAGGTAGCAGCCTGAGTTACAGACAAGGAGTTTTCACTCAGGAGAAGTATTTAGGTCCTGTGTTAAATGGGAATATTGACATTGTCTACAAGTATTTTGCAAAACTGAGACAGACATGCAGAAACACTGTTTTGGTTCCTGTTGCACAGAGCCTGGTTACCTGGGAGAATGACAGACTTGTCTGTGTCCAGACTGGGGAGAAGAAGAACAGGGGCTGGACTCACTGGCTTGAAGGAGATGACCTCCACCTGGTATTGACTTCAAATTTCTACTAATTCTGTCTTTATATGACCAAAGTAAGATCTATAATGTGGTCATGGTGTGCACAAAGTCCTCTAGCTCTGTGGTATTTGGAATGGATGATACACTTTGAAACAACTTCCCTGCTTCCCTGTAATGTTAAGCATAAGTTATTGGCATGGCCAGAG
Source organism: Myrmophylax atrothorax (assembly GCA_026770055.1). Classification (NCBI taxonomy): domain Eukaryota; kingdom Metazoa; phylum Chordata; class Aves; order Passeriformes; family Thamnophilidae; genus Myrmophylax; species Myrmophylax atrothorax. Next base: position 6,400,673 of record JAOXXN010000259.1, read on the forward strand.
TGGGGGCAAAGCATCTTTGTTTGTTTTGGGGAGCAGTTCCTTTGGTTACTGTACCCATCTGTACACTTGGTTTCTTTGGTAGGAGCTTCGTTGTGAGAATCAAGTGTGTAAACAGGTCTTCAAGAGAGCCTGAGTCTGTGTTGAACTGGCTTTCCCCTGGAGAGACAGCTCTGCACAGGAGACTGCACATCCTCATGGACAAGAACTCACTCCTTGTGTGTGTCAGCCTGACTGGTCTGATGTTTCTGGCTCAGGAAATGTCTGCTGTTGCCAGTGTTAAAGATCTGATTTTTGCTAATAAATGCCCCAAACCAAACTAATCTTAAGTCCCCTGACTTTTGAATGTATTTTTGTAGGAATAAATCCAACCCAAATGAAGCGGTATGGCCTGGGCCCCTGGTTAACTAACAGTGTGAATTAGAACAAGAAAACCTGGTTCTAAAGGGGCATGTCAACATCAAACAAAGCAGGGGGGAGGATGGTAGAGAAGGGAAGATAAACAAGGAAGCAAACAACAAAGGACATAGATTTATTATTCAAAATGCATCTCTAAGATGCAGAGACTGTGGTTATTCACTCCATTTGCCCACATCTTACATGAGTACTGTGAGGTCCCATATTGTGCTGTAGCTGCTTCACTCTCAACAATAACGAAGCTGAACTTACCAGAGGAAACCAGCCTGAGGTGAAATCCCAGGGCAGTGAAGGTGGGTCTGAGGCATCCACAGAGACTTCAGCCTGCAAAATAAGTGAACTCTCTAAGCACACATACAGAGTGAAAACAATGCTACCTTAGTTAAGATTATTTTGCACACAGCTGTTCAATTCAGTTAAATGTTCTTCTTTATGCAATGCTACAGAAGGTCACAGAGAAGCAGGTTTTATTCTGCCTTATGGTGAGTTCATGGAAATGGTGAGTTCAACTTGGGAGTTAGAAGTGAGTTGTTACATATTGTTGATACACTAACTGTATCAGGAATGGAAAAAGTTTAGCTTTAGTTTAGTAACTTTATTACTTTGTATGAAAAATGAATCCCTGACATTTTGAAACATGAGTAGGACCACCTTTCTGATCTTCTTGTCAGTTCAGAATGCTCAGAGCCACCACTGAGGTAAAACAAAACCTGTTGAAGCACAGAGGGGTTTTAGTTGGATTGACCCCCCCTAATTACTACAGGCTTGGATAACTTTAGGCTGGTTTCCAAAATAAGAACAAAAGAACTAATGGTCTTTACACAGTTAAGGAATTGTGGGCACCAGCAGTAAAATGCCTGGTGTTTATTCTACGGATCCTGACAGTGTCTTCCTTCTGGAATTGGGTAGTTTTTCATCTGTTTCAAAACAAAATTGCTGTTACAGTGTTATTCTAATAGAAATAACAAACTCGGGCAGCAGCCCTGCTGACATCTATCCATGAAATACAGCGGCAGCCACATGGACTTCTCTGCTCCACTGGATGGCGCTTCTGCCTCGTGCTGTGTCTACTCTGGATTTGTAAACGTTTCAAGTGTCAAACATTGCAGATATTCCCAAACCCCACAGCTTTTAAGCTGCGCCCTCCAGTAAAGGCTGCGTGAGAAGCAATCCAGAAAGGCAGTGATGACCTTGGCTCTGTTAGTACAGAGAGAGGCTCCAAGCAGGACTGAGGAAAAATGCAGCCTTAGAAACACCAGTGACTAGAAGTGTAATAACTCATTAGTGAGGCTGCTGTTAAGAAGCCCTTATTGATAGAAATAGGAGAGTTTCTATCAGCAGAGGGATGTTACTTTTATTCTGATTTCATTTACGTGCAAACCAATCCTCACACTTTCATAAAGTACAAATGAAACATCTTGAAATTCATGGGGGGGGGGGGGGAAGGAAGGAACAGTCACGTGTTCTGAAAGGGGGTGGGAAATAAAGACATTAAAACAGCCTTTGCCAAGAAGATGTGAACTTGAATTATAGACCTGAAGGACAAGAACAGAACTCCCAGAGAATCACTTGAAGGGTTTTATTCAAAGGTGTTTCAGACCACTTCAAATATCTTAAAAATAAAAAAAAATTCCAAGATAAACACAAAAAGAAGTGTAATCTAAAAATCGAAGGCAACAATATACATATGTTCTATAAAAAGACCAGCAATGTATATTATGATTCAATTATTTACAAAATAATTTATTTCCCTTCTGCGCACTTTAGTTAAGTCATCAAAATATTTTGTTCAGAGAACTTTAAATCAATACAACACAGAAGATATATATAAAAACACAAGACCAAGTATCTTAGCTGCCTCATATATGCATTTAAAAACTCGGATCAATTTTATTACTGTGTAGTTATTGCAGTGTGTACGAAGCTATGACCTCATTGCTCCTACAGAGCAGGTTGGTTCCACCTTTACATCCTGTTGTCCAGCGTTTCTGGGGTTCCTTCTCTCACTGACTCAGCCACGCTGCCCTCGCACATCTGTCTGTTCAGGGCTTATTAGCAGTGACTGGTCACCCTGGGCTAAAAACCTGCTGATGCACCTCTCAACTTGTCTGTGCTCTTCCAAACCACAACCTTTAAAGACCCTGTTCTCTTTTACCTTTGTGTAAGTGACCAAACAAGCCAAGCTGCGGGTGGTGACCCCTCAGTGCTCTTACAGCTGATCCGGCTGCTCTGCTCTAGAGCTGAGTTTGGCTTTCACTGGGAGGGAAAAGATGAATATCTTCCACAAAGATACCATTTTGTGGTATAATGAAAGAACCTTGTCAGAAAAGTTCGTAGTAAAGAAAAAAACATTGCAGGTTCAAACTTCACCTGGGAAAGCCCTGAGGGGCTGGCCCGGCCCTGCTTGTTCCCTTCCCTGCCCCGGAT
>JAOXXN010000259.1:6412467-6423998 GCA_026770055.1 Myrmophylax atrothorax
AGTCTCACCTTAAACACCTACAGGGTCGGAGAATCCACCCCCTCCCTGGGCAGCCCATTCCAATGCCTGAGCACTCTCTCTATAAAGAATTCCTTTCTGATATCCAACATAAACTTCCCCTGGCAGAGCTTAAGCTGAGCCCTCTTGTCCCACTGTTGGTTGCCTGAGACGTAAGTGAACTCACAGCATTTAAAATATGGGTTACCAAAGCTTGAAGAACTTTTGATGTAGTTTAATATTGCACAATATTCTGGAAAAGATCTGTCAAGGAGACAGGAAAAATCCCTTTCCAGTCTTGCAACACAGTTTTTATTGATTAGTTTCTGGGTCCATTTTAGCATCAGTCCCAAGTTCATTTTGGATCTTCGATTACGAGCATTCGGCACAATTAAAAATAGCAGGTTGTGACTGTGCATTGTCAGTGCAAGAGTGAAGTGTTTGCTTTCTGCTTTCTATTGCTTTGCCAGTGTGTTTACTGGGGGGAATACAAGCAGAGTGCTTACAAATGGTATTTATTTCAGAAGATGCAAATGGGAGCTGATGTGTTAAAATCAGACAAATGCAGCAAGCAGGGGAAGTTGGGAGGGTTGCTCTACAGAAAGGTGAAGGCAATATGCTTATATTTATCTCACATTTGACCTAAAAAAGTTGAATTTTGATTTCAAGTTTTCTGTCTTGGAAATCAGACCAAACTGTCATGTTTGCCAGTATTGTGGTCTTTATCTGGAAACTTGAACTGTGTTGCCTCTTGTGTTGCTTAGTGAAGAGCTTCACAAAACCATTCTCAAAGCAAATGTCGGCATTGTTCTAACCAGGTTTTTATATGATTTCTAATAATTTGATATAAGTAACATTTTTCCACTGTTCCTTGATAATTCCTTGCAGAATTCTTTATCATTTACCTATTTGCTCTCTGAAATGTTATGTTTTTCCCTTTGGCAAGTAGTGTATTTTACAAGCTCAAATCTTGTAGTTTAATGGCAGTGCTGTTCAGAAATACAGGAGTGACTCTTTCCTGCTTGTTTTGTTGCTTTGTATCCAAGGCAGGACAGAGAAAAGCTGTCAAAAGCTTTTCCTGGGAAAATCTCATTGCAGATGGACTTTAACACTCTGTATTGTCCTCATGATTACAGGCAGTAACCCAGCAGAAGAGGTGACTTTTTTTTTTAAGAACAGTGCAGGGTTCACTCCCTGTGTTCCCTCAGCCTGTGGTTACACGACTGTTTTAATCCATCTGAGGTCTCTCTCTTGCTGAAAGGAGTATTTCTTGCCCTGCTGTCTGTAGCAGATGTGTGGTGAGGTGGGTCATGGACTTAATCCAGGTGAAAACTAACCCAGGAAAACTAAATGTTTAGTCTTCAAATAGATGAGATCCTGATCCTTCCTGGTGCACAGCTGGATAACCAATAATGCCACCAGAGCAGGAGGTGTGGGAATGTGTCCCTGAAGGGAGCAGTGCCCAGGCAGTGGCAGGCAGGGCTGTCGTGGTTTGAAGGGGTTGGGTGGGGAAGACCTTGGAGGTTTCTCTTGCAGGAATCCATCTGGGCAGTTCCTGACTGTGCAGGGCAGGTTGGCTGATGGCCAGAAGCACAAGTTAGTTTTTGTTTCCTACAGTGCCTTCATTGCAGCTGTTTATTAGTGTGTGCCTTTTCCACACCAGGGTGAGAGATGTGGTTAAACTGGGGAATGGATCAGGAAAGAAGGTTATCTGCTGTGTTTGTGTAGCATAAATGAAGACTCAGCTAATGCTGTGTGGTTTGCAGCAGTTCCTCTCAGCAGCAGAAAGTGACTGCAGAGGATTTTAATTCATGTGGACATACAGAGCAGCCCAGCAGAATGGTGTCCTTGTAAGCATCCATTGTTCTCAAGAACTGCCTGTCAGGGTGAGATCAGACTTAGGCACCAATTTAATGGAAAATGTGATCATTATTTTGTATGTATTTTGAAAATACTTTGTAGAACCTAAAACCCAGTGTGTCAGTGCCAACTGGAACTTTAGGTGCCAGGCATTTCATTGTGTACCTGATCCAGCAAAGTACAGATGCAAGCAGATTCTGGCAGATTTGTGTGAAAGGGTGGTAGGACTGAGGAGCCTGTTGGTGAGAGCTGCAGCATCACTGTGACAGTACATTTTCCTGGCAGTGAGAGTCAGACCCCAAGGGAATGCAGAACAATGCAGTCCTTTGCCCTGGTAAGCCATGTTTGCTCCAGTCCCTGTCCACTGACTTAGCCAGATTTTCTTTGGCAAGAGGGAGGAGGAGAGATGAAGAACTCAAGGAATATTGCCCCTTTTAAGTGGATGATGTACTGCAATGAAACAAGGCTGTAGCTTGAATACCTTGTCTCAGCTGCCTGCTGGAAGTCCCTGCTGCCCTGGCCTTCCCTGCCATGGCAGTGTCTGCCCTGGGTGTTGGCCCTGGGGAATCTGCAGCATTGCAGTTCTGCTGTTGAGAGCAGCTTTTATTTAACTGGCTGACCTGGGCAGCCTTCTCAGCTCAGGCACTGCCCTTGGTGTGAGTGTTGTTTATGAATGATAATACCCAGCTATGGTCCTACAGTTACTCTCCACTAACCCTTGTTGTTGAGTGCAAAGCTTGTTCTGCTTTATTTGGAGTTACAGATAGAACTTTCCTCCTCCCATGCTGGTGTCTAACACCTCCCTGCAGAAGTGTCCCTTGCAAAGGGAGCCCATCTGTTCCTACCCTGACACACATCAGCCCTCCTCCAAAGGCACGATGGTGATGGTGTTACACTTGGTACATGTTGTTAGGACTTCTTGGGTGCTTATTTTGGTCTTGTACAGAAGGAAAAACACTGATAATTTCCCAGTAAATTGTGGGAGTGTGTCCTGTACCTTCACCCAAGTTAATTCCACTGAAATGGCCTGGGGGGAAATTCTGTTCTGATAGGACAGAGTTTAGAGGGCTTTGACAAGGTCATAAGGTAGTAAACAGAGCAACCTTATACAAGATCAGATTTTATGGAAGTGAATCTCTGAGTTGTTCCTGGATGCAAACTGAGCTTTGAGTTGAATGCAGGTAAGCATTCCTACCTGTAGTCAGCTGTGAACAGTATTAACATTGATTTCCTAATGCATTACTAAGAACACTGAAGAGCTGGATTGAAAAACAGCATTTCCTCTGCTTTTGCATCCAAATAACTGTGGTGCCTTCTCAGCTGTGTGTGTGGTAACCCCTTGGTGGTGCCTTCCCTTTAGGAGTGGCTCACCGAAGCCAGAGCAGCGAAGGAGTGAGTTCCCTCAGCAGTTCTCCATCCAACAGCCTTGAAACCCAGTCCCAGTCTCTGTCTCGGTCTCAGAGCATGGACATTGACAGTGTCTCCTGTGAGAAAAGGTAACCAAGGCAGCAAACACTGCACAGTGCTGGTGGCAAACCTCTGCCTTTCCCCCTCCCAGCTGTGGTAACGTAGGAGGGCTCAATGCCTCAGAATCACACACTGCTCAGGCCACTGTAATGCTGCTTCTAGTCTGGCTTTAATGGGAATTCCTGACCTAAAGTGGTAAAAGACAAAGCAGTGTCTTAGACATTAAGTGGTGAGTGGTCTGGTGGGGATAATTCAGCTACTCTCTTGAAAAAAGAAGGGGTTATGGATGTGATGGCTGTGTATTGCCTGCTAAAGGAATTGGAATTCTTGAACTCAGATAAATGTAACACGAGAAGCATTTATCAACCAGTGATTTTAATTGCTGTTGGTGCAGTGGGTTCTCTGCTGCTTCTACTTAAGGGGACACTCCTTCAGTGAGCATCTTCCAGAGGACTGTCTGCAGCTTTCCACAAGTTCACAGGCTTCTCTTGTGTGCACTTGCAGCATGTCCCAGGTCGATGTGGATTCAGGAATTGAGAACATGGAGGTGGACGAGAACGATCGCAGGGAGAAGAGGAGTCTGACAGACAAGGTCAGTGTGGGCTGGGTGGGCCTGGAGCAGGGATAGCTCAGTCCTCTCCACAGTGTGAGGATGGAACCAGCCCTCAGGTCATCTGTAAACAACCTCTTCACTGCATTTTCTCATTAAAATCCGTGTGAAGGAGAAACAAGTCAAAACTTCCACTATCAAAGCTGCATTTTGATGTCCCAGATTGGTTTAAAAATGATATTTGAAAACCCTGAGGAAAGTATTTTGTTCCATATCCTACAACAAAGTGAACTATTAATGCCCACATCTATCTTTTAACACACTGTAGGCCTGAAGAACCATTTCTTAAGAGGCTGAGGATTGTTCATTGTATTTATATAGCACTCTGTGGTCTGCTCCCAAAGTGCTGCTTCAGATGTCGTGTGTGCTGGAGTAATGCTGTGTAATAAGGTTTTCCTCAGACATTAGAAGAAAATACATAAGAAGATTTAGCTATCTAGCTTTAGAGAGCTGGTAGAACCCTTTAAAGTACAAGAAAAAAGAAAGCAACTACAAAGCTCTAATCCACTCCTGGAATTGTCCTCTTTGTCATTTGATTTTAAGGCCCATGTGAAATAGAACCAATAAAGAAATGGCACATCAGTTTAGTGGAGGGAAAGTTCTGCAGTGCTCATTTGATGTCTCTGTTTATTCCTGCACTGTCAGTAATAAAGGCTGTGGGTAAAAGCCTGGCCCAAAGCCAGGGAGCAAGAACCTGCCCAGGATCCTGTCCCAGGCACAGGGACAGCCTGCAGTGTGTGCTGGGGATGGAGAGGCTGCAGTGTGTGCTGGGGATGGACACCTGCAGGCAAGCACAGCCTTCAGGGTGGGGTGGGAGCCACCCTGGTGTCAAATTCAAAAGAAAAAGGGAGATTTTTAGTGGCAACTTTGGTTTTCTTCAATCTCTTTTTTTCTTCCTCACTGACTTACTTTTTATAAAGGAAAGGGTATTACTGTCTGAAGAATAAGATCCACTGTTTGTGACCTGACTAACACAATGCAAGGGAGGTGCTGATTTGGTTTTGTTGCCCCCAGGAGCCTCTGTCCGGGTCGGAGGTGTCTGAGGAACAAGCTCTGCAGCTGGTCTGTAAGATCTTCAGAGTGTCCTGGAAGGACCGAGACAGAGATGTGATCTTCCTCAACTCCCTCTCTGCCCAGTTCAAGCAGAACCCAAAGGAAGGTGGGTGGGCACCTGGGCAGCTGGCACTGCTGGGGGTGGTTTCACTTGAGTGGCACATTCCAGTCTCTTTGTTTCACCTTTTTCTCTCTTTGCTGCAATGCCAGAGCCACCTGCTCATGGTCTTTGCACAGTTTCAGGTCTGCTGTCAGCAGATGTTGGAGCAGGGACATGGGGCTCTGATGGGTTGGAGCTCCTGTTCCACTCTGCTCCTGTTAGTTGTGTTTTCTGTCCTCAAGCTGATGTGCTCAGCCAGGGTTGCTGGTTGTATTTATTTTATTGAGAAGCCTTTTACTGAATTAATGGTTGTTTTGCATCATAACAGACACCCAACAGTTAATTTGATAAGCCAAGAATTCCTGATTATTTCATATAACAAACTGTGTTTTCTATGTTAGCTGTAAGATATGACCAAATGAAAAATTGTTATTTTATGTATGGGGTGTGTATGCATGGGGGTTTTTTTTCCTTTCTTTATGACACAACTTGCCCAATTCAACAGCAGGGTGGGAAAATACGAGTGGAACAACTTTAATAACCAACAGTAGCAACATTAGGTCATCTTTGATCCTGTGCATTTTCCATTAAAAGCTGTATTTTTGTGTAGCTGTAATTCCAGAACCCAGTTAATACAGACAGTGATAATTATAGATGTGTCAGTGTGTTGTTTTTGCCAAAAGCAGCACTTAATTCACAGAAGTCTGTTCTGTCCTTTTTAGTTGAATTCTCTGCTAATGTTTACATCTCTTGGCTGATGTGGATGAGGACACTGACTCTCTTCTTCTTAACAGTGTTTTCAGACTTTAAGGACTTGATTGGGCAGATTTTGATGGAGGTGCTGATGATGTCCACCCAGGCCCGGGACGAGAACCCCTTTGCCAGCCTGACGGCGACGTCGCAGCCCATCGCGGCCGCCGCGCGCTCCCCCGACAGGAGCCTCCTGCTCAACGTGGGCTCCACCCCGGGGGGCAGCCCCATGTTCTGTAATGTGGGCTCCTTTGGTGCCAGCTCATTGTCCAGGTGACTTCTGAGTGTAACTGAATGCTGATTTCACTTGAATATTCATTGGTAGAGTAGAAGAGAGAAAGGAGCATAGAAGTGTCCCAAGAACGAGACATAGAATCCATTTTTAGAGTTGTTCACTCTTCCTCATGTGAATGTGCCTCCATTTCATCATTTTTGATTACAAGCCATGGCTAGAGGTGTATTTGGTAGATTCAAGCCATGTAACTGTTTCCTGCTGGGAAGTATCCCCAACTTGCATCACAAAGTGACTCCTAGAAGTGTGTGGGTTGTGACGTAGTTTTATTCAACAACAGTAGAAAGGAATAATGTGTGTGAGCTGCAGAACTATTGCTGAAGAGTCATCAGAAGGGCAAGGACTTCTCTTGCTCATTTTATCTTTTTTCACTCTTTTTTTCTGCATATCCTAAATCGTTGCTTTTTTTTTTTCTTTTTCCCCTGTAACTGGTTTAGTCTCTATGGGACTAGTCCAGCTCCTCCTACCAATTTCACAAGCTATGTACCAATGACTGGTTCATCTCTTGCCCCACCAGCCAGCTCAGTTGCCAGCTCAGCTGTGCCTCCCCTTCCTGGCAGCTCCCACCTCCCAGCGACCAGCCCCTCCTGGACGCAGCCGCCGTCTCCGAGGTACCGGCCATACACTGTGGCCCACCCTGGAGGCTTTTCTGCTTCTTCCACCCCACGTTCCTTGAGTGTGTCCATGCCATCTAGCCCAGCCAGCCCTCCAGCTGTGGCTGCTGGCCCTGCAGCCGTGCCAGTCTCCACCTCCCGCCTGCGGCCCACGGCCACGGGCCCGCCCTGGTCGGTGGCGTCGCCCAGGGCACGGCACAGGCAGCTGTCCTTGCAGAGCAGGAGCCCTCCTAGGTACTGCCAGGGCAGTGTGGTGTGTGCTGTGCAGGCTGTGGGGAACCTCTGTGTGTGCTGAGCTCACCCTACTCACCCCCAGCTGGTTTCTGGGTTTGCTCTAATCCCGTGACTTGCTAACCACTGTCTGTGCCAAGTCATTCAGCCTTCTGTGGTGTCTCAGGTGTGATGGGATTGCTTTAAAAGCTGCAGTGTGGGTTGAATTTCCTCCCCTCCCTGCATCCATTGCAGTTAAACTGAGCTTTCCTGCCAGTCACTGCTGCTGGACAGTGAACCAAACAAACCTCCTGTTCTGACATCAGTTTTCTCAATAGGGCTTTAGTTAATTTGTTGAAAGCTGTTACTTGCTGGACTGGGTTAGATCTGATTCCCTGGTGCACTGATTTAAATTACAGATCAGCCTATTTCAGAGTGTCATGCCAAGTGCCACTGCATTTCCTCTGCTGGCTGCTCCTGGAATCCCTTGTCCCTGCAGGAGGGAGAAAGGAGCACACAAGATTTTGAGACCATTGCTTTAAACCTTAGAATTGTAATACTTTACTATTCAGTCATGTCTAAACATTCCACTTCAGCCGTAATTTTCACTGGGTCTCAAAAATGCTTTTTCAGTTCCTGGGTTGCAAATGTGTGGTGGTTTTGGTACCTGACTAGCTGTGGGAGTGTAACAGAGCATGTTAGTATGGTCTTGGTTTTACTAACAGAGTTACCTGTTGTCTGCATGTTTACAGAAGATGGTTTTTGACAGACTTTAAAAGAAAAGCTACCATTTACTCTTTCTTCTGGCTAAAAAAAAATCTGATGGCCTTTTCCATTTCTGTTGTGGTAGTTTACACGACAACCCTTTCTCCCTCCTCCTTCTTGCCGTTTCTGATGTGTCTGAGGACAGTAGTGATGAAGAAAATGAAGATGATGATTTTTCTTGTGTCCAGTTTGGGTCCAGGTATCTGAGAGAGAATGTAACCTGCATGTTTGGTTGTTCAGGCACTAACAGTCTGGGTAGTGTCAAGTCATCCTCAAAGTGAGGTGGGGAAGGATCCGACTGGGCTGCCTGGTCGGGCTGGAGTGTAAACAAGTCTAATGAGGGCAGTTAGTCAGTTCTTTTAGAAGAGGTGACTAAGGGAAATGTTAATTGTACTGTGGTTAGGCTTAATGAGCATGGCTCCTGCAGTGCTGTTTGAGGGGAACTCTGGCTGTGTGAGTAGAGGGAACAGCATTCACCCCGGCTGGAGTTTTAAGTCACTGGTACATTATGTGTGTGTTTTCCTGTGAAAAACTGGAAAATGAGGACAAGGGGTAACATGTAGAAAAAGATACAGTGACAAAGAACCAGCTGATGCAAACAGGGTGACTTTGAAGCTTCGTGGCTGCTGCACAGCTGAGGATCAGCCCTTTAGCCTGGGACAAAATACTCCTGAAAGCTCAGACTGGTCCTTGGCAGGGCTGATGTAGCTGGGACAGCCAAGAAAGGAGGGGCAAGAATTGACTGTTCTACTGTAAAGCAGAGATTTGTGAATCACGTAGCAAAGGCCTTTCATTTGTGTGACATCAAGACGTGTGGAAACAGAATGAGAACTGATATTGGGGACATCTGTGCTGGAGCTGGTGAGGTGCTGGAAAAACCTGCCAGAGGAAAAACAGCTCTTGGAAATACAAGTGCAGGCTGAGATTTTCTCTGGTTTTACATTCCATTGCAGAGCAATCCCTCAGAGATTACAGATACATTTTCTGATACAGAAATACTTTCCTAAGAGATGCTACAGCCACTGGTACCTGAAACACCTTCCAAGCAGCATCTCCTGTTTCCCCTCCCAGTCTGGTTTCAGGGAGGGAACTGGTAACACTCATGTAGGGGGTTGTGTATGTGGAATTCAGGATTATTTCCCCCACTGTCGTGTTCAATTGTGACTGAACCCAAATGTTGACTGAGTGCCAAGCTTTGGGTAGGATTTCTGCTGTGCTCCTGGGGTTTAGTTTGTTTATTCTGTCCTGGCATTTTGCAGACAGCAGTGAGTTGTTGGTTAAATTACAAACACAGGGGCTGTACAATTATGCAACAATTTGCATTTTGAAAACACCGAGGCCTTCAGCGTGTGAAGGAGGTGTGAGCCTCGTGTTGCTGCTGCAGTGAAGTCATTAACAGAATTCCTCACTAGAGAACTAGTAGGGTTTCATATAAGTTTACATTCTTAAAAGAGTATTTTTGAAGATGAATGTGAGATGTCAAGAGGTTAAAAAGAGAGACTAGAAAAAACCAGCATAATTTTATGGTTAGTGAGCACTATTTCAATAGATCTGTGTTTTACAGGTCTGAGTTAGTTTTAATTGAATAACTGGAAACATCTCTGTGCAAACAGGGATTGCTGCTGTTGGAATGTTGTGTTTCTTAACCTGCTGGGCAACCAGATGCTGAGCAGCAATAACCTTTCCCTGATTTATTGGTTGGGCTGCAGAGTTTGCACAACAGATTTGTACAGCTCCATTAGAAAAATGTAAATTATTTTACAGTTTAAAGGAAATTCCAGTTTTGGCAGTTTGTGGGTTTAAACATGTGGGTTTAAAGCTGCATTTAAGGAAACAAATACTCTTGTTTTCCAGTTTAAGATTTGGGGCTTAAAAATTGGTCTTCATTTCAATCCACTCTGACTGCTCACAGACTTTTCTGTGAGAATTGCAGTAGACCATCCTTGTAATTGCTATTTTTAAAATTTCATTTACATAAAGTGAATATATCATGTCTTAATTCTCTTCTGCAAAATGAGGATTTTGCTTTTAATTAGCTCTGCCAAGCTGTTGTGTAGAGAAGAATTCTGTTGAGATAACAAGTCTGAGATTGAGTTGTGGGGCTGTTCTCACTCGTGTTCCACCTCTCTCCAGTCCCAGGGATGGTTTTGTTTTGTAGGTTCAGTTTTTGTGTTTACAGCACCAGTGGGCTTTCCCCCCAGTGCTGTGCCACTTAATGAAATGGTGTGTTTTACTGTGAGGGAAGTGAAATGATCTGAGTTGAAATGAAATGCTCTTGAATGAGGGAGTGCTCAGAGGAGCAGTGGGTTGGATGTGCCTCCTGGTTGATTTGTTCTCCTGCCTTGGAGCACATGAAGTGTCTGTCAGCTCAGGTCTCCTTATGGCCCCGGGAGGCTCCTGCCCTCCATGGCTGGGTGGTGGTAACAGAACTGGGACATTTCTGCCACTTTTAGTGCCAGAAGCGGAGCCTGTGCAGGGGCTGCACCACAGCATGGGAGTGTTGGGGTGTCCTGAGTGTCCCAACTCAGGCAGAGCTCAAACCCTGCTCCTTTTTGGCGTTGCCAGCTGAGAATTCAGAGATTCCCTGATGCCCATTAAAAGTTATGCACCTTGTTGCTGTCTGTCAGATCCTTAGCTAATAACAGAGAGTGTGCTCAGACAGGGGAAGGGGCTGCCCAGGGACGTGGTGGAGTCGCTGTCCCTGAAGGGGTTTCAGAAGTGATTGGATGTGGCACTGAGTGCCATGGCCTGGGTGACCAGGTGGTGTTGGGTCATGGGTTGGGCTCCCTGGTCTCAGAGATCTCCTCCAGCCCAGCTGATGCTGATTCTGTGATAAGGAATTGATTCTCCAGTTGTGTTACAGCTCTGAGTGCCCAGGGCTGGACATGGTGCATGGAGAGCTCGTCCAGCTCAGAAACTGCGACTGGTGAGCCGTGAGTGGGCTGGGGTGGAGTGCTCTGGCAGAGGAAGAGCTGGTGAATGGTTTGAGTGTGCACAGGGGAAGAACTGTCCCTAATGCCTTGTTTCTGCTTCTTGTGTTTGAAGCATGGGAGGCTCTGGCAGCTCCAGTGTTTCCGAGTCCTGCAGTGACCACTTCACCATTGAGAACTGCAAGGAGACAGAGATGCTGAACTACCTCATTGAGTGTTTTGACAGAGTTGGAATAGAGGAGAGAAAAGCACCAAAGGTACGTTGCAGATGAGGGAGGGTGTGTCAGTGCTGCCACAGACACTCCTCTTGTTCCGTGGTGGGGATTGAGAGTTTCTTCATGGCTTTGTTGTAGAAATAGATTTATAGAATTTATTAAGTCCCTTTGACTCTTGTTAATTCATTATATTTGAATCACATATATTTTTTATCTCTTAAATAAGCACTGTGTTAGAAATGATCCCCTTTTGATCTACTGCCTTTTATCCAAGTTTATTCCATGTAAAACAGTTTTGTGAGACCAGCTCCCTGTCAGTGTTGTATGTTCTGCTCTGAGCTTTTCCTTCTGGGTTAAAAAGCAACCCACCAACACTCCTTATCTATAACCTGGCAGGGTTTAACTGGAGCAGTGCTAAACCCAGTTTGCATGTTGCATTTATACTGCCCAAATAAAGAAATGTATCCCAGTTCCTGTCTGTGCTGTATCCAAATTGTGGCCTGCATTAAAGTGGAGCTGTTTTTATCAGATGTGTAGCCTGCCCACAGTGAGCCAGTTACTGAGCAACATCCGCTCCCAGTGCATTTCCCACGCGGCTCTGGTGCTCCAGGGGTCCCTGACACAGCCCAGGTAAGCACGGCTGGGGTGGGGGAACCTTGGGGGGAGGT
>JAOXXN010000259.1:6426977-6437390 GCA_026770055.1 Myrmophylax atrothorax
CCCTGCTCCCATTTCAGCTCTTACATCTGCTCCAAGTTGTCTCAAAAAAGCCAACACAGCTCCCAGAACAATTGCTCTATTTATTATTGTTGCTGGTTTAATGTGGTGGGTCAGGAGTCCAGCACAGGCATTGTCATGTTCTGAGCAAACAACAATTTGCACAGCTAATTTTTGAAATAAGTGCAATAGTTTATTATTCTGGGAGCTGTGTTGGCTTTTTTGAGACAACTTGGAGCAGATGTAAGAGCTGAAATGGGAGCAGGGTGTGCTCTCACTCTCCTGACCAAGAGAGTGAAGTTTTTCCACAGGTCAAGGGAAGAAGGTCTGAGTCTTTAGCAGTTGCCACATCAAGCTTGTTTTTGCAGACAGGTTACCAAGGAATTACTCACAAAAGTAATTTTTGCTGGGATTTCTTTGTAGGCACTATGTGAACTTTGTGAAATCAAGTTTGGGAAAACACACCCCATGTGCAGTTTGGTAAGTGTGCCCAGTTCAAAGGACCATGTCTGATGGTGGGTGCAGTCCCAGAACTCGCAGAACTCCAGGCACGGGCTGCTGGAGCATCCCAGGCAAAACAGCAGATGACATTCAGCTGGGAAAGGTAGAGCTTTTCCCTGAGAATTTAGGAAAAGTAGGACAAGCAGGAGTTGCTTGGGTGGCTGCAGTGCTGGGAGGTGTCTCCTGGAGCCCTCACAGCACTGAGTGTGGCAGGGCTGGGGGCGTGTGGCAGACACTGCAGGGTGGCAGCAGCCTTGAAGAACTTGCTGTTTCTCCTATTTTTAGGTTGTGTCCTTGCCCTTGTGGTTGCCTAAATCTTTAAGCACAGGTGCAGGAAGAGAACTGCAAAGACTTTCCTACCTTGGAGCCTTCTTCAGTCTCTCTGTGTTTGCTGAGGACGATGTGAGTGTCACAGAAGGGTGTTGGGAGTAACATGGTGGGGTTTTTTGTTGTGAGGGTTTTTTGCTGCCCCAGTGCATTTGATGCATTTGCCAATATCCATCTTCCTTCCAGAACAAAGTAGTTGAAAAGTACTTCTCAGGGCCTGCCATTACTCTTGAAAACACCCGTGTTGTCAGCCAGTCCTTGCAGCACTACCTGGAGTTGGCAAGGGTGAGTGTGCTCAGTTCTTACAGGAATGCACAATCTGGGGCCTTTGGGCTCTTGCCAGAGATGAATATAATGTAAAAAATGAGCTGCTGTGTTAACCACAGATCCTTTAGCATGTGGCTGAAAGGAGTTGGGGGAAAAAAAATACAGTGCTACAAATATTTCTCTAAGGCTGTAAGCCAATGCAGAAAATATCAGCTCAGTTAGTCAGGGGTCACAGTTGGGGTTGAGGGCTGGTAAATAAACACTGTGGGAGGAGAGTGTGTCACTACACTGGGCCTGTGTTTACAGCTCCTGTGTGACTGATGTCATAACTACCACATGCACAGAAAGTGGACAACAAGACCATAAGAGAAGTTTTGGGGAGCCTTGTGGAATTTGTAGACCATAAAAACAAAGAGCAGAAGGCAGGACTGTGATGCTGAGATGTGTGTGCAACCTGAAAGGGTGTTTGTTTGCAATTGCAGCAAGAGCTGTTCAAGATCCTGCACAGTATCCTGCTGAATGGGGAGACCCGGGAAGCAGCTCTGTCCTACATGGCAGCTGTGGTCAATGCCAACATGAAAAAGGCCCAGATGCAGGTGAATAAAAGGAAATGCTCTTCCTGTGACTCATGGGCCTCACCTGCCCACAAATAGCACTGCATGGCTCATGCTGTGGTGGTCTGGAAGGAGCACAGAAGAGTTCTGAGAGCAGCCCTGTCCTCAGTCTTTGTCTCTTCCAATGCATCTTCCATTGCTGAAATAATGTTTGATCAGTTAGGGCTGAGATGTCACTTCATTAGCAGGGGTTCTGTATGAGATGTTCAAAGCTCTGTGCTCCCCCTGCCCCATCCCTGAGGCTTCATTCCAGCTGAGTGTGTGTAACAAACAGCCTTCCCAGCTGGTGAGGGGCTGGGCTTGGTGTGGAGTCTGCAAGAGGAGCAGTGCAGATACAACCAGGGAGGGGATTTTGCCATTTTTTGATTAATGCACTGCACTGGTTTCCTGGGATAAAATCTGTGTGTGGGTCCTGAACAGCTGAAGCTGTTCATTGTTGTCTCATGTCTCTGTTTCAAAAGCAGACATGTGGGACCATTACTGGGAATATTTCTGTAAAATATTACTAGGAATTTTCTGTGTAATTCCAGTGAAGAAGTAATAGAAAGTACAAGATAAAGATAGAAAGATAAAGCTTAGGAACTGAAGCTCAGCACCTGTTTGAAGCTCTTCTATTGCTCTTTATATCTGTGGCAAACCATTCTCTAAAGAGGCCCTTTTAAGCCCTTTTAATTTCTTAGATCATTTTCTGCACCTTTTTATGTGTTTGTTAATGGTCTTGAGGTGACTACTGAACCACAGAGAAGGGAGATCTGTGAGTTGGTAACTGACCTTCCCATCATCACAGTAGTGTCCTGACAGAGTCATGTTCTTCATTCCTCCTTTCTCTTGAACCTGCACCACTCATTGATGTTGCAGGCTGTGCCCTGGTGCCTCTCAGCCTGTCCTCAGCCCTTTGCTTTCTCCCCCACAGACAGACGACCGTCTGGTGTCCACAGATGGCTTCATGCTCAACTTCCTGTGGGTGCTGCAGCAGCTGAGCACCAAGATCAAGCTGGAGACGGTGGATCCCATGTACATCTTCCACCCCCGGTGTCGCATCGAGCTCCCTGCGGACGAGACGAGGGTGAAGGCGACCATGGAGGATGTTGCAGCCTGGGTTGCTGAACTCTGTTAGTACTCTGACTGAGCATTACTGTGCCTTCTGCTACATGGAAGCACTTGATTCCAGCAAACAATTCCCCTATTCCTGAATCCCTTTTCTTGCTGCTGTCTGCTCTTCCTGGTTTTAAAGAACGCTGAGTTCCCCCCTAGATAAGGCAGTTCATTTTTCAATCTGCTCACCTCTGACGCTCTCTTGTTGGTTTGTTTTCCAGACAGGGATCCGTGTCCGTTCAGTGAGCCCAAGTTCCCCACGGAGTGTTTCTTCCTGACGCTGCACAGCCACCACCTGTCGGTGCTGCCCAGCTGCCGGCGCTACATCCGCAGGCTCCGGGCCATCCGGGAGCTCAACAGGTCTGCCCTGCCTGCCTGCTGCTCCCAGGGGGCTGCCTGCTGCCCCTGCCTGCTGCTCCCAGGGGGCTGCCTGCTGCCCCTGCCTGCTGCTCCCAGGGGGGGCTGCCTGCTGCCCCTGCCTGCTGCTCCCAGGGGGCTCCTCTCAGCAAGGCCACTCGGCTGGATGGGGTTAGAGTGGCAGTTTGGGTAGAACTGAGCACCAGAACCTCAGCTCTGTTGGTTGCTCTGCTGCCTTTGGCCCCTGGGGATCTCTGGGTGTGCTGAGGGACTGTGGCTCCGGTCAGGAGTGCAGGTGATGGGGAGGTGGAGGGCATTGGGTACCACAGGCAGCTGAGGTTGGTGAGAAGGTGTTGGAGTCACCCTTTGTAGGGCTAAGGAGGGTGATAATGACAGCCAAAAGAGCTCAGGCACAGCAGAATCAAAGGCTTGATCAGAAGGCTTACAACTAAGAGTTTATTTTTAGTTACAGCTACACTTTTTATATACTCTTATATCTACTATGTCATGACACTGTTGGTTAGTCAGTTCACCTGACATACATGGAAATCTCTTACTGGTTACAAGGTAGCCCACATTCTACAGGTGGTTCTCTGCTCCTTAAGGGTGCAGTCATTAATTACCTCAGACCTTGGGAGATCCACACACACACTGTCACTCCCTACAAGAAGACCATTCCATTTGGGAGATAACTCTCCTCAGAGCATTTGAGGGTTCATGACACAACACTGTTTATGACAATAGTCTGTGGTGTGTTGGGGTGTGGCCACCAGAGCCCCTGGCAGGGCTGGAGCAGTGCCTGTGAAGGTGCATGTCTGATGTGATCCCAGAAACAACACCCTGGCAGTTGTGCCGGAGCTGTTTCAAATGTCCCAGTAGTTGTTTAGGGGTGGGGCAGCTCATGGAGGGGCAGAGGAGCCTTCAGCAGTAACCTCACAATATTGTTGGTGTACTCAGACTTCAGCATATGGTTTACTGTGTTAAAAAGGTAAATACATCATGAGATTGACATGAAGATACTCCTGTTTTCCCTTTCTCTTTACATGAAATCAAATAGACCTTTGTAGTGGCTGTTAAAATTAGAACAGATTTTTGCATCATCAGTGTTTTCCATTGTTTATAATTGCACTCATTGCATTTTGGTAGCTGTTCCTTGGCAGCAATGCCATGGGTCCATGGCAGCGTTTTTGGACTGCATTCCAAGTGATTTCATTTTTAAAGCACATGCAGGCCAAGAACCTGGGAAGCTGCAGAGAGCAGGGTGGGAAGACTCAGTGTATCTTGAAGGAAAAAGTATTTTCCTATAAACAGCCTGTGGATTACTTGTAAAAATGCCATATGTTGGCTTGAAAAAGGAATTGCTGCTTTTCCCTTATTTAGAATTGTGGCCCAGGAGCTGCTGATGCAGCAGAGCAGGGTGAGGAGCTCTTGGCTCCACTGACAGCCCAGGGCTCAGCATGTCCCTTGGGCTGCTTAGCTGCCACACTGGGCAACGTCTTTAGGTGTTGTTAATAAAGAAATTACACTGGATATTTGTGTGCTGTGGGCAGAGATTGGGATGAGAAGGGACTGTGTTTGTGCAGTCCAGTGTGTGAGCTCTGCTCTAACCAGCTGCCCTTCCCAAAAGGAACTCTGATATGGGAATGTGTAGGAATTTTTTTAGTGTAACTGATGTGTAATGTACATTTAAGTTCTCTCTTCTGTGGGGCAGAGTGAGGAGATGGGTATGGAAAGGGAGGAACATCAACTCTCTTGATTTCCTGGTCCTTGCAGGGGCAGAGAGACTGTAGACTATTCGTGTCCTGTACTCCTGCAAGCCTGAATTTTCTGGGAAGTGGGACATGAGAGGGATGGAACAAAACTCCAGAGAGCCATTTGCAATACCAGAAAGTGGGAAGATACACAAGATGCAGACTTGGACCTTCCTTGTTTCCAGCAAAACCTGCTATTGGCCACCTCTTTCTTCCTTAGCTGATTTGTTTTCCATTTTCCTTCCTGATACCAGAAGATGAATGATATCTCTAAATATCTCATTATTATTAACTAGATCACCTTTTCCTTGTTTTAGGGCAAATTTTGGGGGTAAATTTTGATGACATCCTTTTAATCTTCCTTGAGGGTCACCAGAGACTGTAGTGGGAAAAAGAAAAGATTCTCTTTTTTCTTTCTTTTAGTACAGTGGATAAAATGAGCTTGTCAGGCAGGATGGAGCCCCTGTGTGTTCCACCCCTCTGGTGTGTCTGACAGGCCTGGTGTTGGAGCTGGTGCATGTCCTGCCTCTGAGTGCAGCTGTGCAGATTTCAGTCAGCATTTACAAAAGCCATTTATTTTTGTTGTATTTAGCAGATAAGTGGGTTAAATGCCTGTTAATGCAGCACATTTCCCCTCTGGCTTTCAGGACTGTGGAAGATCTGAAAAACAATGAAAGTCAGTGGAAGGATTCCCCCCTGGCCACCCGGCATCGAGAGATGCTGAAACGGTGCAAGACACAGCTCAAGGTCTGTAAGTGATTCAGTTCTGACTAAATGCCTTTGTAGCCTGTTGTGGGTTGACTTTGTGTCCCAATGTTTAAGTGCAACTTCTCCTGGTGCTGCTGGAATGGTGGGTTGAACCTGTGCCCCCCGTGGGTGCTGCACTGGAGGGTGGCCATGGTGCCACTTCACATCAGTGGGGACCTCAAGATTCAAAGTAACACCAGATTAACTCAGTATTTCTCAGAAAGAAGGAAACTGTTTTTATTGGAGAGAGAGCAAGCAAAGGGGTTGTGCTTTGTTCAGGGGTAGCTGAACAGTCCTTGCCCAGGGAGGAACTCTGCAGTCCCTAATCTCACACAGAATTCCTGCAAAGATGAGTAAGCTGAGGGTCTCTTTCTTGAAGGTCTGTCTTGCTTAGATCTTCAAGTACAAATTGGCACAAATTTTGTGAGCTGCAGCACCAAAATGACTTTAATTGCACATTTCCCCACTTTGATAGCTTTGTTACTTCTTTCATTGTTCCCATAAAGCTTGTAAAGGCACCTCTGTCCCTGCAGCTCTGAATCATGTGCATTTTACTTGCTGTGCTGGGGCTTGTGTGTCTGTTCTCCTGAAATGAGAGTGTGTTGCCAGCAGGGACCGTTGTGTAATTGTCATGATTCACAGATACATTGATTAGCTGGGAGAGGCCTGACCTGCCTTGGTGTTGTCTTGCCCTGTGCATGTTCTGCAGAAACTGGTGAGGTGCAAGGCTTGTGCAGATGCTGGATTGCTGGATGAAAACTTTCTCAGGAGGTGCCTGAACTTCTATGGCATGGTGATCCAGCTGATGCTGCGCATCCTTGACCCTGCCTATCCCAAGTGAGTGCCAGGAGCGTCTGTGAGTTGTATCAGAGACATTTCACATCACCTTGGATTGCTCTCAGAATTGAGCAGTTGTAGAATGATTTTTACTTGCAGTGTCTGCATTGTTAATGTGGTTGTTATTTTGTCAGTGACATCCATGTTTGCATGGAATCAGTGTGTTACTTAATGTTCAGTTGGGCTTGGGGGAGCACCCTCAGGTGTGTTTGGTACCCTTGACACACTGACATGGAGTTTTAAAAACTCAGTTTCAGGGCTATTATGAAATGTTTCAGTAGGAGAATTCCATAAGACACCACAGGACACTTTCTGTTCAACCCACTGATTTACTGTTCTCTTTGTTGTCTCTCTCATTCTACAGCATAAAATTGCCTTTAACTCCTGAGGTTCCGAAGGTATTTGCGGCATTGCCAGAGTTTTACGTGGAAGATGTTGCTGAATTTTTATTTTTTATTGTACAGTAAGTAAAGTTACACCTGAAAGAATCTGCTACTCCCACCTACCCTGTAACAGGTGGCACAGGCACAAATGTGAGGTGCAAAAGTACTTTTATAACTATTCTGTAGTTAATGTTTTGGGTTTTGGCAGCAGCCATAAGATTATAGCCATGGAGCTGCAGCTCTAATGCCTGGGTGAGCTCCAGGGTCCCTTCTAACCTAAATTTTTCTTGAAAAAACTTTGGGTTCCCTCTCCAGGAGTTTTCTTTATGGTTTGCGGTGAGACCTTTTGATCTTGTGATATGTTAAACCATCACTAGAATAGTATTTTTAAAAGGAGTAGAACCTTAGGGTTGGGCTCTTCCCTTCAGTTTTGCTGCTCTGCTGTCTTTGCAGATATGCTCCTCAGGTGCTGTACGAGCCCTGCACTCAGGACATCGTGATGTTCCTCGTTGTGATGCTGTGCAACCAGAACTACATCCGAAACCCATACCTGGTGGCCAAGCTGGTGGAGGTGATGTTCATGACCAACCCAGCTGTCCAGCCCCGCACTCAGAAGTTCTTTGAGATGATTGAGAACCACCCTCTCTCCACCAAATTGTTAGTGCCCTCCCTGATGAAGTTCTACACAGGTAAGTGCTGTGTTTGTAGCTCACTGAGTGCACAGTGAGGAGAGTTCTGAGGCCAAGGGCTGTGTCAGGTGTTGTACCCATCAAAACACAAACCCCCCCGCCCCCCAAAACCCTGGTGGATCTTGGGCCCTGTGAACATGAGGCTTCATTGCTCAGGAACTGGGGGCAATAAGATTGGATGGAGCCTTGAGAATTCCCTGCCTTCCACGAGCTGCTGTGCACTGAGAACTCCAGCTCTGTACATTGATGACAGTTTTGTGGTGTTTAGATTCCAAAATTAAAGCTTTCTGTTTGCTTTGCATGTAAGGGAGTATTGGGGTTTTAAAACTCCTTCTTGTAGTTTTGCTAGTCCTTGTAGGTTCAGATACTTCAGAAGTCTTTTTGCACCTGTAAAACCAACTATTTTTGTAGTGTTCCCACAGTTTTCTTAGTGAAACTTTAGACTGTGGGGTGAAGAGCAGAGCAGAAAGTTTCGGTTTCTGAGGGTTTTTCTTCAGAAATGAGGCTGGGTCTGGGTTAGAAAATGTACAGTGAGGCTTCTTTTGATGGGGGTTAAGGTGGAGAGTTCTGAATGGGAATTGCATTCCTCTCTGGGAGCTTTGTGCTGGCAGTGGGTGCTGCTGGGGAGGCTCTGGCTCCAGCCCTGGGCTCTGTGCTCTCTTGCAGACGTGGAACACACCGGGGCCACCAGCGAGTTCTATGACAAGTTCACCATCCGCTACCACATCAGCACCATTTTCAAAAGCCTCTGGCAAAACATAGCCCACCATGGTACATTCATGGAGGAGTTCAAGTGAGTAAGAGCTGGTGTGCAGTGCTGCTCCTGTGCTCAGGCAGGGACCTGAGCAGGCACTGCCAGGGGAGTGGGTGATGCTGCTTTCCATTGTATTTTCCGTGGCAACCCCTTCCCGTGGAGCTGGAGTGTTTCTGAGCTGAGCTCTGGACCCCGCCCGCAGCACCTTGGCCTGGGGAGTGGGAGCGCTGTGGGCAGTGCTCAGTGCTGCTCTGCACACCCTCTGCTCTGCTGTGATACCTGTTTGTTTCAATGTTGGCAGCTCTGGGAAGCAGTTTGTTCGCTACATCAACATGCTGATCAATGACACAACTTTCTTGCTGGATGAGAGTCTGGAGTCCCTAAAACGTATCCATGAAGTGCAAGAGGAGATGAAGAATAAAGAGCAATGGGACCTGCTGCCCAGGGTGAACAGAGCTGTTTTTCAAAGTGCCCTTTACTTATTTTTAATTTTTTAATACAAGACCAGTAAAAATCCTTTTTAATAAGGGGCAGCACCAGAGAGCTGCTCAGGAGGAGCAGTTCTCAGTGCTTTTTCTGGCTGCCAGTATGATCATGGTCACTCTGGATGACATTCTGCAAAACACCATCATCCTGCCTGGTTATGTTGTGCCTGGCAAAGAGACAGGTGTGAAGTGGAAATAGTATAAAGTTTCAAATTACTGTGCACTTAATTCTAAGTGGAGAAACAGAGACTTTAACCTTCCTGAAGGAGGTTTGGGAAGATGCTCGCCAGTTGAATTGACTTCAAGGAGTAGAAGCTTTTACTTTCTTATTGCATTGATCCTTGGTAGGTTCGATGCAGACAATTATAGTCCTGTACCTCAGAGCTTGGCTTGATTAAACAATAATTGTGTGTGTTGACCCACCAATATTGGGTATTTCTATTTTAAGGTTATTGATTTAAGAAAAACAAAAAGTACAAAAGGAAAAGCTATAAAATTTTGTTTGTTAAACATATTCTGGTTTGCTTTTCTGAAGCCTTTCTTCCTGCCTGTGCCTACCAGCAAGGTAAAGCCATTCCTGTAGTTACAAAATGAGCTGGTACATCATCTACAGATTGTTCCACTGGGGAGTGTTCATTATTTATGATGGTGCATAGATTAGAGAGAACCTCATTTGACTCTCAGATCCCAGCCTGGTTTTGAAGTTATTGGCATTTGGCTGGAAAGGAAGCACAACCCAGTTCTGCAGCTGTGAGGAGCAGTTAGAGAATGTAAACAGACTCCATAACCACGGGGGCTTGTGATGCCTTTTGCATTCCCTCTTTAGGGCTGCAGAATTCGGGGAGGTTGGTGCAGTCCCTGGGCTTCGGTGGTGACTGAGCAGCTGTACCTCAGGTTAAAGGTGCCTCACACCTGTATTGGGGTTGCTGTGTGTTCTGCTGCCCAGCTGCCGTTATTGTGGTGGCTGTGAGGTGTTGGGGGGGCTGCTGGGGGGGCTGTGCTGGGTGGGCTGTGACCCTGGTGTTTGTTGCAGGACCAGCAGCAGGCGCGGCAGTCGCAGCTGGCGCAGGACGAGCGCGTGTCCCGGTCATACCTCGCCCTGGCAACAGAAACTGTTGATATGTTCCATATCCTTACCAAGCAGGTCCAAAAGCCTTTTCTCAGACCTGTAAGTCCTTCTCAGATTTAAGCTGGTTTCTTGCTTCTCTGACATCCCTGGATGGTAACCTGGAAATGGTTGGTGGCACTTGGTCTCCATTCTCCTCCCCTTTCTCCAACTCATGAAAATCTAATTGCTGTTGATGTTATTTGATGTTGAGAGCATTCCCTGAGTCACAGAGATGGTGTGATCCTTCCAGGCAGAAGCTCTTTGCATGGCATTTTTAGTGGCAAACATGCATAAGGAGCAGCCACTTCCTGCAAGCTTACCAAATGAAAGTTGTGTTAGTTAATAATTCCTGATCCTGCTGCGTGCAAATCCCTGATGATCTTCATTCCATCCTGAGCTCTGATGTGTTTTGCTGTGCCTTGCAGGAGCTCGGACCACGACTGGCTGCAATGCTGAACTTCAACTTACAGCAGCTCTGTGGCCCCAAGTGCCGTGACCTGA
>JAOXXN010000259.1:6448512-6460764 GCA_026770055.1 Myrmophylax atrothorax
GAGGGGGAGCGGGGGCTGGAGCGGGCGGGGGCGGGCGATGCCGTAATGCGGAGCGGGAGGCGGCGGTGGGGCCCGGGGAGGGAGGGATGGATGGATGGATGGAGGGAGGGAGGGAAGGAAGGAGGGAGGGATGGACCGACAGACGGTCGGACGGTCGGTGCGGAGCGCTGGGTGCCCGCAGCTGTCAGGGCAGTGGCGCAAGGGCGTGGGGCTGCTCTCGGCCTTGTCAGCTGCCCGATGCAGCTCCTCGTCCCTCGCGACGCCTCCTTCTTTCCCTCCCCTCCTTCCCTTTCCTCCCCTCCTTCCTTCCTTCCCCCCGGGCGGCCGCTCCCGGCCTTTCCCTCGGTCCAATCCCTTTTCCCCCGTTCCCAGCTGGGATGAGGCGGCGGCGGCTGCTGCAGGGGGAGGCGCGGTCCTTCCCGCACCGGGGGATGCGGGACATGCGGGTCCGCTGCTTCCAGCGCGGGTTTCGCGGCCCCGCGAGCGGCGCGTCCGTGGCCAGGCCCGGCCCGGCCTCATTCCCGAGGCAGCCATGTTGGGATGACGGGCTGACAATCCCGGGAAAGGGGGAGGGATGGAGGGATGGCAGGGAGAGAGGGATGGCAGGGAGAGAGGGATGGCAGAGATGGCAGGGATGGAGGGACGGCAGAGATGGAGGGACGGCAGAGATGGAGGGACAGGAGAGATGGAGGGATAGCAGAGATGGAGGGATGGCAAGGAGACAGGGATGGCAGGGAGAGAGGGATGGAGAGATGGCAGGGATGGCAGAGATGGAGGGATGACAGAGATGGCAGGGATGGCAGAGATGGCAGGGATGGCAGAGATGGAGGCATGGCAGGGAGACAGGGATGGCAGGCCTGGTGGGTTTGGGGTCACTGGCACGACGCGGGTGTTCGGCGGAGAGTGGAGAATTCGCCAGAAGCAGATGATGGATTTCTAGCTGCTTTCTGGAGTGTGAAAATGCCTTAATTCCGAATTTCAAAGGCTGTTTCCCCCCACTTCCAGCGCCTTCTTAGCTCAGTGGTGTCTGCTGTGGCACAGGGCGCTGTGCTGTGTTGGTAAATAGCCATGTGTTCATGTGATCGCTGTCAGGGCACCAAGTTCTGCAGCACAGCTTGGTCTGGCATCTTCACCTGCTCCAAAGATAGCAGAGATGGCGTGAGCTCAGCTCAGGGATCAATCACAGTGTCACCACTGCCTGAGCCTCAGAGCAGCACCTAAAATTGGCTTTGCTGGGGACCTCTTGTTCCTAAACCTCTGCTGCCCCGAACAGCTGTTTTGCTAACTTTCCATGTGCTAATCCCTGTCCTTGTTTGATTTCTTTAGAGCTGTTGGACTGATTAAGTTAAGCAGTTTTTTTACTTAAAAGTTAGCACATGCTGTGGTAGGCAAAACCTGTGCAAATAGGACACAATGGCTGGTTTTTGTAAATAAAATGGTCCTTCTTCATTTGTGATGTGTGGTGGGGTTTCCTATTTTTATCTGAATGCAGAGATACGGGTTCTGAACATTGCAGGAAGCTCAAAGTGATTCCAAAAGCAAACTGCTCTGAATATATAAATAATAATTTTACTCTAAACCCCTACTCAGCTTGTAACTTTACTTAAAAAAAACCCCAAACCCCAATATGTTTGTATTTTGACATTGTATAAAACTGTTTAGCCAAAAGTTTCAAATACATCCAAGGATCCAAGCCTTAACATTTCTTCAAATATTTGTGTGAAAGTCCAAATCTAGTGAAGGGTGATTGATCAACATAATTGGCTTTGTCAGCTTGGATGCCAGTAAACAGACAAGATATTTAGATGATTTGCTTAATGACACAAGTTAATATTAGAGTCTCACTGTGTGCCTTACAGTGTGGGTATCTTTTAATCAGAGTTTAAAATAAGTGTAAAGCTGGAGTGCAGGATTTGCTTGTGTGCTGATGGAGCTCCCTGAACAGCTCAGATCTCCTCTGCCACCTGTTCTGGAGCCAGTGGGGTGTCACGACAAGGCCTGACTGACCAGGCAGTCCCTGCCCGAGTCCTGCCTGGGTTCACACAGAGCGATCAGAGAGCTCAGCTCAGCTTGGAGACACTGGGCAGTGATTCATTCCAGCAGCCTCCTGAGCCTGTAATGAACACGGAAAAAAGCTGCCTTTTATGAATATTGTTCTTCTAAATCTGTTCCACAGCCTGGATTGCATGTTTTGTTTTGCTCTTTTTCGAGTTCTGTCTCCACTCCGTACTCAGCGTTTTGTAGTAGGAAGTGATACTACAGGGAAATGGGAACCCTGGCAAACCAGTTGCAGTTTATTATCTCTGCTGCTGTGCAACTTGGGCTCATTCTGCCTCATTTGAGCATTCTGTATGATGAGGGCAAAGCTGCCTTTATAAAATGTTACGACCAGTTAAAGTTGCTGGTAAGTGAAAAAAAAAACCCTCAAAGCCCCAACAGCTTAAACCTGTGGGAAGCTTGGCAAAATGTGTTGGTTTTGCTTAATTTTCTTATTAATGAAAATTAAATCATGCATAGTGAATTGGTATTCCTAACAGCTAAAATCCATGTGCAGCTACAAGTGGGTGCTTTGCTTCCTTCAGCTATGGAAAGGAGCAGAGTTGAGAACAAATGGGATTTCAAATCACAGCACATTTAATTTTCCATCAGCACAAAAGTTAAGAGTTTGCAAAAGCTGGTAATTGCAGGAGTCTGGCAGTTAAATTTTCCTGGTGTTGTAGGTGATTTTATGACCTGTTCTGTGAGAATTTGTTCACAGCCATGTTTCAAACAAGGCTGTCATTTAGTGGTGCATATGGAGGCTCTGGAGGTGTGATTTTCATGCTTTCTTGTTGTGAATATGCTGTTCAGAGGTACTTGAGAACATATGTATATATTTTAAAGTAGATGGTTCTTTCATCCCACCCTCTGTTTGCCAGTTTCCCAGATGCAGAGGTTAATGCAGTGTTCTGAGGGGTGTTTCTATGAAAAATTCTTTGTGGGACTCTACAGTAAGAAGTAAAAATGAGCTCCCTGCATTTCATAAACAATATTATAAGAACAAATTGGTTAAAGTAAATTGTGTTGCTGTGAACTTGACAGAAATGGACATTTTGTGCTTGATTATTGTATTTCAGACACAAGGTGCTGAGTGGCCACGTACAGTGACATTCCTGTTTCCAGCAGCATCTCCAGGGTCAGTTGGATAATTGCTCTGGGTTGTGTCAGGATTAGTCTTGTCACTTGGCTTTGGTGTGAGGGCACAGGTTCTTATGCAAGGGTTGTGTGAGGGAGGGAGGGTGAAAATCCAGAGTGGATACTCGGGGAGAAAGTTTGTAATGAAGCTGCGTGTTTGATACTCTGTTAGACACGAGAGGAACCTCGGAGCAAGAGGGAATGGAGCAGTGCCCCAAAACTACCCAGAGCCTTGGGACACTTGGGAATTCACTCCCAGTAGTTCTCTGCTCTATTCCATGTTCAAGTATTTAGTGAGACTTCTTAAAATTCCATCCTAACCCGAAGCTGACTGTGTGTCTGTCTCATTAATCACTGTTCTCCCGGTTTGCTCTCCCACTGGCATTGAGGTTCACTTGGCTTGTTCCTAAAGACATTCTTCTAGTCTGGGGAGATACCTCAGGTACCTGTGGAAACAGGGAGTGCTTTAAATTACTTCTGCTTGGTGCAGTAATTTAATGTCTCCCTTCACCATGTGATGGCATTAATGAAGCAATACAATTTTATTAAAAACTTCTTGTACTGTGTGAAGATGTGTCATAAATTGAATTAGGCATGTGTGAGTATTTTTACCAGCTGTAGAACTTACTTTAGAGCTGAAATGCTTCTGCTTTAGCTCTGAGGAAGCTTTGTGCTGTGGCCACAGCCCTGAAATGAGCATTTCTTTGGACAGGTGGTGTATTGATAACCAGAAGGGGAGATGTCAGGATTCCTGGGCCACGTGTGGCGACTGTGCAGGGTCGAGTTCTGGCTGTGGTAACTCAGGTTCCAGACAGAAAGGGCTGCACCAGCCAGACCAAAGGCTCCCTCCCCCAGCCCTGGGTCCTGCCTTCAGCAGTGCCCATAGCAGATAATTAGAATATAAGGATAAATCAGCAGTGGGATGGTATTTTCTCACTATAGTCCTTCAGTGTCTGTGCCATGGAGGCTTTCCCAGCCAGGGGCAGTAGCTTTCTAGTGGGCCTTGATGCCTTTCTTTGGATCTCCCTTCCTGCTTTTTGAGGCTGTTTCACTCCAGTAGTCGCAGTGTCCTGTGGCAATAAAGTAATTGCTCATTGTGGGCCCACTGAGAACCTTCCAATGCAAGAGGCTGGTTGAGGAAAATACAGCTGACTCAATCTTTATTAACCCTGGGTTTGAGTGCTGTCTCAGCCTTGAAGTTTGGACAGTGGTATCAGGAGTAACCAAAGTGCTCCATCATTTGGATGTGATAGGATTAGAACAAGTATTTCGTTAATGAAGATGAATTTAATGGAGGACATTTGCCTGAAGATGGATAGTAATATTTACCCCAAAGGCAATAGTTCTTGATTCCTCTTCTTCATTACAATGTGTCCTTTAATCAGCAGATACACAAGTAGTCGTTGAGTCGTTGCTTCCTTTCAGAGAAGGACTTTCCCAGGACTGCAAAGGGTTCTTTAAGGGTACACCTTTTTCTCTGGAGTCACGTGTACTGAAAGTCAGTGTGACATGGCCCATGACACTTGTGTTAGTTTTAATTCTCTTGCTAATGCGTTGTGCAGCAAGGGTTGGCAGGCAGAGGGCCTGGGGGTGGGCTGTATGGTCACTGCCTCATGCTGAAATCCAAGTAGCTGTGTCTTTGCTGCTAAAATTATCTTTGCTAGGTTAAGCCTAACATATGTTGCAAACAGATCTTTATTTTGGTATTGGCATCCCTACTTTCTGGGAAGAAAACCAAGCAATGAAAACAAATATTTGTACACTAGAAAGCTGCTTCAGGTGACAGAAACTTTTGACTGGGGGACAGTGAGCAGCTGCTGGTAAGTGTTTCCAGCCCTGGCTTTGAAGTGACACCTTTTGGGGATTCAGGGACGGCGATCGCAGAGTGGAGATTGAAGTCAGCGAATAACTTGAACTTTCCTCCTTTAATCAACATCTGGAATGCAGAGCTGTAAATAACTAAATGATGCTTTTCTCTTTAGGAAACACCAGGCAGAGGGATCCCTGAAAGGCTGCTGCCCCCTCCCAGCCCCTGGCAGTGCCAGCCCCAGGCAGGATGTCGGGGGCCTCGGTGAAGGTGGCTGTGCGCGTGCGGCCCTTCAACTCGCGGGAGACCAGCAAGGAGTCCAAATGCATCATCCAGATGCAGGGCAACTCAACCAGTGAGTGTGTTCTCATCTCCCTTACTGAGGGAGTGTTCCTCTCTCACACCCTTCCTGCTTCAGTCTTTTCTCTCGGTACATTGTATCATCTAGAATTAATCTTCTGGGGATTCTGCTTTTCTGAGGCTGTCATTACAAATTAGATTCTCTCACTAGGAAGTCTAAATCATGAGTGTCTTGGGTTTGATGCAGTTGTTTGTGGTGTTTGCTTGTGGTGGGCTGTAAATTCTGCAGGGAATATTGGAATACCAAAGTGAAAACCTTTCTGTTGACTTCAGTGTGTGGGAATATCATGTGGACTGACAGACACAGGGACACACTGCAGAGCACCACGTGGTGATCATGGTGCAAGTCCTGCTTGGCTTGGTGCTTTAGTTCTTGATGTGCTTGTTCTGCAGTCTGTGCCTTTGGTTGGGAGCCTAATTGGGGTGAGAAAGCTGAAGGGAAAAGAATGTCAAGTTTATGCTTTCCAGAGTAGGTGTCTAAACAACAGCAAAATAACAGTCTACAGAAAGTCATCTTCTTTTCTAACCACTTAGAAGTGTTAGCCTTCTTCAATAATTATTGTGGGTCTAATTTGGAGGAGAAGACTGTTCTGTGGGAGGCTGAGCATGGGCACACCTTTCCTGTTGGTTGGTTGGTTGTATTTGCACAGCTGAGGCCAGGGCAGTGTTGGCAGCACTTGCTGCAGGTTGTTCCTCCTGTGCACCCCGACAGCTCTGCCTCCAAACTGCTCCTCTTGGGGGAGTTTTTAATTTTTGGGTAATCAAGTAGAGTCGTCCTGTCTGCAGTTGTGCAAAGCAGCTCTCCAGGAGCACTGAGAGTTATTTTGCTGTCTGATTACTGGAGTATTTACTCATGCCTGGGAACACAAAGGAGGTTTCATACAGGCCTCTCCCTTTTTTGTCTCAGCCAAGGCAACACGTCAGCTGCTCCTGCAATGGAATTTAAGTCCTGGTTGTAGCCACTTAAATTATGTACAGTGTTTATGGTTTCACTGGAAGAGTGGTGTCATATGGAAAAGAGCTTGTTTTTAGTGCAGTAAACTCTTACCTTCAGACTCTGTGTGAGATACTACCCAAAGCAACTTTTGGGGGTTGGATTTCAAAATTCCAATTTAAAATACAGGTGGGAAGGGGCTGTTTGAAGTCATCTCATGTACACCAGGTGCTTGTAACCTATGACTGGATCCCAGAGTAGAATGGAAGAGCTGTAGACTCCATGAGAGGCCACTTGTTATGGAAATGCCACCCAGCTCTGGGCTCAGCAGCACCACTGGGAGCCTCTGCAAGGGCTTTGCTGGCTGCAGGGCTTGCAGCAATAATTTTAGGTGCTTGAGGTGTTTGAGTTGCGGGAGCCTGTGCAAAAACCTTGTCTGTGATGCAACTACAAGGGTGACAAGTCAATCTCTGGCAATTTGAGGTTGAGAAGTGGCACAGACCCTGGTCCTGTTCCTGAATCCCAGAGCTGCACTACAGTGACACATTTCCAAGGAACTGCATCAGCCTTCCAAAGAAGAAAAGTGCTTCCTGATTTATCTAGTTGGCCATTTCTGTACAGTTTTGGATCTATTTTGTGCTCTGGAAATGCTCTGCTCTGAGTCCTGTGGCTCCAGCACAGGCTGGCTGATGTGACAGATGGTCAGGGTTAAGTCATCAGGGCCACATCAGGCTGTGGGGAAGGAAACACCAACTGCAATAGTTGCACCTTCTTATCATCTGTGGGATATTTTTTACCTGTATTTCCCTCTTAGAGGAGAGACACAACAAAGCAATAGACAGGAGTGGTTTGAAGAGAAGAAGATTGTATAATAAAGGATATGAATCAGGCATTGTTTGGTGGGAAAAAACCTGAGCAGAAATCTTTGCTTCAAAGAATCTTCCTAAAGTTGTCTGACACACATAACTTCCAACTGAAATTCTTCTGGTAAGCTTTTAGGCTACATGTAAGATTTGGGGGAATAAGTGAATTCTTCTGCCAAAAATGCTCTCATTTTCACAATGCTCAGCTTTTTTGCCACCTCACAATTGTGTTACTGAACTCCTGATTTTTAAGGTCTGAACTTGTTGACTTAAAAGCTGAGCACATAAAGTGCCATTAGTGTATCTGAGACTCATATCTGATGCAGCAATTTCAAAATAAATGGAATTCAGTTGTAATTATAGACTAAAGTTCATGCTTCCTGCCTTCCAGTGTGCCAGCAAAATGATCAAGGCTTGGATGTGTTGCCTCTGCAAAGGTTGTTTTGTCATTTGTGCACTAATCGAGCTGGCAGGAGGCAAACCTGAGAGAGAGGCTGGTGATGGGCTGAGCAGGGACTATTTTAAGCCTTCAAGACAGTTAAAGTTCCCTTATCTTGGAATTAAAGCCTAATGGACTGTTGTGATACAGGATTGATGAGACAGAGTGAAGTGTGATAGCTAAGAAGGGATTTTGGCTCTTCCTTGAACTTTAGTTCTGTAGGTATTGACAGGCCAGGCTATTCTACAAATCCTCTGTTGGTCCCGAGTTTAAACTTTGTCCCAGTCTGAGTTTTGTAAATGTGTTGGCAGAGACCAATTCATGGGAGTGAAGCTGAGGCCGAGTGCTCAGGGGGTGGTGAAGGAAACAGAGACACAGATAACCAAGTGTGTCTCAGGTGTGCTCTGTGTGTACAGAATTTTCAATGACTATGTTAGAAAAGGGAGTGGTTTTGGACATTTCCAACAAAGAGTGCCCCCAGGGGTGTTGCCTCCCCTGCTTTTGTGTGGCAGTTTGGGGTGAGTTTGGCTGTTCTCAGCTTTGGGGTCATTCAGGGTGTTCTTGCCAGCAAAGCACAACATCCTCCTGGCTTGGGAAAGTTACGCTGAATTTTGTTACACAGTTTAACTGCCTCAGAAGCAAAACAACATGTTACATTGTGGCTGCTGCAGACTCTGCTTGTTCTCCTGTCTGCCTTTAGTGGCATTTCCTCGCAGGAGATCAAGGCCCTTAAGGACCATCTCCATCTTTATCATTTCTCAGTGTTGAAAAGTGACAGTGTGGCTGAAAACAGTTCTATAACTGTCTTAATCTCAGGAAAAGAGAGTTCTTACAAAGGTCTTCAACCCACAGTGTTAAGAGCACTTACTGGGAGTAATTGGGACTTCTCTTTTTCTTCTGGAAGGAGGCAAAACATGACAATTTTGAAACCAGTGCTTGAAACATATTATTTGTCTGTTCTAAGGTGACTAAACTATTTTTTCCCTTTATGTTTGCAAAGGGATTTATCTGCAGTAATACAGCACCTTGCACTGGCAGGATTGTCAGTCCTGATGTTCCAAAATCCTTGTTGAGGGCTGGGGTGGTGCAGCCCAGCTGGAGTCACAGGAGGGGCTGGTTTGGCAGGAGGTTTGTGCTGCTGGGGCAGATCTGAGTGCAGAGGGGATGCCTGGAGTGAGGCTGCCAGGAGCTCCTCAGTTGGCTTGGGAGAGGAGAGACTGATGGAGGAGTTCCTAAAGCCAGCAGAAATTAGAAGCTGCAAAATTCTATTTGAGTTAATTTGGGAATGCAAAATACTTTCCAAAGAAGACGTAGTGCCACCATCAAATTAGTGTCTATAAAACTATATCAAAACAGTAACTGAGTGGGATTAATTTAAGAAAAGGCCATTTTTTTTATAATTATCACTTAGAAACCATCTTACAAAACATAAGGTTTGTTTTCAAAAGCACCTGCTCTGCAAGTGGATTCAATTCACTGAAATGCTTTGTTTTCATTCGGAGTTCTGTTCTGAGAGGATATTCTTTAAAGTACAGAATAGGTGATTTATCATGGCCAGACTCACAGGGAGCTTTTTGAAATTAATGATTCAAAACCAGTTTGGTTTAGAACATGGTTTTCAGTGTATCTTAATTGAATATGTTTTGTCTTTAACTCCTGCTTTTTCCCAGTTTTGTCGACGATGGTTTCCACCAGTGCCTCTTGCCCACAACATATTAATGACTTATTGCCTGTCTGGTTAATTAATTGCTGGTTTTATGGCGAGTGGGGAGAAGATTCTGCTGTGTAGTAGGTGGGATGAAAGCTGAGCTGTAGATCCAAGACTTTGTGTGTCAGTAGTTCTTGTGCTCCTTCTTGTATGGGCTTTTCAAACATAGCAGATATAAACAGCGTTGGCAGCTGCTGCCTTGGGTTCTGGAGCTGGAAAGCAAAGCTGTTCTGGGCCTAAAGACTCCCTCAGTGGTGTGGGGCTTTGGCTTGTTTTTTGTTTGTTTGAGGGTTTGGGTTTTGGTGGTTTTTTTGGTGGAAGTGATTTGATAATCCTGTCTGTATATAAATAAAGCATCAATAAACCCAAATGAAAACAAAGCAGAGGCTCAAGCTGGAAACTGCAAGGTGGCCTTTAGATATTAATCACTAGCAGGGAGCCCAGTGAGCTGCTTTGTTAAAAAGCCAAGTAAGTATGTAGAAAACTGAACTAATGAAGCAGGGGAATAAGGAAGTGTCCTACTTGGAATGTGTCCTGTGCAATTGATGTTGCATTAAATGTGCATGACTGAAGAGATGAATGAAAATAGGTTTTAGCATCTTGTGTGTGCCAGTGAGGATAAAACCGAGTTCTCAAACTGTAAGTCATGTGTGATTATTGGATTTTCTGGTTTGCCAGAAGCCACAGTAGTGTGGAAATGCACAGTGCAGGTTATCTGGGCAGGTGTTTGTCCCACTGGATCCTCAGGTTAGGGCTGAGAGTTACCAGCAACAGTGTCTGTGTGGTGTTGGAAGGCTCTTGTGTGGCTGCTGGAGGTGTTGGGTGTCCCTTCTGCCACAGCAACACTCCCAGCTGTGCCCACTTGGCCCTCGGGTCCCAGCCAGGCATCCTTGGCATCACAGGAGCTTGGGAAGGCATTCTGGACTTCACTTGTGCAGTTTGAAGGGGAAAGGAATATTTTTCTTAAAAGGGTTGGTTTGCTTTTTTTCTCTCTAAGGTTTCTAAACCTCTGGTCTAAACTTGAATGTTTAAATAAATATGAAATAAATTCAAGCAACTGGCTTTTATTTAGGCTGTGACTGAGCACATGTAGAAAGTGAAGTGATGGGACAAAATTTTACTGATTTTTGACCAAGGGCCACCTTCAGTTAACCTGGAAAAGGAACATGTATGAATTATGTGTAGGAAGAATTGCATGTGCTACACAGGTAGAAAAAGGGAGCAAAGGAGTTCAATTGTCTGACACAATAAATTTACTGTTTTTCTCTCTTGATGAGACGTGTTCAGTGGAAGTACAGAATTAGGTGGGTGATTAATTTTCACAGATAGAGTTCAGTCTTGACTCTCAATCTGTCTTCTGAAAATGGTGATTTTAGATGTCTCAGTAAATAGGCATCCTTCATTTCCGAGGACTTGTGCCTGCCCAGAAGGCATCAGTTCTTCAAGCATTCAGCTTGTTTTTCTTGGTTTTCTTTCTTTTAAGTGTTTCTAGTGTTTTATACTTGTGCCTTGCACGATGAGGTTGGGAAAATAAACAGCAATGCAGGAATGCCACTTAACCCTTCCCCTGATTGTCCTGGTTTGTAAATCCCTGTAAGTGGTGCAGCCTCAATGAGTGCTTGGCCAGTGTGGTAACAGTGCCCTGCATTCATGTGGGGGTGTTATCAAAACAGTCTGTTTATGGGGAGATAAATCGTGTCACGTGGAGGGGGCAGGAATGGCCTTGTGGTTGAGGTTTGAAAGACAACTCAGAGAGGTCACAATAGCAGAGGTTGCCCAAACTCTTGTACTGACTGTGCTGTTCCCAATGTGAGCATTGGAGCCCTCTGTGCTTTGCAGCATTAGAGATTTCTGTGGCTTCCCCGTAAGTCTCTTGGTCCCTGTCTCTGAATGCCCTGCAATATTGACAGCTCAGATGTTTTACTGCAAGTCTTGAATATTTTTTTGGAGGGGACATAAAAGTGTGGAATTTTTAAAGTGCTTGATTTGCCTTCTCAAGCCTTTCTCGTGATGGTGTAAAAATAGTTTGAAGTGTTAATTTGGCTTTCTAAAAAAAAAAAAGAAAGAAAACTTTGGAACATGACTTTGGGGAGATGGGGGAAGAGGAACATTTAATGATCTTTAAATGTTAGAGATGCAAATACTGGGCCTGGAGCAAGACTGGGGGGTGACTGGGATGTTCCAGCTGGTGCTCAGTACAGTTGGACCACATCATGTTATGGAGTTAGTGTAGAACTGTAGCAGAGATGCTGTTGCTGTGACCCCTGGACAGTTTGTGTCCCTGGTGAGTTCACCATGTGGAATTCTTGCCACTCAGTCAGCGCCACTGGCACAGAATGGGCATTCAGAGGGGATTCTTTTCATCAAACCTTGAACAACCTGCCACCTTTGGGCAGACCAGTAGAGTAAAGGGAATGCACATTGTTAACAGGAAGCACTGTGGGAATTGGGTGTTTTCACTACTGCCATCAGAACTGACTGAACTGAACTGCCTAAGAACTGACTCCCCAGGACTCCAGTGCTGATTTAATGTAGTGCTGCCTTGTGTCTGAGGGTCAGAATGGTCTTTGGAGAGGCCTTTGGCTCTTGGACATGTCAAACCAAAGCAGGGGGTGAAGGGAGGTGTTGTTTTGCCTGCCTTGGAGCAGAAACTGTGAGCAGAGGGTTCAGCTGAGCACGTACCTGGGTGGTGGCAGAGCCCTGGGGAGCTGCTCCTGCTGCAGGACATTCCCAGTGACCCCTTGGCAGTACTGGGAGCCTTGGGCTGGTTTGGGTCAGGTTCTGAGCTGAGGGAGGGCAGTGTGGCTGGTGCAGAGCCTGCTGGCACCTCCCAGAGCACCAGCTGTAGGGTGGTATTTTTAGCTCTGGGATCTGTAGGAGCAGCTGAGGATGAGAGAGGCTTTCCAGCAGCTTCTGGGAGTGTTTGCCTGCCCTGGTGCTGCTGAGCCTCCCCCAGCCACCCTTTCT
>JAOXXN010000259.1:6460793-6473723 GCA_026770055.1 Myrmophylax atrothorax
ATTCCACAGCGGGGACAGAATCCGGTGGAATTCCCAGTGAGCTGTTCTTAGCTTCTCCTCGGTTTCCTTCCCTTTAAATGATTTGAAAAATGCAAACAATGCTTTGAAAAGCAGGCCCTGCTTCAGCAGTGGAAGTGTCCATTTCCCCTCATTTATCTCTTGTAATAACAGCCCTGAAAGTGTGTCTTAGAGAAGCACTCTGGCCGTGGATGTAATTGCAGCATAAGAAGCCTGAATTAACCGTGTCTTTGTGGGGTTATTCACGTTGCAGCAAATAAAGAATGCCTGCTCCACCCTCTCTCCGTGAGGAACACGGCCCATTGTTGTCATTCCAGTCTACAGATGGCGCAGATATATTTTCCAGACCCGTGTTTTTTATATTTAATGTCAGTTTGGTCTTGTGGAGTCAATTCTGAAAGCCCCGGATTCTTTATATTGGTTAAATTGTTTATTCAGTCATCATAAAATGAAGGTATTGCTTATGATGATTCACATAGAGTTGGAAGAATTCAACAGAGTTTGAATTCAGAAATTAATTATTGGGTGTTTATTTCCCCCCAGAATTACCCCTTCTAAAGTACTGTCCGGACCAGCATGATTTTGGGAAATCTGTGCCTGTTCCTTTACTGCTGGAGACAGGACAGTGCTGGTCCTGCTCCTGTTTCCTCTGAGTGTGTGCTGGGCTGGGTTAAAGCTGCCACTGCCATAGGGGATTGTCCAGCCTGGGGTGAAGCCTCTTTTTGTGACATGAAACCTGATTTTATTTCATTTGTGGGAGTTCCAGAGGCTTTGTGCCCGCAGCAGTGCCAGGTGTGGTGGCACTGTGGGAGTGGCAGATGTACCTGACAAAGCAGGGCTGTGTTGCACAAACCCAGGGAGGTCAGTTTTTCCAGTTCCACACCTGACTTCCATCATAGCTGGGTTTTAGTTCTGATTGGCAATTGATAGTTTGTTCAGGATTTTTATTTCCAAAACCAGTCTGTTGTGCCCTCAGCCCCCCTTCCCAGCACAGACCCTGTTCCAGCTAATCCCAGGATTTAGCCCGAGTTAATTCTGCCTGCTGGTGTTGATGTGAAGGGCAAACCGCAGTGATGCAGCTCTTGTGGAGCTCCCCACGGTGACTAAGCCTGGCATGTCTGATGGCAGAGTGCCCTGCAGGGTGACTGGGCACGGCAGGGGCGGAGCTGGCAGAAAAGTGACTGACTTTGGATGCACTGAGGGACTGGAGAATCAGTTCAGCTCCTGCCTCTCTCTGTTCCAAGGAGGAATTGTGTGGGTCCCAGATCTGGACTGCAGATAATTTCTGGTCTGCCCAGTCTGTGACACTGGGATGAAAACAGATCGGGCTTGGACTGAAAACCCACTGTCAGAATCTGAGAGGGGTTTGAGTGGTTAAGAAGCACTTTTAGTCATTCTTTGTGCCTGCAAAAATATTTATGTGGCTGGGCAGATGGAATGGAATGAGGGGGCTGATCTTGGCTGTTTTCCTGGCTTTTGTTTTTTTTCTTTTTCCTTCTCTCTGTAGGCTTCCCACTGTCTGTTTGCTCGGTTAGTTTTAATGGAAAATGGAAGTGTAAGTCCAGAAATGAAGGCTTGAACTGAGAATGTGTTTGTGTGTTCAGGAAGGGGTGAGAAGGCAGAGAGTTAGAAATACCCTGGGAGACTTTACCTTTCCATCAGCTCTCAGTTCCTCTCCACACTCTGGTTTTAATTGTAAGATAAAGTGCACATTTGACCTGTGCTTTTTGAATTTCAGCTTCAGAAAATTAAGATTGGATTCCAAGGCAAAAAATTTAGATGTCCAAAATGACAATAGGAATGCAAAATAATACATACTACAAAATACATGGGAACTGTTTCAGAAGTGAAGTGATCCTTCAAGGGTTGCTACAGGTTTTGCTAAAATTAAAAACCAGCGATGAATTCGAGCTCATAGATTGGAAAGGTTGAAAGTGTATGTTATTTTTGTGGTAGCTGATAAAGCAGATGGTGGATGGTATATAAAATGTTAATTAAGGAACAAGTGGGATGGACTGTGGCAGTAAAAATGCCAAGAAATGAAGTTGCCTGTTTAGGTAAGGGCATCTTAAAATCCAAATGTTTTGTGGAGCTTGGTCTATTACTGTTGGTGCAGCACATCCAAAATTACCATTTTCATGGATTGTGCTCCTGCTTTCTCCTTTGATTAGGCTGTGCTGCTCCTGCTATGTATAAGGACTAATGAGTTAAAGTATTTCTGTCTTACGTAATACTTTTAAAATTGAGATTATTTGGTGTGAAGAAATTTGTTTTAAAACTGTTCATTTCCCTACCATTTGGTCAGTGAGATGTAAAACTCAACGTTTGTAGTTACAGGTTCAATGCAGCAAACTTAACCTATGGAAAGCTGAGAGGTTCCCCCCGAGCTGATCCCTGGCTCCTGGGGACAGAAAGGAACGGGTGTCCCATGGCAATTATCAGTTCTCAATTACCAATTACAGCTGCAGCACAAGGCCGTGGTGTCAGTGTGCAAACACAGCAGTTAATTGCCACCTTGGACCTTGGAAGTGG
This sequence comes from Myrmophylax atrothorax, assembly GCA_026770055.1. Classification (NCBI taxonomy): domain Eukaryota; kingdom Metazoa; phylum Chordata; class Aves; order Passeriformes; family Thamnophilidae; genus Myrmophylax; species Myrmophylax atrothorax. Next base: position 6,463,344 of record JAOXXN010000259.1, read on the forward strand.
CTGATAAACAAATATATTCTGTAAGATAAAAAGCCCGTTACTGTGTTCCTGCTGTGATCCTCTGCCTTATTGCCAGTCCCGTTTCCTGGGGCTCTGTAATTAAAGCTCCAGTGAGAGGGCTGAGCAGGAGCTGCTGCTGGAGAGGAGAGAGGGAGAGGGAGAAGAGAGAGAGGAGAGGGAGAAGAGAGAGGGGAGAGGGAGAGCAGAGACACAGGACCTGCTCCGTGAGTCACCAGCACAGCTCATCTTGGCCTTGGGTGGCTGCAAAAGCAGACAAAGGAGCTGAGAAGCTCTTAGTGTTCTTGTGGATCTCAGAGACACTGGAACCAGTCCCTTCTCTTCTATTCTGTTGGTTCCTTGCTCAGCTGGAAACACAGGACATGAAATCACTGTTGCCAACTCAGTCTCATTTCTGCATCATCATTTCTTTTTCCCTCCAATTTGGCTTATGAACTTTTAGGATAGAGCTTACCTGTGCTATCAGAAGCCTTTACATCTCTTCAGCAATATCCATTAGCTTCCTTTCAAAGTGGCTGGATTTCAGGGATTGGCTTGCCCCCTCCAAAGGAGATGCTCAGTGCCACAGACACCTCCAGGGTGGGTTGGTCACTCCAGTTGGAATTCCTGGCTTCTGAGCTGCCTCACCACCTTCTCCAGGTGTCCCATCTCACACCAGGGCACACCTGAGCGCTGGGTTCACACTGGGACGACGAGAGACATCCCTTCTGTTGGCACAGCCCCTGGCAGAGTGTCCCACATGGAGAGGGTTCAGTCCAGCTGCAGTTTCTTGAGACCATCATCTCGTATCCTCTCCCTCCCTCAGCTCTGCTGGATTTGTTTGTAGCCTGGGAGTTCTGTGGAACCCAGTTGGTGAGAGTGGGGGATGCAGCCTGTGCAGGGAACACAGTGGGGGATGAGCAGAGCTCAGGGAAGAGGCTGAGAGGATCCCAGAGCTGAGGGGCAGCCTGCAGAGTTCTGGCAGCAGGGGGGTGTTCTCAGCCATTCCTGCTGCAGGGTGAGGGTTTGGGCAGGCAGTGCATTCCCAGCCTCTGACACAGCTGCTGCTTGCAGTTAAACTCCCTTTCCTGATGCTCTTCTCAAGATTTGCTTTGCATCCTGGAAAGGGCTTTGCAAAATAGTGAGCTGGACGTGGAGCTTTGTGTGAAGAGCTGAGGAAAGCCTGTCTAATAAAATAATAATAGTAATAAATAATGATTTTTAAAAAGTGAGGCAGAGTGGAATGACTTGCATAAGTCACAGAGCCTGAACTTTACCCTTCACAAATGTGATGGATCAAATTTAAGCTGGAAGTAAGGAGGGTGAAGTAATGGCAAGCTTGTAGTGCCTTTGCAGACATAAACTGGAGATTGTTTTTCATTTGTACTGCTTTTTTTGGGTAGGAACTCCCAGGTACAAGGCATTAGCTCTTCCTTCCCTTTCAGAGCTTTGATGTTAAATTATCAAATGAGAAGTTGGTGAATTGTAGCAGTCTGGAATGCACTGCAAGGAGAGAACTGATTTAAGTTTGGGGCAGGGATTGCCTCGTGGGGTTTGGGTTTTGTTCCCTTTAGATCTGGTGGAGTTGTGGGAGCTGTAGCTGTGCTGCTGTTTGGGCAAAGCCAGTAAAGGGAAGTTACAGCCACACATGATTTAGGTTATGGTTTATTCTGTGTTGGTGCCCACGTTGCTATCCAAAGCCACAAGCATTTCTGCAAGTTGATACTCTGCTGGTGCATATTCTTCCTTGGCTCTGCATGTCTGTGTCAGCTTTTTTGAGGCAAGAATGTCAGCACAAGGTGCATCCAAGTGAAATGGAGTTGGCCCCGAGAAATGGAGTAGCAACTGTTGCTCTTTGCAGTGCAGACAGGGATCTTTTCCCCACACTCCCCTTGGAGCACAGCCCTGCTCAGGACTCAGCATCTGGTACTGGAGTGGTTTCAGGTTAGTGGGAATCCTGTAACCACATTTTCAGAGACTTGGGAAAGAAGGCAATAAGTCTTTCTTTCTTCTTTGATGAAAGAAGATGATAACGGTAAGAAATGTGGGTGATAAAGTTTTTATTTGTCACAGAGGGAAAGGGAGAAGCCCCCATTGCCCAGAGTGGCCTAACTGACCTGAATGTGTGAGAAATAAGCATCTCCTGTTTGGGGTGACTGGTGTCAGGGTGTAAATCATCCCCAGGAAGGCTGCTGACACCTTTGTGGGGCTCTTTCTTTGTGGACTTTATTTGCACATATCATAATTAGTGTCTCATTCCCAAAGGCAGATTGCTGCTTTAGGTGTGTAAATCTAAGGTGGTTTATCTCATTTTGATACCCTCAGGACTGTGCCTTTTTACAGTCCTTACACAGATGGTGTTGGAAACAGCTGCTGGAAATAACAGGTTTAAGGATTTCCAGTACTGTGGTGCTGACAAGAAGGAAGCAGTAGAGATTCACTTCTGCAACAAGGGCTGTGCTTATAAATTGCCCTCCTTGGAATACATGAAAAATGACAGCTGGATCCACTGTGTATTGCTCCCCTCGAGGCAAAGATTATAGGAAGGTGTCTTGTAGCTGGGAAGATAAAAAAACACCCAAACCACTCCAACTCACCAACCTAAAGGTATCTGGCAAAGCTTTCCTTAATAGTGGGGAATGCACTGGATTTTGTTTAGCAACAGCATATTCCTTGTAGGAATTTTTTTCCTGCCTTATTTGAAATAATGCCTCCAGAAGTGCAGGGTGAGGAAGCTGTGGGTCTGTTCCTTCAGTGTCCTGTGCCATGTGGCAGCCCTGAATACTCAGAGGCACAGCCTGGGTGGCAGCAAACCATTAACTGTGCTCCTAAATGTCAAAGATAGCTAAGAGTTTGAATTTTATTTCCTGTAGGTATTATCAACCCAAAGAATCCCAAGGAAGCACCAAAGTCCTTCAGCTTTGACTACTCTTACTGGTCCCACACCTCGGTGAGTGTTTTTACAAGACCTGGTTTTGCTGTTGTTGTTTGGTTTGATGCAACTGCATTCCCTCTGATCACACCACCCCTGTCAGATGTCTCTGCACTGTCCCACATTCAGGTTAAAACCTTGTAATTGTAGGTTGTGTTGTCCTGTTTGGGGAGAGCAGAAGGCTAAAACAAGGTGTAAATATATGAAAGATTGCTGAAAATCTTCTGCAACAATGTTGTGTTCTAAATATCTTGGGGGTGAGTGTGAGCCACAGTGAGTCCAGTTGTCCTCTTGGAGAGTGGCAGTTGCTTGAGTTCTTTCAGTTGTGGCCTGGGTTCTGTCTGGAAAAGGCAGTGTTGTGATCCACGTTTCCAAGAGCTGCAAAAGCAATAAATTCTCACTGGCTGCTCTGCCCCACCCTCCTGAGAATCCCTGCTAAGCTCTTGCTGACTTCCAGTAATTGTTCCCCAGCAGAACTGTGTTGTTCTGCCACCTACTCCTCCCCTGCCCTGTTTTCTAGAAGATATGTAAAGAAGGGATAATGCATTTCTCTGAGATTAAGTTTAGTAATTTGGATGGTGAAATAAGGCTTGGTATTTCTCAGTGAATCTGTGGCCACTGAGATTGTTTTCAAGACAAAAACCCCGCTCTCCCTTACTGAATTGTCCAGAGAAAAGACATGCAAGTTGATCACAGAGCAGTCACAGGAACATTATGAACTAAATGCCAGAAAATCAGCAGATAAGCAGCATCAGGGAACAGAGGAGGGCTGATAAAATCTTGGTCCCAACATTAGAATGTTAGCACAGCTAAATTTGTCCCGATTTCAGGAGCAGGTGATGTTGAAATCCAACATTTCAGGAAGCAAGAGAATGGTAGATTTGGAGTAAGATACCCTCACAAACAATGCAGCGACATGGTCATTGTCATCCTTCCCCAGCTTGAGCTGCCCTGGAAAAAAGCTGTGTGTAGAAATGGGCCAATTGGCCTCTTCCTAAGGGATTCACCCCCAGGATAGAAGTGGAACCCCCCCGGTTGGCTTTGCAGTGGTGCTGGAGGGGTGGCTGGGGCCGTGTTGATGTGTGCCCTGTCCCTGCAGCCCGAGGATCCCTGCTTTGCGTCCCAGAGCCGCGTGTACAATGACATCGGGAAGGAGATGCTGCTCCACGCCTTCGAGGGCTACAACGTCTGCATCTTCGCCTACGGCCAGACTGGGGCCGGCAAATCCTACACCATGATGGGCAAGCAGGAGGAGAGCCAAGCAGGCATCATCCCCCAGGTGGGGCAGAGCCCGCAAAGGGGGCTTGGGTGGTTTTCACAGCATCTGCAGACACGCTCCTGCTGATGTGCCAGTTTTGAGTTGCAGGAACAGTTAGCAGAGAACTGCAGCTTACTGCTCATTTTGTAGCACAGAATAACAGTGTTGGTGAAACCCAGAGCAATTGCTGAGATACCAGATAAAATCAGGTTGATAGCGATGTAGAATTGAGATTAATCATCTTCCCAGTGAGGCTGCATGGGGTTGGTGCATCAGGTTCTGTTTCTTGCCCTGCCCTCATTCTAAAGCCGTTTCAGTGACATTCATAGTAGTTATTTGTTACTCCTCAGGAAAGCCTCATTTCTGATTCAGGTTTAATCTCTCCCCAGCTATGTGAGGAGCTGTTTGAGAAAATCAATGACAACAGCAATGAGGAGATGTCCTACTCTGTGGAGGTGAGTGTGGTGAGGGATCAAAGGATGTCTGTGTGCTGGACATCAAGCTGAGCTTGGGTGCTGAGTTACTGATGTTGCATTAAGGTGCTGATTTTTGATGTATTTCTTTTTTAATTTTATTTTTTTCAAGCTTTGTGTCTTTTCTCTCTTTCATGTTTGAGGCAAATGCAAACAAAACCTTTGTGTGACTCTCTTTTTACCCCTGCCAGAAAACTATTTTACCTTTACCTATTTAGTAATTCTGGAAGAAATGATGGGCTGTAAAACCTGAATGTTCATTGCAAAGGCTATAGCCATAATTTTTAGAATCAAAATCTGCTTCTGCATACAGAGAAATGAATTTTTTCCTTCTGAAGTTTGCCTGGGAGATGCATCAGAGGTCCCTTGGAAGCAGCAGACTCCTCCTGCCACCTGCCTGGTGTGCTGCTCCAGGAAGCACATTTGCTGCTGTGTCATTAAAGCTGTTGGGATGATTGTGGACTCCAGTGCATAGTTTTTCATTACACACCAATGTTTTCTGAAGGGGTTGAGGGATCTGTACATGGATGCAGGGTCAGCAGCTTCTGTTAGAGATCTGATGCCTGAGACTTGTGCCTCTTATTCCCTCTGCCCATGTCTGAGCTGTTAACTGAGCTGAGACATCCACCCACAGCTCTGCTGTGGGGAACTGGGGGAATCTCTGCCACTGGCACTCTGAAATGCTGCAGAGGAAGCCTTAACAACCTCTGAATTCTCCATGCAAATTCCTGTTCTCAGGTGAGTTACATGGAGATCTACTGTGAGAGAGTCAGGGACTTGCTGAACCCGAAGAACAAGGGGAATCTGCGGGTGCGAGAACATCCCCTGCTTGGGCCCTACGTGGAGGACCTGTCCAAGCTGGCAGTGACATCCTACACAGACATTGCAGACCTCATGGATGCTGGCAACAAAGCCAGGTCAGTGGGGGCAGCCTGCTTTATGCTTTTGGCACTTTGAAAAACCCTCGTGTCAATGAGGAGTGTTATTGAAATATGTTAATATGCTATTGAAATAGGCTATCAATGCTAATAAAAGGCTGGTATTGATTTGTGTGGTGAAATAGTGCTGCAAAATCACTGTGTATACATTTAAAGGGTAGTGACTTGAGGTGAAGTATCTAAACAATTATACTGGCATTTAGTTCTGCCTTTGCTGTGTACTGTATCACTGTCCTGGTATAAATAACCGTGTGAACTCAGTCTCCTCTTCCCTGCATTCAAGTGGTCGGGGCTAAAGATGGCATTCCAGCTTTATTTTATGGTTCATTAGGAGTTGTTTCCATGTCAGCTGTTGGCTCCATTGAACAGTGTGTGGGAAAGCCTCACAGAAATGCTGTTCATGTTCTCTTGGGGGTTTGCATGGAAGGTAAGTTATCGAGTACCCAGACTGAGAATGCTCTGTTTGAACTGTGATAGAAATGGGAGTAGTTAGGAGTGAAAATCAAAGGGTTATTGGTGGTACCAGGTATGGCTTGGTCCTGCTCACAGGGCAGAACATCAGCTGTACCTCCTCCTCTGCAGCTGCCTCCAGCCCTGCAGGAGTTTAGTTCCCTAACCTTGTGCCCTGTGCTCTGTCAGGACTGTGGCAGCCACCAACATGAACGAGACCAGCAGCCGCTCCCACGCCGTGTTCACCATCGTCTTCACGCAGAAGAAACACGACACAGAGACTGATCTCTCCACGGAGAAGGTGTGTGGCACACGAGTGGCTCTGCCTGTCCTTCACTGAGCTTCCCTGCAGGGACTGGCTCTTACTGGCAGGATGATAAGAAGATGAGAATTGAGGGTTTTCGTGGTGGTTTGGCCTTGACAGACCCCTTTTATTTCCTATGGGATTTTGTTTGATTGTAATTCTAAAAACAACTAAATGGGGACTGTGTGCAGGAGGAGAATATATAGGTATGTGAAAAATATTGCCTTAAGGACTTGGTTCTGTGGGGATGGATATATGAAATGCAGTAAGTTGGTTTTCCCCAGTCCTGTTCCCAGAACTTTTTGGTTTTTTGCTTGTAAGTGCAAAATATTTGCCTTGTTAGTTCTTTCATTTGGGCTCAGGGATTGGGATGAGTGAGACTTGGGCACTTTCTGCAATTAGCATGTTAAAAGGAAGTACACTGTTCAGCATGGAACAGATTTTTGGCTTTTATCATCCTGAACCAGAGGTTCTACATGCAGAAAAGGAGCTGAAATACAGGTAATATTCACATTTCTGAACTGACTACTGTGCTCAGATCTGAAAAAAGTTATTTATGAAGAAACCCTCCTATATAAAATTACCATTTGCTGACCTGCCTGCCTGAAGCCACAGACTGCCAGTGCTTTATTGGTGGTGTCACCAGAGTCAGGATGAAGTTTAGTTTCTCTTCCTTTTGAGGTTCTTGTGTTGTCTGCAGCAGTAATACTTAATTTCCTTTGACTTCTGCTCTGTTCATGTGAGACCTCATTCTCTTTTAGGTATAGTGATACTTAAACCAGGACGTAATCCCAGACACTTCTTATCCCTCAGATAACAGCATCAAGCTAATTGCTTGTGAAAGCTCTTTGCCTGCAGCTTTAACCACACTGTGGTGGTTCTTTAATTAGGAGAGTTGTTCTAATGCCATAGAATTCTTTGGAATTCTGTAATTCTCATGTTCCTGTGCTTTCCCTGGCCAGGTGAGCAAGATCAGCCTGGTGGATCTGGCTGGGAGTGAGAGAGCTGACTCCACTGGGGCCAAAGGAACCAGGCTAAAGGTACTGCAGGGCTGGGCAGGGAGTGGGCAGTGGCTGCACAAGCATCATGGGGACTCTTTGCTTTACAAATACAAAGGAAATAAAGGATTGCTATAAAAAATATGGAAAAAATACTTGTAAAACCATTGATTACACACCTGTTGACTGCAGAGTTCGTGGCTGATACCATCTAATGTTGCCTTGTGTTTTCTCAGGAGGGAGCAAATATAAACAAGTCACTCACGACTCTGGGCAAAGTTATTTCAGCATTGGCTGAAGTGGTAAGTACAGCATTTCCTTCCTGCAACAACCTTTGTGTGGCTGGGAAAACTGAGACAGCACAATCCATGGGGTGCAGCAGAGCCATGCACTGCTCTTGGCCTCACAGCCCTGTTAGCTGAGTGGGTTTGGGGGGTGAAAAGGCTCAGCCTGCTCAGCTCTGTGTTTTGGGGGTGAAAGGGCTCAGCAGTAATTTTATTTTTATTTGAAAGAATCATTTTAAAAACCTAACTGCAGCTTTGTTGTTAAAAATTGTAGAAACACCAGTGTAATATTTGATTATCACTGGCTTTTTTTTGCAATGATAAGACTTAATCATGTGGTAAGTGAGCATATATTGATCCAAGCATAAGTTTGTAGGTTTAGAAAAGTACTGTCTTTGATACTCAACTGTTATTAAAAAACCCAAACAACCAAACCAACCAAATAAATTATTATTGTTTCTTTTAAAAGTGAGTTTACAAGAGCTTGAACAGGCTGAATATATTCAAGTGCTTTTTAGGTTTTTAATTGGAACAATTCTCATTCATTTGGGTTCTCAAGAAGAGAAAGTACTGTTCATACTAACATGGAAATGGTATATAAAGCTCTGTTGAGAAGCTCATCCTGTATCTTCTTCCTCTTTCTTTAATGCTTCCTACTTAGGATAACTGCACCAGCAAGGTAGGATGGTCTGAGTAGTGGTAGATGGTTTTTTTGCCTGACTGGAAGGTTTGCTGCTGTTTAAGTTTTCTTGGGATGGTGTTAGAACACAGAATTTAAATGTCAGGAAGATACTCCTCATGCACTGAACAACCTTTCTGAAGTGGAGCATCGAGGGAATTCTCTGAACTGCTTACCATGATCTGTGTAGATTCCAGAATATGGTGCAGATTATCTGATACCAAACTGAGCAGTCACTGGTACAGCCGAGGGTGGGCTACCCATGTGTAGGTAGAATATGTGTATATTCTCATAGTTCTTTTAATACCCATACTACGAGTTTTATGTCCTAAATATTCTCTTTCTGTTCAGTGTCTGTTTTTCATATTGTGTCATTCCTTTGTAGAGTAAAAAAAAGAAGAAGACAGACTTTATACCCTACAGGGATTCTGTGCTAACGTGGCTTCTCCGAGAAAATCTAGGTATGGCTGAGCTGTCTGTGCCAGTGAGGAAAGAAAGGCTCACTGAGTTTCCTGACTGCTTTTAGCTCACTTCAATTTGTGTGGAATATTATGTTAAATATTTTTAGTAGTCAGATCTGAGTTGTCATAGTCCCACCCTGTGTTCATGTTCCAATTCCTTCCCGTGATTCCTGCATGTTCCTTGGCGATGGAGAATATGACTGAATTCTGTAACTCATTGAAAATCCTGCTATTGAGAGGGTAATTAGTGCCTGGATGGTGCACTGTGATGTCATCTGAGATGGTGCCTGTTCCTTGCAGGTGGTAACTCCAGGACTGCCATGGTTGCTGCCCTCAGTCCAGCAGACATAAACTATGATGAAACTTTGAGCACTTTAAGGTACTTGCTTTTCTCTCTGAGATGGATGTGGGTAACTTTGCTCTAATGGCCATATTTTGCCTTTCAAACCTTTGGGTTATTGTACTTTGAGAACATCTGTGGGGAAGAAGACTATGCTGGCAAGAAGTCAAGTGCCCTAAAGAGGAAGCCCAAACCATTGTAGGTGAAGAGGGAGCCAGGGATTTATTGCCTGCTCTTAACTGGGAAAATCAAACTCATCTTGTGTTGGTGTGTTCTTATCCAGTGTTGTCCCTAAAACAGCATATTGGTCAGGGTGAGGCTGCAAAGCACTGAGTAAAGGCAAAGAGAAGTTGTCTGTCACACACATTGTTAATCCATCTTGAACAGAATTGTGTTTTTTGCTGCAATACCCTGTACTAAACATGAACTCAGACACATGCCTGACTATAACCCAGGGCTCTCCTGCCATGCAGCTGCCAGCCAAAGGCCTGTGCTGTGTGTAGCTGCCCTGTGTGCCCCCAGGAGCCCTGGCAGGGTGCTCAGGGGTGCTGCTCTGGTGCCCCCCAGGTATGCTGACCGTGCCAAGCAGATCAAGTGCAACGCCGTCATCAACGAGGACCCCAATGCCAAGCTGGTGAGGGAGCTGAAGGAGGAGGTGACCAGGCTGAAGGACCTGCTGCGTGCCCAGGGGCTGGGAGACATCATTGACAGTGAGTGGCTTAAACACACCTGACCATGCTGAGCTGGGCCCCTCCAGCACAGCAGGGAGAGCTGGGCCTGGCAGAGGAAGGGATTTAAACCACCGAGTTTCAATTGAGGTGCTGATGTTTAAGTTTTGAATGTCATTTTAGAGATGGCAGCCCCTTCTGTCTTTGAACAACCAGGATTGTCCGTGGGATTGCCACCTTCAGACTCTCAGAGCTGGAATTTCCTATTGCTGTGGAAATGCTTCTGTGTAACAGAACTTACCCATTCAGCAATTCCCTGGGGGCCATGAGGGGCTTTTTGTCTGGCTGCCAATAAAAGGAGTTGAGAGACAGGAACTCAGTCCCACACTGAGAATGAAAAGCATCTTTTCTTCCTCCTTAAAGGGGCAGGGCTGTGGGTTGATACCTGGCTTCAGTGCCACCCTTGCTCAGAAAGGGAAACAGTGGCTCGTGTTAGACAATGTCCTGAGTGACAAATCATTTGTCATCTTGAAAAAGCTCCGAAACAGCTGCTTGGGAATAACTAAAAGTCCTTCTGGGCACTCAGAGTTGGGTTGGC
>JAOXXN010000259.1:6473823-6495740 GCA_026770055.1 Myrmophylax atrothorax
TCCTTCTGGGCACTCAGAGTTGGGTTGGAAGAGCAGTGTTGTACTGAGCTGCTTTGCCAGCAACCTCTTAAAGCAGCAGAGCACACTTGGGCCCAGTTTCCTTGTCCCCATTCCACACAAGGCAAATGAACTGAAATTTCAGCTGCTACATTATAATATGAACAGTGAATTAATTCCTAGTGAAGGAAATGCCCATAAAAACACACAGTGGATTAAAAGATTCTTTTGACTTAAAGAAAACAAAACAAAAACCCCCAGAATGTTGCACCAGTTTCTGATCAGAGCTTTGTGTCTGTAGAGAAGTCCCAAGTTAGTCACAGGCTGTTTATAGACATGTAACAACATGTATTTACCTCTTTGTTTGCTTGTTTTCAAGAGGATGGGGCCAGAAGACAAAGAAATACCAGTGTTTACTTGCTTGGTGCAGTCTGTGGGTTTTGGTTCCAAATCCAAACTGAAGAAACTGTGTTACTGAAAACTGTGTTTTGTTCCTTTAAATATCCAGTAGAATTCTCTTCCCTTCCTGTGTCACTAGTGAACCTTCAATTTTGATCCTTCTTGTATTTTCCCTCCTGCTTCCTTTCAGTTGATCCAATGGGAGATGAATACTCTGGAAGTGGAGGCAAATGTGTGTATTGTGTGGTTCTCTTTTTAACCTGCTTTCTCTGGGTCAGCTTTTAACAGAGCTTTGCATGCCAGCATTTCTCACAGGGAAATCCCAGACAGAACACTCACGGGAATGCAGTGCAGCCCCATGAAAACCAGCCTCACCAGCACTTCTTAGTGCAGAGTTTAAAATGCAGCATGTGTTCATTGCTTTCTTTCTGGCAGAATAGAGAAGGCTGAGTGGTAGTTCTTTAGTGTGGTTTCATAACAGTGAACAGTTTAGATTTGAACTAGAAAATCTTTTCCTCAAGTCTTTTCCCAGTTACTCAGTTCAGCCATTCCTGCTGGCATTTTAATGGCTCTTTTCCAACTAGAAGTATTTTGTTTTTTTGTGTCAGGTGATGAACTCAAGATAAAATGTTATCAGTTCCTCCTGGACACTTGAGTTTGATTTATTTTGTGTAGTCATTTTTAAAAGAAAGAAAAACGTAGTTGAATATCTTAGATGAAGGTCCCTTGTTTGAGGTGGAATACTTGGTTGCAGGTGATTAGTTTAATAGTTAAGCAGTCAACAAGGAGCATTTTATTTCTGTTGGAGTTTGCTTCCATGGAAGGGGAATGGATGCAGTCCCTGTATCCAAGTCAGTTTGGGGTTGGGAGCCTTTGTAACCCTCTCAATCAGCCTCCCTTGCCCTCTCACAGTGTCAGCTGAAAGATCTGTCTGAGATTTCCTGCGTTGCAGCCACGGGTGGTGGCCAGGCTGGTGCTGGCCCTGGGAGCTGTGCTGTGTGTGTGGGGCTGTGCATGGTGTGCAGGTGCCAGCCCTCTGTGCCAGGGGGCCAGCCCTGCTGCTGCTGGGGCCTCCTCCTCCTCCTCCTCCTCCCCTCCTGCAGGTGTGCATGGCCCCTGAGCCCCCTCCCTGCCCTGCCCTGCCCTGCCCTGGCATGGCTGCTCCCCCACTCTTGCAGCATCCCCTCCCCTAATGCTTCTCCCTGCTCAGCTCCCACCCTGCCTCTGTGTCTGCAGATGGTGGTTCTCAGGCTGCCCTGGGGCATCCCTGGGGCTGGCAGGGCAGTGGGGTGTGCAGGGCAGGAGGGCAGGGAAGCTCTGCATTGTCTGAGCAGCTCATTTTCAAAGTGTGATGCCCATGTTTATAACTTTCATGGTCCCATTTGACCTGTTTCTTTTCCTGGAGTTACTTGTTTTGTCTTTGAAATAGAATTTAAAACCACGAAAATATTGAAACAGAGCTATTCAGTTGTCTGATATTTTCATGTTAGAGGTTTTTCTTTTGGTGTGTGGTTATTCTGAGGATATGGTTTACAGACATATCCAAGAAGACAAGTTAAATTAAGATAAGTTTCTGCTAGATATTTGTTCTTAAATCATTCAGGCAGCTTTTCCCTGTTCTCTGTCTATCAGTGGCATCTTTCAGGCCTCCAGGTTTTCAGGCTACAAAAGCTGCCTTATTAAATTTTGTTTAAGGCCTTTCTTATTTAAACTAACAACCAAAAAGCTTTAAAGCACCTTCTGAAGTATAAGAGCACTATCAGATACTTTACTCAGATATGTTAAATTCCCTTTTTTTAAATGAGGAAGGCCAAGAAGCAGCTTAATGCTGTTGGTGAGCACTCGTGTTCTCCTGTCCCCAGATGATTCACATCCTCCCCAGGGAGCACCGAAGGAGGGGCAGTTCTTTGTGCTGTGCTGCTTGGGCAGCAGAACCACTGCTGTGATAAAGGTTTACTTAATCATCATTTCAGATTAAACAGTCTGGAAGAGAATGTTTTGCGGAGTTGGAGGGGTTGGTGTCTCTCCAGCCCACAGTGTGACTGATCTCAGAGGATGTGCCCCTGGTCCTGCTCTGAGCTCTGTGCTGCTCAGCTCAGTGTTACTCAGGAGTAGAGTGCTTTGGTTTTGCCAGGCATGTAATTTGTTTTCTCGGGGGTTTTGGGTCAGAGAGGTTTATGCTGCAGCCCTTCCCAGTAAACTCAGGCTCTGAGCTGAGTTATTTTGTTATGGTCACTAGTATTAAAAGATTTGTTTCAGAACTGCCATCTAAAAATTACAAAACTTGTCTTGTTGCTGCTTAAATGCTTTCCTCTTACACTGGTATTTCCTTCCTTTCCTTTTTCCTCTTCCTTCCTCTTTTCCTTGTCCCCCTCTCCCTGCCTCCCTCTGTCTGTGTGTCTCTCTCCCAGATCTGAAAGATTTTCAGAACAATAAGCATAGATACTTGCTTGCCTCCGAGAATCAACGTCCTGGCAATTTTTCCACAGCCTCCATGGGGTCCCTCACTGCCTCTCCATCCTCCTGCTCTCTCAGTAGTCAGGTGGGCTTAACATCTGTGTCCAGTATACAGGAAAGGATCATGTCCACACCTGGAGGAGAGGAGGCCATTGAGCGTCTGAAGGTGGGTGTTGAGGGGGGTAAATAACGGTGAACGTGGGAGAACTTTCCTTCCTAAATACATCCTGTTTCCATAGAAGTTTTGTGCACCTTCAAAAGGGCACTTAGTGCTGGGCTAGAAACTGGGTCCATGCACAGCTTTTGCTGTTAGGATTATTTAGGTTTAATTGTAGGCTGGAGCTACAATTAACTATAAATTATAAGTTGAGTTCTGGGTTTTCATTCCTGGTGCTCTGGTGCAGTGGTAGCTCTGGGAAATGTGGTGCTAAGTGCAGACTCCAGGAGGCTGCTCAGCACCAGTGTGGGCCAGCTCTGACTTGCAAATGCACTCAGCTTTCAGAAAACCAAATTAGCCCAGAGCTGAAAGAGGGAGGGAGAATAATCCTGCCAGTGTTGTGGTGGCCCAGCCCCCAGAGATTAAAATGTGCAGCACAGAATGGCAGTGCCTGCCCCAGACAATGGCAGCCTTGTCCCCTCCTGCCCAGCCTGACCTGCAGCACAAGTGCACACACTGGAGGCTTCTTGATCTCTGGGCAGCTCCATCTCTGGGGTGGTGAGTGGGGAGAGCTGCCTGGTGTTATCTGTGCTCCCTTCTGTCCAGGAGCCACTGCCACAGAGTGCAGCCCACACTGCACAGCCCTGTCCCACTGGGGCCCTGCTGTTGCCATGGCAGTCACAGTGTGCTCTCTGTACTTCCCTGGCATCCAGTTACTGAATACTGGCTGTAAAGCAGATTTAATAAAAAAAAAACCCAAATTTAGGTGGTTCAAAATGGAAGTCTGTGTGTGGTTAGATATGAAGTCATCCTTCCTTCTCAGCTTGCCTTCAGGACTGTTTATCCTTTTAAAAATTAAGGGAAATAAATAAGGGTTTTAAAGTGGCAAGAGTGCTTTTTATGTACGAAATTATTTTGAGGCCTAAACTGAGTACAAACTTCAGTTGCTTTGTGTCTAATGTGGAGAACTTGGGAGAGAATTGTGAAACAGCTCCTGGTGTTTTCCCACAGGAATCTGAGAAGATCATTGCAGAGCTGAATGAAACATGGGAGGAGAAGCTGAGGAAAACTGAGGCCATCAGGATGGAAAGGTCAGGAATTGGAAGGGCTGTAATGTGGATGGTCTGTGGAAAATGGAAAAGTCTGGAAAATGGAGCTTGTCACTCTGTTCAGAACCAAGGGAGCAGCAGAATGGTGCTTGGGGGTCTCTGTGGTGGGTAGCTGTGTAGCAGCAGGGGCACTGCTGAGGGACAGCCCTGCTCTTCCCTGGGTTTCTTCCAGTGAAAGTTCCTCAGGCCTGGCAGCTCTGGGGCTAAAGTTCACAAAGCTGTTGTGCTCTGAGGTGGTGACAGTCCTGGAAAGGCTGGTTCCAAGTCTGATGTCTTCATTTCCTGGCTTTCCTTAGGCCTTATTTGTCTAAGAAGCCTAAAATATGATCTATACCTTGTTTTTTCTCTCTCAGGGAGGCCTTGCTGGCAGAAATGGGAGTTGCCATTCGGGAGGATGGAGGAACACTGGGAGTCTTCTCACCCAAAAAGGTAGAGCAAGTTGGGAACTGTTGCAGCGTGTCTCCAAGAGGCTGATTGACCTGAGAGGAGAGGGAGATGAGGGCTGAACTTTTCTGCATCTCCTTCAGAGGGTTCTGTGCTCAGGGAGGAATTTGCAGCTCCTGGCATGTCTTGGGTTGGTGGAAATCAGAGGTGCTCCCTCTGCAGCTGGGCAGTTCCTGCAGTGGCTGTGCCTGCCCCTCCTGTGCTCTGAGATACCTGAACTCCCGTTTAGGTGCCTGTCCTTGAATTGTTTGTTCATCCTCCTTCCCCTTGGAGGAAGGGGCTGTGCTCCAGTGAACCCCTGGCCATAGGGGAGGCAGGGGAATATTTCTTTCAATACTTGGGAGGAGTTCTGTTTTCTGAAATTTGGAAGAGCTGTGCAGGGAAAGGGCCTAAATCTGCTACAACTGCAACGTGGTTAAGTTAGCAGAGAAGCTGTCTCTGCAGGTAAAGCAGAATTACTGAGGAAGTACAAGGAAAAGAACTTTATCCCAAAAATCTTTGAACAGGGAGCATGGGCTAACTTGTCAGTTTATTGTAATAAAGTGTGTAATAAACTGGATCTAAGTTTAAACAGGGACCTGTGTAGAGGCTTTGTACAGAAATGCAGAACAGCAGAATTGGTTAAAACATTTCACCCTTCACTTTAAGCAGTGTTAGACTGTGGTGTTTGGAGTAGGTGGAACTCCAGTTTGCTTTTGGAATCTGCTCCAGAAGTGCCTGAGCTGTGCAAAGAGGCTGATTCACTGAGTGTTCTTTGCATTTCTTTCTCTGACATTATGGATCCTCATCTCCTTTTAGATTCTCCCTCAGAGTCCGTCAGCTCTTTTTGATGATTCTTTTGGTGCATTTTCAGCTGATCAGGTTTGTGGATAAATGCCACCTGGATTAAGTAGTTGCTTTGGTAATAGATAGTGTTTATTTCTACCCACATAGGATTTACTAGGAGAAGTAAAACTCCCAGCCTAGTCCTGTCTGCTTCTGCTCCTTGCTGTCCTTGCAGTTCCGTTAGTTCTCCTTCCAGTAACTGTGGCTGCTGTTGTGAATTTAGGAGATGAAAATTTAGATAGAAAATGTGAAGGGTTTTGTTTTACAAAGACTTTACACTTCTGAGGTTCCAATATGTGTCTGATCATATGCAGTGAGTGAATAACCATTCCCCAAGTTATTGAGCTTTATTTCTTACAAGGTGTTCAAGTGTACAAGTCTTAGAGCTGTTCCAGCAGTTGGCTGTGTCTGAGCTTTGGCTTCTCTCCATTTTCCTCTTGATTAAGAGCTCTGTGCAGCCCCCAGTGCTGGTTTGGATGCAGTGACCAGTGATGGCAGAAAGAAGCATCTTCAGCTGCAGTTTGGGGTCACCCCTGTATTTTTTTGGGGCGAAAAAGCTGTTCTGCTTTCCCCCCTTTCTGTCTTTATAGTGAAATTTTCCAGCTGACAACGAGATTTCTTCATTCAAATACAAACCCCATCGTGAACATCCAGTCATTTTTGACCTCTGGAGGCAGAGTGCTGTTAACATCTCTCTCAGGGGAACTTCCTTGCAGCTACAATAAGTTGCTGGAAGCAGAGTGTCCCAAGGAATTTTAGCCACATTTATTTCCTTTTGCTAAACTTATGCAGTTTGAGGGTAACAAAGGACCAAGTGGCTCATTAACAGGTTTTTTTCTCTTCTGTCATCTTTCTTCATGGCTTGTGTTTAACCATTTTTGCCTTTTCTCTTGTGCTTACTGCCCTCTCCCTGGCTAGATTTTCACACCAAGGCCTTGTGACTTGTTTGCTGATTCCAATGGGGTTTTTTCACCAAAGAAGGTTGGTTTAGTGACTGTAGTGGATTTACACTTAGAAGAACTTTAGATGAAGAGCTTTTTAGCTGTTTGTATCAGAGACTGTTGGTAGTTTTAGATTTAGTTTTGATGTTAACAGACTTTGCCAAATAAGCACCTGAGTGGTGTTGCCCAAGAAAAACTAAAGTTGATTTCACATCAAAGTTTTCCTGTAACAACAACAACCTTTTCGGCTGTTGGAATTCCCTTTTCAAGGTTCACAGAAACTTTTACAAGGATTTTTTTCCTCCAGCTGAAGCCTTTGTTCCCTCTGTGCATTGGTGTGTTGGATAGCCAAGCAATCTGAGCTGTATTTCTGCTGGTGCTTTGTGATGCTTTTCAGTGCTGCAAGAAGCTGTGTTGGAAAAAAGACATTATGGAATAACCTCAAAGATGGCAAAACTGCTGGATTATTACTCATCTTCCACAGCTGCAGGAAGGAGCCTGAAAGCAGCATCTCAGTTCTTAATTAACTTTTTCTTTTTTGTTCTTTCAGACTCCTCATCTTGTAAACCTTAATGAAGATCCACTCATGTCTGAGTGTCTGCTGTACTACATCAAGGATGGCATCACCAGGTGAGGGTTGGTGTGGCACATGCCCTTTGCTTCCCTAAATCCCTGGGCTGGAGCCTCCCTGAGTTTAAATAACAGCTGTGCCTTGAGCTGTGCCCCTTGCAGGCACAAACGAAGCATGAGATTGTTGTAGGTAGAGAAAAGGACAGAAATGCATTTTCTTTTAAGTTGATTTGGTGTTTTAAAAGCAGTGTGTGCAGTCCCTGAGCTGTAAGAAGTTGTTACTGCACCTGGGCAGGAAAAGAAAGGATGTTGTTCCCTCTGAGCTGTAGGAAAACAAAAGCAAGAAATGCCTGAGAGGTTTTGGTGGGTGCAGGATTGCAAACCATAGCAACTGGAATATGGATGAATGTTCACTTTATTATTTAAATAAAGGGTTTTCCGTGACTCTGCACAATAAATCTATTCTGCACTCACGTATGTGAGATAAAATTTAATTGCTACATTTAAATTTAAAATTCCAAAACTTGTTTTCAAGACAGCTGGAAGGAGAGAGGTAGTTTTTATTATCTTTGGAGCCCCAAGCTGTGTGTGGTTGCTTAGTCTGTAGATTCCTGGGGAACAAATGGAGCAGAGTACACAGGCTGGGCTGGGCTGTGATGCTGCTCTGATATGCATTGGCCCTGCTGAAAGGAACATCAGATTGTAGAGGATTCAGCACAGAATGATGAATAGAGTAGCTTAGGGCTGAAAAAATAAATTCTAAGCCTGGCTTGCTGACATCAGAAATGTGTAAAGTAATAAGTAGAGCAAGTTCATAAACATTAGGATTGGAAATTAAGTTGTCTGTGTCTAGCATTGCTCGAGTACTTGAGCTGGAATGGGCAAAAATGTTCCTGCTGCAGGGATGCAGCCAAGCTCTCCTGTCTGGGGCTGGATGAGACTGCTTGTGGCATCACATGACTCAGCAAGAGTCTCCTGAGCCACTTCTGCTCCTTTGTTCAAGTGCAGATGGTGATTACTGGGAGGGATGATCCCTGTCTGCCAGCTGAGAACACACCACTGCAAGTTCTGGGCTCTTTTTTTTCCTTCCTTTTGCATCCTTTCTCAAAGGAAGAAGGAGATGCACGAGAGGGAAGGAGTTTCAGTAAATCCAGAGGTGTTTAACATTTCAATTCTCTCTAAGTTACATGTTTTAATAAAGAGAAGACTTCTCTTTCCTTTGTGAAGCGTTCTCCTCCAATCCATGGTAAATCTGGCAGGTTCTCTGCAGCACAGACTTAAACACTAGTCCAAATCTTTAAACTTGAAGGACAGTCTCAATAGTTTAGATTTTCCCCTGGCTGTTTCTGGGCTGTGAGATGTGTCTGGTTGCCCCTGACCTGTGCTCTGTTGGTGCCAGGGTGGGTCAGGCCGATGCCGAGCGGCGCCAGGACATCGTGCTGAGCGGAGCCCACATCAAGGAGGAGCATTGTGTGTTCCGCAGCGAGAGGAGCCACCACGGCGAAGGTGAGGGCTGGGCTGCCCCCTCACTGCTGCCCAGGGTTTGAGGGGCTTCTCCCAGGGGGCTGAGCTGCTCCTCACTGCCTGGCAGGGACACTGGGGTTTGAGGGGTTCTCTTACCTCAAGGAAACAGTCAGCTTTGATTCGCTGTTTTCTCAAGTCTTAGGGGAAGAAATTGATATCTGTTTAAGTGATAATGGCTTGAAGTTGTGCTAATAGCTTCACATTGCAGGCTCAGCCAGTTCAGCAGTTAAATTCTGACCTTGGTTAACTACAGTCATGAAAAAAGTGCTTTCCAGCTGCAGTATGTGGAGATGTCAGTGGTACAAATTTCCTCATGGGGCTTTATTTTTAACCAGCATGACACCCAGGAGGGATTCACTTCTTGGTGTTAGTGTGAAGACAGGCAGGGAATGAGGGGCCTGGGGGGCTTACACACTCGTGTTTCTGTGCAGTCTCACTCACCACATGGTTTTCTTTGCAGTGATTGTGACTCTGGAGCCCTGTGAGCGCTCAGAGACCTACGTGAACGGCAAGAGGGTGGTGCAGCCTGTGCAGCTGCGCTCGGGTGAGACTCTGCCCTGCATTTCTCTGCACCCCCAGGTGTGGCATTGCCATCCTGGAGGTGTGGGACATGCTGGGTGCTGTTCAGGGGCACTGTCACCTCTCTGGAGCGGGACTTTCAAACAGCAGTTGGTACCATTCTGCTCTCGGCTGCAGTTCATTTGCTTTCATCCTTTGCTGCTCCAGCTCCAAGTGCATTCAAATATTCCCTGCCACGCAGCATCCTGCTTGTCCTGCTGCTTACCCTGATATTATTCAAATACATGCTTGCCCAAGCCTATTGCCCCTGGCAGTCTCAGTGAGACACAGCAGACAGACTGCTGGTTGCTGATGGAAAATTCCCAGATTCCTGGCAAAGCTGAGCTCTGACCCTCTGCAGGAGTCCAGCAACTCCTCTTTGCTCACCTTAGATTTCCCCCTCAGTCCCCCACATTCCTTGAAAAGCGCATGAGGGGGTAACACTGGAGACACTTCCCTAAATTGTGGGGTCTCTTTCAAGCTCTGGTGCTTTCTGGGTCCCTTCCCCATTTTTCTACTGGTCAAAACCTGCTAAAATCAGGCAAACAAAACCAAGTTCTTTGTACCAAGTTATAAGTGAGTATTGTCATGGAACCAGTTGCAGTGGCTTCAGTTCAAGTCTAGACAATAAAGGAGGAACAGTTTTTGTTGTTTTGTGCCTACATATGGTTCATATTGAATACCATGACTGGACAAGTTATTTTCTCTTTAAAGAAGTACATTTTTCCCTTCTGCATCTAGAAAATTGAGTTACTAGAGGGATATAGACGTGGTCTCTGACATCTTAAAGAGCCTCTGTTTTAGTAATCTATTGATAAGGACAATTTAAGTTACTTTGGAAGTTTTTTCTAAGATGCCTGGCTGAAATTTTATCTCCGTTAACTCTTTGGAAGAGCAGAGAAATTTTACTGTCTTCCACAAGCACATGTGGACATCTGGTAACTGTAGGATTTAACCAGAAAACAATATTAGATTTCTTCAGCTCTTTTGATAAGTATAAAAGAAGCTGTGAAATCCTTCCCTAAACCACACTGGTTAGGACTCCAATAAAATCAATACTTATAAACCACATTTTGAGGAAGAGTAAGCACCATGTATTCCATTGTTTGAAGTCAGGCTTTTCAAGCTGGAAGTTCTGCTCAAGTGGCTTCTGCCTGTGTTGTGGCACTGGAGGAGAGGGATGGGATTTAGTGATGTGTTTGATTCACTGCAGCTCTTGGTCCCTCTCCCAGATTTGGCCTTTAATATTTTATGAACTCTGCTGGGGTATCAGACTGGCCCCTGAGGCTGGTGATGTGGTCTGGGAGCTCTGCTTCTCACCAGCAGGGACTTCTGTACAAGCCACTCTCCTTTTTTCTGGTCATCCTCTTCACCTGCACATCCCCAGAAATCCTTGCAGGGCAATCCTTTCACATGCTGTCACCCAGTGGGGGGAATGATGAACCATCCAGTGATGCTTCTCAGCTGAAGGGAGCTCAACTTCTGTTCCTGTTTGTAGGAAATCGGATCATCATGGGGAAAAATCACGTCTTCAGGTTCAACCACCCAGAGCAAGCACGGGCAGAAAGGGAGAAAACGCCCTCAGCTGAGACTCCCTCGGAGCCAGTTGACTGGACATTTGCCCAGAGGGAGCTCCTGGAGAAGCAGGGCATTGACATGAAGCAGGAGATGGAGAAAAGGTAATGGAACAACTCAAAATCCCCACGTGAAATGAGGGGTCGGCTGCAGGTCAGCAGGCTCTGCCACACAGGAGCTCTGCCACCCCCTGTGGAAGTGCAGCAGGTCCCTCCTTGTGTTGCTGTGGTGTTTCAGTGCTCTGCCTTCCTTAAAATCAGTGGTGGGCACCTGCCACCCACCCTGCAGGCCTTTGGGTGAGCTGCAGCTCACAGGGAGTGGCACTTCTGCGGTACTTGAACTGACAGGGGGCAGCTGCTTTTTAGGGCAATGATTTTTACTCCTGTGGCTGAAATTCAGGGCACTGTGTGTGTAGAGAAACACCAGCATGAAAATAGTGACCTCTGACCACTTCTGTTCTTTTGTTCATCTTCAGATTACAAGAAATGGAGATTTTATATAAGAAAGAGAAGGAGGAAGCTGATCTCTTGTTGGAGCAGCAAAGACTGGTATGTGTCCTCACTTCTGATTAACTACACCTTTGGCAAACAGTAATTCCTGTCCTTGCTTATCTGAAAGTTTAGGAAACCTGCTTGGGTTGTCTGCACAATGCAGTTCTCCCTTTGCTTTCAAATTCTTTGTGTCTACAGTGAATTTTTAGCAGTGTGAGTGAGCTCCTTCATGTTAATTCAGAGTCTGTGATTGACAATGAAGAGGCTTTAATCAATTCTTGTTGGGATAGTTTGGATTTCTTGCAAGTTAACCTGAAAGAAGGGCATTTTTGTGCTCTTGTGTTTTTTGAAGCTCCTTTTCAGTAGTCTATACACAGCTCCTCTTTGGGATATTTGCCTTTATTTTTGTCTTGGATCACCAGAACATACTAATTTTGTGCTGCCAAAGAGATTCCCAGAGCGTTGATACACCAGGTTTATTTTTTGAATGATGTCTGAAAATGTTGCTGCATTGTGCATGTTTTAACCCTTCTCCCTCCCCTGCATGGAGTTCTTGTGAGGGTCCTGGTGGGGTCCTGCCTGGGGAACAGGGTGCAAAGGGAGTGGTAGCTCAGCCAGAACACTGGGAATTCCACCATTCCACATGTTTGCAAAGCAGGGAGGCTGAGGAATGAGGTCTGATCCAGGCAGAGTTCAGGCTCCTCACAACAGGTTTCTCTGAGGTGCGTTACAAGCAGCAGTTGCTGCACCTTCAGGCACTCTGGGATGTTTAAAGACAAGACCAAGCCCAGGAGTGAAATGTAGATTTCCATAAGGAACCTGAGTCTCCTGGTTCTGCTTTGGCTGGTTGTCCTTAGCCAGAACACAGATGTAGTTGTGCCTGAATTCTGATAACATTTCAAACTCAAGATTCCTTTGTTTGTAGTATG
The DNA here is from genome assembly GCA_026770055.1 of Myrmophylax atrothorax. Classification (NCBI taxonomy): domain Eukaryota; kingdom Metazoa; phylum Chordata; class Aves; order Passeriformes; family Thamnophilidae; genus Myrmophylax; species Myrmophylax atrothorax. The sequence continues at coordinate 6,485,800 of JAOXXN010000259.1, forward strand.
AGGTTGAGACCACTGAAAAGTGTGGGTTTAATACATGCTGGACTTTACACTATAAAGCTTTTCCCCTTCTCCCAAAACCAGAATGGAGTAAAGTATTGTGGCTTTCACAGGAAGAAGCTACATAATTAAAAAAAAATTATATTACACACTTAAAGACTTCTGCATCTCTAATTATTTCATCTCAAGGGACTAATTTCTTGGATGGAGAGGAGTGGCTGCAGACTTTGAACCAAAGCAACCCTTAGTTCAGAAAGGAAGTTTAGATGTGACTAATACAATGTTTCATCTCTGGAATTTTATAGTTAAAATCAGTTCAATGTGAAAATAAAAACAGTTTGAGTATTGAGTCGCTTCTGGCAATGAGAAAATGAGATGCAAGTAATGGAATTCCCTCACTTAACTTTTAGCTGTGAGGCACAAGCAAAGCTATTGTATGAATTAAAGATGTGGGATTGGCTGTCTGGGAAGCTGCTCCCAATAAGGCTGCATTTATAAAGTGTTGTGAAGGGAATTTATTTCCCCAAATACTTCAGATGAAGGGAAGGCTCCTTAGAGAGGGGGTTGGTTAATTCTCCAATAGAGGTGCCGTTTCTTCAAGCTGGTTTTGTTCTTGCTGCTTTCAGTCAGTGGGCAAAGGTGGAATTCTGCCTGAGGGCCTCCTTTGCTAGTTGTGAGGGATCATATCAGGAGAGGTCCTTGGTCATGGAGCAGAGTCCTGCCTGTCACAGTGCTCAGCAGGATGTTCCAGGTGGCAGCAGAACTCCTGGCACAGCTGGCCCTGTCTGTGTGGCTGTGCAGGGCTGGGCTGGGCAGGGTTAGTGCTACAGCAGCAGCTGAGCCCTGAGTGGCACATCTGGGAGGGCATTTCAGCTTGTGGACCTTAAAAGTATTCCCATTGCTGCCATGTCCAGCTGCAACATCAGGGTCTCTCACTTCCTGCTGTGTAAGACTGATATTGGAACAGGAATACTCTTTTTGGTCTAAACTGGAGTGTAATGTTGGTTGTAAGAAAGTGGCTCATCCTGTTCACCAGATTGTTTTGGTTTTATGCTGAGGTTCCGACCAGTCTGGGTGTTTATTTGTTAGATGTGCTGTACAAAAAAAAAGATAAAAAACAGCTCTTGTCCCCTAAAATTCCCAACTAAAATATATTTGCCTTGCTAGTATTACTAGGGAATAGAAATAGTTGTTCTCCATTTTACAAATTGAGTGTGAAAATGTGTTTAGTAGAGCTCAGATGGTCTTCCTGGTTTTCTGGCCATCATGGCTGTGCAGTGACCATTGATGCTGGACTGTGGGTCACAGCTGTGCTCACTGCTCTGGGTGACCTCTGGTCACTCAGGGCAATGACCCAGTGTCTCTGCATCGGCTTTTGGTGCCAGGACACACTTTACCCAGGAGTAGTTCTGGGGTAGTTCTGGAACCTGTCAGAAGAATCCTGTGGAACTTGGGGGTTCATGTTGGAGCAGTTCTTGTTTTGCCTTTGTGGTTGTGTCCCTGAGTGGTCAGACTGCACAGTGTCTTCCTCCAGGGCACCTTTGGTTTCCCCTCAATCTGCAGTTTGGGAGAGGCTCTTCCCTTAGGCCACCAATTTTGTCAGCTGTAAACTCACAAAGAGTTTATGTTCTGTTTCTAAACCCGTGCTTTGCTTATATTTTGACCTAACCCAGAAGTTGATTGTCTAGTACTGTTCTAAAAACCACAAAAAGTCACAAGAAGCTCAAATAATTTGAACCTTGACCATAGGGCAGAGCAGTATTTCCTTTACCCCCCTCCCATCTTTCCCCAAACAACTCATATTGTACTCCCCATTCTCTGTGGTCATCTACCCAAAGTCCAAACCCTGGACACTTGTGGTTCTGAGTGAGCAACCTGGGTGACCTTTGGGTTTGGAGGAACTGGCTGTTCCTGCTTTCCTTGTACTGTAAATCTCCACAGCAGGGATGGTAGACAGAGGCTCGTTAGGCACCGGCGGCTCTTTGATTGGACATCTTTGGGTCACAGCAATCCATAGGACTCTGTGCTTGTTAAAGAGATGTCTTAACTCACTCATCCTTTAAAGAGAAGTGCTCTGGCTTTAATTCCTGGCTGCAGTCAGCAGTAATGGGGATCCTTAACTTGTGGTGGCAGTTTACCTGAACAGACATTCCCAGCATGTGGAAACCTGAAGCACTGCTCAGTAAAAGCCATTTAGCAAAAGGTGGAAAACTTGTAATGAAGAAGCAAAACACTCATAATGCTTAGCAAGTGTGTGGAAGCTCCAGGCTGTAGGGTGTGAGAAGAAGACAAGTCAAGGATATCAAATAGAGCATTCATATTAAAATAATTAAAACCCAAAAGTCCTTACTCTGCATTCTGCTGAAATTCATCCTTCGGACAGACAAGACTGATAATGGTTTTTACTTTAAACTAAGCAACAAGGTGCCAAATGGGAAAAAAAACCCAAAAACCAAACCACAACCCACCTCTGAAACTCTGATTCTGGATATCCTTTTAGCTTGTAGCAAGTCTTGGAGTATGAACCGCTGTCTTCACCTGTCATAGTGGCACTCACAGTCCTTTTAACACTGAACCTCTCGGCTGCTTCTGTTTCATTTTCCTTGTGGTCTAACACTTCTCTGGCTGCTGTTGTAGTGAAGTGGATCTAAACCTGAGCCCTGCAACCACGTGCAACGTTACTAACCGTGTTAACCCGACTCACCCTGGCTGCCCGGGCCACCTTCTCTGAGGGCTGTGGTGTTCACCTGCTGGGGAGGATTTGCTGAAGGAAGCACAGGAGTCACCAAGGCCAATGTGTGTGGGATCTGCATGTCTCTGTAGCATGTGTGAAGTGCAGTTTACACTTGGTTGTTAATTTTTTACAATCAGGAGCCTGGTTCTAGTTGGTCTGTTTAAAGATTTTTTTGGAAGGGATTGGGAGGGAAGAGTTTAGATTATCTGCTGTTTTGAGATGACAAGACTTCTAAATATGATGTTAATCTTAATTTAGCAAAGGGCTCCAATTTTGACAGTCCATGACTCTTGAAGATACATTTTAATGCCCTAACACTCAGTCCTCAGGGACTTCCTTATCACTTGTTCTATTTTGATTTTTGATTTAGTTTTCTTTGCCTGCTACTTCTTGTTTAGCTTTTCCATTTTCTTACAATTTTAATTTTGGTTATTTTGGGGCCACTTCTTGATTTTTGTTTTTCCAAAGGATGCAGACTCTGATAGTGGGGATGATTCGGACAAGAGATCGTGTGAGGAGAGTTGGAGACTGATCACTTCCCTGAGAGAGAAGCTGCCCCCCAGCAAGCTCCAAACCATTGTAAAAAAGTGTGGCCTCCCCAGCAGTGGGAAGAAACGAGAACCCATTAAAATGTACCAGATACCCCAACGCCGACGCCTTAGCAAAGACTCCAAATGGGTCACCATCTCAGACCTAAAGATTCAGGCTGTGAAGGAGATTTGCTATGAGGTAGCACTCAATGACTTCAGGCACACTAGGCAGGAGATTGAGGCCCTGGCCATTGTTAAAATGAAGGAGCTTTGTGCCATGTATGGGAAAAAAGATCCCAACGAGCGCGAGTCGTGGCGAGCGGTGGCTCGGGATGTCTGGGATACTGTGGGAGTTGGAGATGAGAAGATCGAGGATGTGATGGCCAATGGGAAAGGAATAACTGATGTGGACGACCTGAAGGTGCACATAGACAAGTTGGAAGATATTTTGCAAGAAGTGAAGAAACAGAACAACATGAAGGATGAAGAGATCAAAGTTCTCAGAAATAAGATGCTAAAAATGGAGAAGGTTTTACCCCTGATAGGGACTCCAGAGAAAGCTCAGTCAGCCGTAGCCAATGCCAAGTCTCCAGTCCCTGCCAGCGTGGGGGATGTGGATAAGAAGCCCGGGGATGAGCTGAGGAGAAACGAGAGCGATGACCTGGCCAAGGAGGAGCGTGTGTCCCAGCTGATGGCAGGGGACCCGGCCTTCCGACGGGGCCGCCTGCGCTGGATGCGGCAGGAGCAGATCCGCTTCAAGAACCTGCAGCAGCAGGAAATAGCCAAGCAGCTGCGGCGGCAAAACATGCCCCACCGCTTCATCCCCCCCGAGAACCGCAAGCCTCGCTTCCCCTTCAAGAGCAACCCCAAGCACAGGAACTCGTGGAGCCCCGGCACGCACATCATCATCACCGAGGACGAGGTCATCGAGGTGCGCATCCCCAAGGAGGACGACAAGAGCAGAGAGGAAGGCAAAGAGAAGGAGAGCAAAGCTGCTCCCAAAGACCCGCAGCAGCTGTGGGGTCTGTATGGGCCGCAGAGGAGCCAGGAGAGCATCCAGGTGAACAGGCAGCAGCTGAGCTCGCAGCCCCAGCCCAGCCAGCAGCAGCAACAGCAGCAGCAGCCGCCGCGCTGGAGGAGCAGCTCGCTGGGCAGTGGGGCGCAGAGGGGGCTGCGGCGCCAGGCCTCGGGCTCTGCAGAGGCTCTGCACGTGCCCGGTGGGCAGCAGGACCCCCAGGGGGGGCAGCACAGGCGGCACCTGCCCCAGCAGCGCCAGCCCTGCGAGGGGAACAACCCCCACCGTGAGCGCCACGGCCACTGCGCCCCGTTCGCGACGCCCCCGCGCATGCGGCGCCAGTGCTCGGCCCCCAACCTCAAGGCGGGCAGAGAGACCACTGTATGACCAGGGGCAGGGCTGGCAGCGGGGGCAGTGCTGGCTGGGCACCACGGACAGCCAGGACTGCCCCCTGGCCTGGGCTTGGTGGGGCAGGGAGAGCTCGGGGCGCTCGGCGCCAGGCACTGCCCCGCGGCCCCTGCTCACCGCTCGCCTCGCGGGTAACAGCGTTGCTTGGAAGAATATCCTGAAAAAAGTTGTAAGAACTGTCTGTGTTATAGACTAGAAGATGTGGAGGGGAGAAAACTTCCCTGCTGGCTCATTTACCGGTTTCTTGTGTGTGTCTTGAAGTATTTTTCTAATGCTGAAAAGTATTGTCTGGAACTCACAAAGTGCTTCCTTCCTCCTGTGTCATATGTAGACAATCAACAGAGGAATTTAGCTTCTAGTATTGAATGTTTCTTGTGACCTTTTTCTGAGCGATAAGGAAAACTGACCATCTGGTTTTAAATTGATCTGGCTCTTCAGAACAGTATTTTCCACTGTTAACTCAAATTCTTAATAGCAATAATATCTGTAAACCAGAAGTTGTCGGCTGACAAGATGTGTGGCTTTCTTTAAAGAGAAATTAAGAAGAGCTGCTGGGTCACAACAGGTCCTACTCCCTGAGTAGATGTCTCTTCTCCTTCTGCTTAAGTTCATAATTATTGGTATGAAATTGCTGTGACAGTTAAACCTGCCTGAATGGAAGTTTGTCAGAATATATATATATTGCTGAAGCAATACTTTGAAAATAAGCTTTTTCTAATTCCCATTGTATCTCTAAATATAATAGTTTTTAATTGTTATACTGAGATTGTGGAAAGGAACTAGGATTTTTCAACACTCTGGTGCACTCAAAAAGCTAATTCTTTTATTGTATGTTTTCAGCTTTCTCGGGCATGAGTCTGGGAGGTGTTTTTGAAATAGTTATTCTTATAAAGATTTATAGATCACTACTTTGTATTGGCTGAATTCTCCTGTAAGGTGGGAGAATTGAACTGTTTCATCTTAATGTGATACCTCATATTAGTGCCTCTGGTCTTGGATTAAACCCAAATTCAAGACTTGTTTAATAAAGGAGAAGGTCGCTTTGAGGAGAAAATTAGATTAATTTTCCTTCTCCCCACACTCAAAATGCAAGTTACTGAAAAACGAGTGATTAAGGAATAGGCTTTGGGGTTTTGTGTCAGTTGGAGAGTCCCAATCCTAATTATACAGGTTTTGTAAAGTGCAAGACAAAATTGCACTGACTTTTGAAAATCTGTGGCCTTAACTACAAGTCTAAATCTTTGAGGACTTCTTTAGCTCATAAATTTAACTTGAATGAGATTTTAAAACCACAGTTGGCCACTTACCTTTGGTAAGGTGGGTCCACTTTGCAGTGTATTTGTGCTGTTTTGCACAAGTATCCTGAATTTACTTGAGGTTGCTTATTTTTGTATGATATATAAGCCCTTCTGGTAATTGTTACCTGTGTGTGGTTCAGCATAACTGTAGGTGAGTGGCAAGTGCCTTGAGCTTGTTTTCCATCCTCCTTTTTGTCCTGTCCTGCTTTCCCTGCCTCTGCCCTGCCCCTTGGAGGTGCTGCTTGGTCCTTGGCAGCCACACCCCGTTCACATATCGATTAATCAAGTGTCAGCTCTCAGTGCTCAGCATGTTTTATACTGGCCCCTGATGTAGGAGACACAAAGTCAGTCCTTCAGCTCCTAAAAGAACAAACTGGTCCCAGACTTGGGAGCGTTTTTTATGGCAGGTTTAATTTTGTGTCCCAGTCTGGCTTTGTAACTTGCACTTGTCTCATGCTTTGGGCTACTTGAACAAAGGAAATAAAGCATCATGTCCAAAAATGTCTTGATTCTTAAAGAAATGAAGGCTTGTAGGTGAGCAGGACTTTCTTTGAGCTTGAGTCAGAACTGCAAAATGAGTTTGGGGCTGCAAATAATACTCTGCTGTTGCCTCTATTTTAGAATCTTGGTTTAGTCGTGCATTGCACTCTGGCTTTGTGCGTGTCAAGGGTAATGAGTTCTTTTATATCCTCAGAAAGGCTTGGGAAAAGCCTCTGGGTTCTATAGGAATGCAAGAGCCAAGCCCAGTTCGTGTGCCCAGGACAGGCTGTGGGAGGAGATCAAGGCAGTGTTATCTCATGTCCCATTTGGGGAGGGCTGGGGCTGACTGTGAAATCACCACGCGAGTGAGCATGGAGTGATCCTGAAATCCATGGAACTTCATGTACTGACAGGAGATTAAAACTCCTGCTGCTTCATGCCTTAATGCCAGACACTAAAATGTTTGTGCCAACTTATTTCAGCTTAAAAATGTGCGAGCTCCTCTCTGTGAGTGCCTGGGTGGTGCTGGGGAGCAGGAGGATGCCACCAGTCTGTCCCAGCCCTGTTCTAGTGCAGCACTGGGAGAACAGCCCTGCTCACTCTGCTGTGTGATTGGACAGCACAGGGAGGGACACTCAGTGTCAGGACAGAGTCCAGTCTGCTCTGAGGACGCAGCTTTTTCCTGATTTTAGAAGGATATTTAAGAATTTACTATTAATTAGCAGTGCAGTGCCTCCTCTGGGAAGGGAAGCAGTGGGAGAACTCCTTGCACTATTCAGGAATACACAACTCTCCCTCCAAATCCTGTGTTAATGGAGTTACTGAACGGTGAGGGAGCTGCTCCATCTGAGTCTGTGTGGAAAGGCCTCCAGGTCAGTGGGGATGTGGCACCCAGGGTGGAAGGGCTGTTTCCTGAGCTGGGCTGCCCTGCCAGGTGTCTGTGCCCTGGCACCTGGCCTGGCTCCTCCTGTGCCTTGGTGGTGGCTCTGAACAGCCTTCAGGACTCACTCAGGACGTGGATCTGGGGGTGGGTGAAATGCCTGTCACTAATGCCCCTCAGATTGATCTCCTTTCTCAAGCAATCTGAATTTAGGGTTCTGCCAAATTGGGGGATGCTGTTTTTAGCAGTTCATTCAGCATAGTTTCAATATCTCCCTCACTGTTTGTCCTTTATCCTTTATATGTTGAAATTTGTTCTTTATATGTTGAAGTTTTTCTCGGCTACTTCCCAGTGAATCACTCCAGGAGCTGCCACAGGAGAAATCAATGCTGTGTAACCATTTGTACTGTAAAGAAAGCAGTGAGCTGCCTTTGAATGAAATGGGATTTTCAGATCTGTCTATTGTTTAAGAAAAAACAAATTTTGGGTTGTCTTAAGAGCAAGCATATGCCTTGTGAAAAGCAGAACTGGTTTGTATTGTAACAAGTGCTCTTTCAATAAACTATGAAATACTCTTGTAAGTGTCAGACTTGTCTCAGTGAAATGGAAATGAAACTTGGCTGCAGCCTTGTCCTGCTTTGATTTTTTTATCTTGGGCTTGGGGTTGTTTTAGCAGAGTTAAAAAGGTTTGTTTAATTGTTCCTCAGCCTCATTCTTGTAAGTGGTTTCTCAGCTGCTGTGTGGAAAGCAGCCCCCACAGATCTGTGTCTGCTCTCACAGCTTATTTTAAATAAATATAAAAGGAAAAATGAGCTTTTTATAGCACAGGGAGCTACAAGCCTGACTCCTCTCCAGTGCTGGCCCATTGTGCTGTGTATTTACATTCCGGGAGGAAAGGCAGAGCTGGCTGTTCTCCATCTCTTGGCTCATTGAAGGCAAAAGAAATGGCCTTTTTTGTGCACCTCAAATACAGGAGGGAATCACACACAGCAGCACCTTGGCAGACATCACGTAGGTCCAGAGGAACTCAGTTGTTATCCTCAGTGTTCTGCTTTAGCAGCTGCTCCAGCCTGGCCTTACAAAGCTTTGCTTAGTCCCACTGTATGGGGGGTTTGGTTTTATTTGTTTGTTGGTTGGGGTCTTTTTTCGAATTTTTTTTTCCTGTTTCCTCAACATCTGTGATTGTTGTGGCTTTAGGTATTTCCGTGCCCCTGGACATAATACCCTTTGCACTCCCTTCTCCCACATGGCTGGAGCCTGTCTGGAGCTGCCCAACAATCTGCCTTTGGTGCTGGGGGGTCTGGGCAGGGACCTCCAGGGCAGCGCTGGGGCAGTTTGTGCCTTTTCCAGCAGTGGAGGCACCTCGAGTTGGCACTAACAGTGATGTGTGTGCTCTGATCCATCAGAAAAACTCATCTGGAGATGAGAGCAAAGCACCTCCTGGGTGACCCAGCCCCAAATTCAGCCTTCAGCTCTTGCTCAGGGCCAATTATTCTTAAATACCACCCAGTATGGAGTGCCAGGAGACACCCTCAGTCCTGCTCAGGGAAATGGTACCTGTTTCTTTTTTTCATTAGGGAATGTACTTGAGCTTTGTCTCCTTGCCAAATGCAGTCTGGGCCCTTCCTGCCTGCCCCGGGGGGGGGATTTGCTGCAGTCACATCGTGGCTGTGTCAGACACTGCCCTTGCTGCACAAACCAAATGCTGCAGCTGCTCAGGTGGGCTGGGAGGGAAGGGGAAAGCTGCTCTTTGTGGCTCTCACACTGGGGGATGTGTTGCTGCAATTCTCTTGTTGGAGAAGGACTGTAGGATTTGGGGCTGTGGAAGAGAGAAGGTTGGAGACAAGAGGAGTGGCTTCAAGAATTCTCCTTAAGGACTCTGTAACACTCTTAGTGAATTGTTGTTGCAACTGTTGTGTAAGAATCTTGAGAAACCAGTTTAAGTGGTCTAATATATGTCAAAGGTTTCTCTTCCAAAAATAAGGTACTCTAGTGAGATAGTTTTAAGACCAGGAGCATGGTCTGTGTCTGTTCTAATTTGTGTTTGTTTTACCAGCAAATCATAAAAGTCTTTAGATTTTAATAGCATTTATTTCAAGGCATGATAAAGCTGAACAGGAGGAAAATGCTCTTGCACCAGAAGGTATTGCTGAAGTGTTCCTTGTGGGGAAGCCACTGCAGAGACTTCTCTGCCAGGGCAGTGGTGGCATTTTATCTTCTGATATGTTAAATACACGTGAGACAGAGGTCCTTACATGCCAAGGGGAAAATCTGATTTGCAGCAAAATATCTGCCCTGAGTTCATCTGAAATTAATTTTTTTATATAAAAAGGCAAAGCAGTGGTGCTGTTAATCCTTCTGTTTGAGAACATGAAGGTGAATAATCCTCCCCTTTGAAACTCATGTCTGTGCTTTTCTCTGTTTCTGCCTCTTTCCCACCTCACTGGAAGCAGCAAAGCAGCTTCCCCCCAAATCCCCTTTTTTCCAATCTTTAGCAAAAAATCCCCCCAAATCCCTAAACCTTTCCCTCTTCCCCAGTGAGCTTGTGAGTCTTAGAAAGCAGCACTCCACTTTTCACTGCACTGGTCTGTGCCCTGCA
>JAOXXN010000259.1:6548999-6571426 GCA_026770055.1 Myrmophylax atrothorax
AAATACAGCCGGGGAGAAGGGGCACGGCGGGCCAGGGGGCACGGCTGAGGCCGTGCTGGGGGAGCCCCACGGGCCCCGCAGGCTGCGGGTCTGGGTACTCAATCAGTGCTGTCCCTGCCGCCCCTGAGAGGGCCCCACAGCCCCGGGTACCAGGGCATGGCACCAGAGCTGTGCCCCGGGCAGGGTACCAGGGCATGGCACCAGAGCTGTGTCCCGGGGCAGCCCGAGGGCAGCAGGAACGCGGTGCGTTGTGTTCAGTGCATGTGTTTGTGTTTGGAAAGGTCTCCTCCAGCCTCTGTGCCCTCCCTGGGTGGGTGTGCAGCGTGGGGGCTCTGCCGCTGTCACCGCCCTGCTGGCAGCCCAGGGTCACTTCTCTGCCTCTGCAAACTCAACCCACCTCAAACCAGTGGCCCCTGGAGCAATCCCAGTGTCCCAGACGGGCTCCTGAGAGGTGGAGTTTGGGAAAGGCCTGTCAGTGCCTGCAGGAGGGAGGGGAAAGGTCTGGCTGTGTGAGCAGCTGGAGGGAGAACAGGGCAGAGCCTGCCAGGACACAGAGCAGAGTGTGCCAGGACACAGAGCAGAGTGTGCCAGGACACAGCTCGATGTGCAGCCCCCCAGCCCGCCCTGCTGTGCCCACTCATCTCGAGCCTCCCTGCTCTGCCTTTGTTTTGGACTGGGGAGGCTGAGTGTGGAGGGGACGCTGCTGAACTGAACAGAATGGGAATAAATGACATAAACCCCACGCTCTTGGGTAACCAGCACAGTCTGGGCTGTGAAAGGCTGCGCTGCCAAAGCCCCGGAGGTCGGGCAGCTTTGCATCACCCAGTGCTCCCCTCAGTCCCACAGTGGGGGCAGAGGTTACAATCCATCCCTCCCACTTCAGGGAGGGGGGAAACCTGAAAGTACCTGGGCAGTCTGCAGGGCTGAGAAACAAATCAGGTTAACTGGCAAATGTGCTTACCTGAGAAACATTTGGGTTCTCTTCTCATCTCCCACTGGTGCACATTCCTCATCCAGAGCTCTGGGAACTTCAGTGCTCTCCAGCTCTGTGGGCTTGGGTGGGATTTAAGAGGGTCTTGTAGCTTTGGCTGGAAAAAAGGTGTGACTGAACCATGTGTAGCAGTGGAGGAATTCTCAAGGGGACAATTTTGGAATTAAACAAAGCAATGAAAACACCTGTTAGTCTCACACAAGACAAACACCACTCCCCTCACTCAGCCCTGGCAGTTTTGACACTGTTATCAATGCTTGTAGAAAAGAAAGCTGTCCCCATTGCACACTAAAGGTTCAGAGAATGTAATAAAGTTTTTGCTTTCTGCCACTGGTGATGTTTGTGTATTTATTGCCAGGCTTTGGGCAGGAGGCTGTGAGTGGTGGCACTGCCTCACTTAACTTGTTTATGTTTGGGTCCCATCATGTTTTCTGTTCCAAATTGAGTTAGTTTAGATGCTGAAAGGGGAGTGTCAGATGTCTTATGGCTTATTATTTGGTTTTTTTTTGTTTAATTTTCTCATTCTCATAAATTAATATATTGCCTCAAGCACTGTGGCGAGGGGGGAGTGTTGCAGCTCAAATGGAATCATTTATGTGGATAGAATTATGTTCTGAAGGCAATAAACATTTCTACCAGAGATTTTAAAATACTTTGTTTTGTTTAGAAATCATGTTCCTTGGGCCTTTAGCAATGTCTCCACTAAAAATAAGCAGAAGAAAAGATCCTGTCTCTCTGTCACTGCACTTTGTAGTAAAAGAAAGGGGAGGGCAGGATGGTGGTGTAGCCTGTGAGCAGAATAACTGATGTCCTGGGGAAGTTCTCACAGGTTTTGGGGAGCCAAATCCTGTTCTCTTTCCAAAGCTTCATTACACCCCCTTTGGGTTGAGTCCCCCCCAGCTGTGTGTTTTCTTTGTGTAAGGAAGGAGTTGAAGTGAATTTCCCAGGTGTTGGAAGGTGCTGGTTTGTTGCTCCAGAGACAATTCCAGCTGCGTTGTTAGCCAAGGCACAGGTGAATTTCCCCCCCACTTGGCTGTTAAACCTGTGGATTCTGGGCCTGAAGGGGTGGTTTTCATGAAGGTAAACGCTCTGTGGACTGTGATGTCCCTTGTTTTCCTTGCACACAGGCACTGCTGGAAAGGGTGGGATCTTCCCTGACTTGTCCCAGGGCTGACACGTTGCAGAGGGTGACAGTCCCTGCCTGACAGGACTGGTCCCTGAGCCCTGGGGATGGGCCCTGGCTGTGCCCTGGGGATGGGCCCTGGCTGTGCCCTGGGGCTGGGCCCTGGGGCTGGGCCCTGGGGATGGGCCCTGGGGATGGGCCCTGGGGCTGGGCCCTGGCTGTGCCCTGGGGCTGGGCCCTGGCTGGGAGCAGAGGAGGTGCAGGATATTTGAGTTTCTGGCACCCTCTTGTGGTAAAAACTTGGGTTTAGCTCCATTTTTTTGTGTGGCTTGTAGATGGGAAAGAAACCCAAACTCGAAACAGTGTGAAGGTTTGGTATATTGAATAAAAGAGATGAATAGAACTGGAGGACAAAAGGTCACTTAAGGACTGGGATGCTGGACCTGAGGAATGGGTTCCCTTTTCTCTCACTGAGCCTCAAAACTTGCCTTCATTACTAATCAAAGTGCATTTTTCACCACTGAGGTCACCAGAATGTGTCGCCCCTGCTAAGACAGAACACCTCAGGTGAAGACAACGTGGTTTAGACCATCTTAACACCAGGGTGATGCTGTTTGAAAGCAGATGGTTGAGCAAGATGAGTTTATTTTATGGTGCAATGTGTCTGTCCCATGTGAGAGCTGGTGCATTCTGGTTACACAGAGATCAGTCTGCTGGGTTTTGGCAGTGAAGGAAAGCCCAGAGAGCCATTCCGTAAAACCTGGGACTGTGGTAAGTGTTGTGCCTGTTCTGGAGAAGTGAGTGAACAGGAGCAAAACTGTAGGTGAGCCTGGAGAATGGAAGCTCTGGGAGTTCGGGTCTAGTCCAAGCTTTGGCTGACTGTCCTGCTTTAATCAAATGGTTTCTCTTTCCTTCTGTCCACCACCTGTTCCTGCTGTGCCAGGTGGAGTGTTCAGCATCTGCCCTAAAACTTCATCTCTGTGTGGGAAGCAGGGCTGGTGCTGGGGCAGTTTGGGAGGTTTGGTTAAATCCTGGCTGTGTGAAATCTCTGAAACGACAGTGCAGAAAACAAAGGGTGCATTAGTAGATCATACATTGATTGAAACATTTCAGAATTTGGGTTCAGGTGACCACGTGGCATCTCTCAGGAGTCTTGCTGGCTCTCATTGCTGGCTCCTTAAGTGAGTTCTGTGAATTCTCTTGTTTTAAATGGGAACTGCTGGAATTAACATGATTTTTTTCCGTGCTTCTGAGCTTTTAGTCTTCAGTCCTCCCCAGCGGTGTTTCTGAGGGTGCCCATGGGGTGGCAATGTGTGCTCACTGCTGTGTTTGTGTTCCAGGCTGGCTCCTGCCCCGCCGCTGACAGCGCCGCGTCTCGGGAGCCGCTGGTGAGTCCCTGCACAGCCAACACACAGTTGCTTGGTTATGACATAACACTCAGGAGCTGTTCTCTTTGCCACGTCATTTTTCACCCCTCGTTTGGCTTTCCTGAGGAGTTGGTGCTTTGTGGAGAAGGTGTGAAGGGCTGTAGATGGTTCCCCCAGAGTTGTGACCCAAAGGCAAGCCCTGGTGCTCCCCTGGGCCACTGCCCTGGCCTGGAGCTCAGGCAGCCTGTCCTGGGGGCTGCAGGGTGTGCTCCTGTCAGGGCCGATTCAGGGAAGTCTGAAGAAAAGAAAGCCTCGTGCATCAGAACTGAAACTGAGGTTCTTGGTGCTCTTGTCTAATTAAAGCCCCTCTGGTGCTCAGAGACCTCCTTCATGCTGGCTTTGTATCCAGAGGCACTCAGAGTGAGCTTGGAAGTGTTTATCAACTGCAAGTGCATGTGATCCAATGTTTTTGCTCTGGAAGCCTTTTGGAAAGTGCTCTGGGATTTTTTGTGTGTGATGATAACTAAGAGAAGCCTGTTTTGTTTGTTCTTTTGTGGTGACACAGAGTGGGCAGTGAGCCACTGGTCCTGGAGCTGCAGTATATTGTTTTTTATAACCTTGTTTTTCTTTCTTTCTTTCCTTCCTCTTTGGCCATCTAGGACTCAGTCAAAACCTTGCCAAAATTCATAGCCAGTGTTATTGTCCTAAATACATGAATCTCTGAGTTTCTTCCCAGGCTTGTTTTTGTTGGTCACAGTGAGTAGAAGCTGCTGGCAGGGAGAACACTCACGGCACTGGCCACATCAAAGTGTTTTTACTGGGGAACTCTTACCTGGGGAACTCAGGAGATGGTTTTTAAAGGAGAGAGACGTGAGTAGAGGCTGTGAACTGGGGAAGGTCAATCAAATTCACTGCTTGTGAATTCTGTGAAGCTCTGCAGTGACAATCCCTGTCTGGTAACACTGTGCCATCCCTTAATTGCAGGGATGTCTGTATGTGAGATTAGCTGGAGTTGTTATTGACACCATGTGCCTTGTGATGGATTTGGTGGTTTGTTTTTGGGGGGGTTGGTTGCCCTCCCATCCTCCCTTAGGAAGGTCATAGGAGGCAGCAGAGCATCACAACCTGTTCTGGTCAACACTTTGTTCTTTCTCAAGGCAGGTTCCAGCATTACCCTTGATTTCATTAATTCCTTGCTGTGTATGAGGCTGCAGAACTGCTCAGAGGGAGCACGTAGAGTTGTGTGTCTTTCTGTTTGGGTGGATATTCTTACTACATAAAATTATTTATACACTTTAAGAGCCCCAGCATAAACTTTACTCTCACCATGGTGAGTCTTACACGAGCTAATTAGAGCCCTTTGAAAGGTTGAGGTTTCCTCCTTATTTTTTCATTAATTGGGTTTTTTTTAATAATAAACTCAGTCTTTGTCACATTTGTTTAGGAGTCATTATTGCTCCCAGCTGCTCCTCTCAGATGCCTCATTAAATGAGCAGTGCAGTTCTGGGAGCCAGATGAGCTGAGCTCCCCATCCTGCCGTGCCCTCCCTGTGCCAGGGCTGGGCCTTCCACACCCACAGGAGACCCTGGGCCATCAAACAGACCTGTAGGCACCTGGTGCTGGGCCATTAAAGTGTTCCTGGAGACTCCAGGGCAAACTGGCAGGAATCCTGCCAGGGAGTCTGTGTGGGGAAGCCTCGTGCTCAGGGCTGTCATCCTGGGCTTCAGGTGTGGGGTTCAACAAGGTGAAGAATCCAGAGGAGGGAGAAAAGAGTCTCATGGCCAAATTCTGCTCTGTACCCCCTCACCTTTTTTGACTGAACTGGTGACAGGGCTGAGAGCTGCGTGTGATGAGGCTGCTCGTGGTCTGGGCAGGGCCTGTGGGTGCTGCTGGGGCTCCCAGTGCTGCCCAGTAGGGCCTGTGAGTGCTGCTGGGGCTCCCAGTGCTGCCCAGCAGGGCCTGTGGGTGCTGCTGGGGCTCCCAGTGCTGCCCAGCAGGGCCTGTGGGTGCTGCTGGGGCTCCCAGTGCTGCCCAGCAGGGCAGTGGCAGTGCAGCTTTGGGGTTTGTTGGCTCCCAATAAACCCACTTCCTGGTTTATTGTGCCCTGCACAGCATCCCTGGGTTTGCTGCACAGGGAGCTCTGTGATTTACTGAGCAGAGCTCTCCTGTGTCTGACCTTCTGGTAAGTTCAAGATTATTGGTTTTTTGCCTGTTTTTCTCTCTTTCTTCTGGGTGTTCATTGACTTCTTCTGTCATCCCTGCAAAGTGCACTCACTTAATCTGTCAATTCCTTTTACTCTCTTGATTCAGACAAATATATTAATATGTGCAAAGCACACAGATGCAAATTTACTTACTGAGCATGGTGAAAGAAACTCCATCAGACCAAGTTTAACTGCTTGTTTGAGCTCAGTGGGAAAGTTTGTTTGAAATTCCTTTAAAACTCAATTTTAAAAGAGAGTGGACTGTAATAGTGTGGGATGTATCTTGTGTTGTAGCATTGTATGTTCATGAGTTAGGAACTTGCAGTAGTCACAGACCAAAGCAGGTTCAGACCCCCTGAGTCTGTACAAAATGTACTGGGTAAATGACAGGTTAAATGACACTTCAGAGCAGTGGGTGAGGTGGCACAACCAGGACAGGGACTGTCCTGTCACCAGTGGGGGTGAGTTAGTTGTTTGTAGTATTTTCTGTGCAGTTGTGCAGAAAAGAGCTCTAAAAGCAATTCCTGCTTTGTTTGCAGACAAACCAACATTACTGGTCAGAAGACTTTCAAGATGGGTTAAAAATAGTTGTGATACTCTGGGTTGTTCTTTACAAAACACTGAAGGAAACTGAAGGGAGTCAGGTCAGAGTCATGGTTGGACTTCCAGAGATCCCAGATCTCTCCCTGAAGGTGAAGTGGAGGTTACAGTGCTTTGAGGCACTGGAGAAACACACTGGCACATAGTTGGGAAATACTTAATACTCGATATTTTCTCCTTGAAAAGAGCTGATTCCGGGGTCAGGGTGGGCTAAAGGCACCTCCCCCTCGGTGAGTGGGGCTGTGCAATGTGCAGAGCAGCTTGTAGAGGGCAGCAATGGCCCACAGTTCCTGCCTGGGGAGAGGAGGGACCAGCTGAAGAACTTCACCCAAGTGGCTGCCTGCCTTTTTAGCTTCTTGAAATAACTTTGTGCAGGAACTTGTTCTTTGGAGTACCTCTTGACTCCACATTATTAAATTCCTGCTCTGAAAAATGTTGCTAGAGATTATTAATTCCTCTAATACCACTGAGCAGTTGGACAGCTTTTCCCAGGTGCTGCTGCCTGTGTCATTGTCACTGCAATTACTGGCAGCTTGTGATCCTCACAAGGTTAGAACCAAAAACTTCTCGTCACTTCTTGGCTTTCTCCTGCTTTTACCTGGGAGATCCTGCCATGAGAAAACGTTTGCACTGTCTGTGGCATCTTTGTTGTGCCTCAGATATGATCATCATGTTAAAAAGTGAGGTAGCAGGAGCACAAGAGGTAGAATGGCTTATTCAAGAGCTTGAAAGAACATTCCCCAACCTCAGTGCACAGGAGGGCATCCTTCAGATGCCCCTGATCAGCACCCTCAGAACCAAGGCTTCCCAAACTGGGAAGGAATTCTTGCATTTGGAGTCTCTGGCTAACTTACTGGACAAGGGACTTTCCCATGTTTCTTTTATTTCTCCATGTGTCACTTACATTGCAAATCCTTCCAAACAGATTAAACAGTTGGGGTTTTTTGTTTGTTTTGGTTTTGAGTGCAGGTTTACAGGGCTGTTCTGTTCTGATTGTACAGACCGTGTCCTCTTCCCAGCTGTGAGCCCATAACACACCCCTGCTACTTGTCAGTTGCCTTTCTGGAAAAGTAACAACGCAAATATGCACAGCTTTGTAGTAAAAGGATTTTACAGCTGGAGAGAAGCAAGAGAGCTTCACATCATCAGCCACTCTCACAGGATGCCCCAACTTCTTTACATTATCTGTTTCATCTCCTGGTCAGAGCAGGATTTTGCTCTGCTGTCAGTGCTCTGCTGTTTTGTCAAGCACCTGAATGGCCTGACTGATGGTGTTCCCTGGGATACAGTCCCACAGCAGGTACAGCCCGCTGGAGTGGAGCTTCCCTGCTATCCAGTGAGAATTCCCTGTGTCTTCCTCCTAGTTTTCTGTTTGTTTTGTGTGCCACCCTAAGTGGTTCCTTTCCTCCTGGAGCATCTGCACCCTTCAGATGTTTGCAGACAGTTATCACATCATTTCTCCTTCCCCCACCCCCATCCTGGTCTCTCAGCCAAGCTCTACATATTTAGCTCATTTAATCTTTCCTCCTAAGTCAAGCCCATAATTGACAGCTCTGACATTGGTTGCACATGCTGCCAACAGGATATAAATACTTTCTGTGCAGTGATTGAGAATTACAGACAGGGCTGAGACGAGCCTGCCCCTGCCCCCCTGACACTGGAGTTTTGAAAACCCCCTTTCCAACATCAGGTTGCCACAATTCTATGAGGATGGACTTGGTTTGCAGTCCAGTGGTCAGTGCCAAGCACTGCAGGCCTCAGAGCAGCGGCGTCAGGTCAGCTGGGAAGTTCAGTGCTGACACCCTGTGCATTCCACTCTGGATTCTGAAGGAGCTGGTGGATTCCCTGTGCTGCCCTTGCCAGCCCTGCAGGTGCCTCAGGCTGCCAGGGCCATTCCTTGTGGGAAGGCAGAGCTGAGCTCCTTGCAGTGAAAGGTCCTTCCCTGCCTCTGCCAGGAGGATGCCATCAATCCCCGAGCCTGTGAACGAGCTCAGGGTTCTTGCTTGTACTTGCAGGATCTGGGAAGAGGCTTTCAGCCTCACCCAGGAAGGTGTTGCATTGGAGGAGGAGGCAGTGGCACATCCCTGGGTTGGTACACACGGATCTGTTCCCAGCTGAACAGATTTGGAGGTGCTTTGGGTGACTTGTCTCCTCAGGTTTGTGGCATTCCCCTGAAGGAGGTGGGAGAACTGAAGTTGGGGAACTGTTAAATGAGCTGCCTGCCTTGTAATGTGTGTTCTGTGAGGCTTCCCAGGCTGCAGCTTCCCCAGCGGGCTGGGGCACAAACATTACATGTATTATTGCAAAGTATGCAGCATAAAGAGAGCATTTATGAAAGGGAATAGCAGAGGAAACATTAGAGCAGGGACCTTATAGCCTTTCCATTATTATGGTTTAAATCTTGACATGATCTTTATTTGCAGTGACACTGGGACCAGTAAAAGGGGTTTTTTCTCCTCCCCTGTGTCCCGAGTCCTCCTCCCTCTGTCCCTCCACATCCTGTTGGGGCTGTGGGGCAGAGATACCATCGTGGAACCGGCGGCTGTCGCAGCGCCAGGTTTCACTTTGGGTGGAATCAGCCCCTTTTGACTCACGACTTGGAAACCAGATGACTCACAGAGATGCATGTTTGTTGTTTTTAATAACTGTCATTTTGCAAAATATGGTCAAAGCTTCAAACCATGACTTCTGGAGCAGGGCTGGGGTGTATTTATTTCTAATTTGGGAGGCTGTGGAATGTGTTTGTAGCTGCAGAGTCTTCCCTTAAAGTCTGAGGTGAAAGAAATTAAAGCACTGACAATGCGAAAGATTCTGGAGATAATTTTTTCCTGTTACCTGCAAAAATATTTATTTTCTTGATCAATTACTCAAAAAGGCTCCAGGTGCCAAACATCTGGTGGCATTGTAGGCCCCTAGTTTATGTTTGTGTTTTTTAATATATACCCAAAGGGACAGGTTTCTTAAAAAGAAAGCAGGCAGATGTTTTTAATTTGAGGAGTTTTGAAGAATAAATGCCATTCCTGCTTTATCATTTCAATTTCTAACAAAATTGTCATCTATCTCCTTTCTTTTATAAGAAGCTAGCAAATGTGTTATTTTAATGGCAGAATTCCCTATCAATAAAGCCCTGTAGCAGTATGGAAAATATGAAAATATCTACACATTTAATTTTCTAGAGATTTATTACTGCTTGTACAGCAGTTTGTAAACTCTGAGCTCAGTATTAAGTGCTTTATGAGATTTTTTTTTGTTGTTTTACTTTCTAATTTGTCTCAAGGAGTGTTGTTGTAATTTGTGGAAGTTGTACAGGTTTGTTTTGCGGGTCAGTGAATTCACAGTGGGAATTCACAGCCACTCCCAGCAGGACAGGGGGGCACTGGGAGAAAATTTGTGTGTGTGGGAACAGAGATGGAAAAGAGTAGGCAGGGACCTGGGCACAGAAGTCATTGTGGTCATGGATTTTCCTCCAGTTGTTTCTCAGAATTGGGAAGCTTTGTAACCATTTCTGTCCTGATTTATATTCGGGGCTGTTGCAATTGCTGTTGCACAACGAGGTGCTGAGCTCTGGTCCAGATCCCCAGCCTACCCCAGCCTGTTGCTTCTTGTTAGAGAGTGAAAAAGCAGCTCCTGGTTTAAAACAGAGAGTTCAAGTTTGGGCTCTGCTTTTAGCCTGAGATGGGGCATCTCTGGGGTGGCAAAGCTGCTGGGAAGGCACATTGCCTTCCTCAGAGCAGGGATGGGGCATCTCTGGGGTGGCAAAGCTGCTGGGAAGGCAGGGATGGGTCTGTGCTGGCTGCTGCTGGGCTGCCTGATTCCTGATTCCAACCGCCAAAGAAACATGTTCTGATCTTTATTTTTTCGAAGTGAATGTAATTGCTTGTACAAGGTAGTGAAGCAATGGCTTTGCAGGCTTAAATTGTGCTTTCAGTGCAACCTGAGGTAGCAGCAGGGCAGGATTCCCCCCCAGGCTGTGGAGGGACCCTCTGTCTGTCCCCCAGGAGAGGAGGGCTCAGCCTCTCGCCCGCTCGGTGCCTGACTTCCCTCTGGAGCTGCCAAGGAGGATGCCAGTTTTTCCATTTAGCTGCCTATTGTATAGACCTTAAAAGGGAAGGTTTTAATGCCGTTGGCTGCGATATAGACTGTTAAAGGGGAGTTATTTATGTTAACTGGGCTGTTCCGGGGCCGCTCCTTGGGCTGCCCCTGGATATTGGCGGGGCTGAGCCGGGCGCTATTGCTGGGAGCTGTCACACTGACTGGGACAGAAAAGATCTGTATTTAAGCCATAACGCTGCGCTGGGATCTCCCAGGCAGGATATTAATGCTAATTCATCTGCTCACCCCCTGCTGTGAGTGTTATTTGTTTAAATCTGTAGAATCCCACAGCGCATTTATATCCTCGCTAGAGTGAGCTCCGCTCCCTGTAATTATTTAGCATTATATGCTGATATAAATTGTAACAGTTAAAGAATGGTAATGAGTAGCAAAAAAACACAAACTTAACCTTAGAAATGGCAGAGTCAGCTCTTAAAACAACAGCCAGCAACTTTCCCCGTTCCCTGCCTTTTCCCAAGTCCATATGCACAGTATTGTGCATACATTATGTGCGTGCGTGTGTGTTCATGCTCGCACTGGCAGCGGTGCCAGGCAGGGCTGTAATTATGCAGAATGCACTGGGAAACTTATGCACACTCTTAATTACATGCAGTGCCTACGTACAGCAAGTTTTATCTCTGTGCAGCTCAGCTCCTTGATGAGTTGCTGTGATGTGTGATTGGGCCGGGGCCACCACGCTGGCAGAGGCAGCCCCCGGTTCTGCTGCAGGGAAGGTGGCCCAGGGAGGAGCTCCAGGCCATCGGGTGTCACTGTTGCTCTGTGCAGCCTCCTCGCCTGGCACTGGGTTTGCCTGGCAGTTCAAACTGGACTTTGGAAGTAGTGTTTTAGGCTATAAACATGTGGGGCATTTACACATAATTTATATATAAAGTGCATGTCCGTACACACCAGTTCAGTGTGGGTGGAGTGAGCAGAGGTAGCTCTGTGGTGTGTGAGCTGATCTTTCTTTGCAGTTTCTGTTGCCCATTACAGATTTGTGTCCCAAACTTCCTGCAGGATGGGCAGCTGCTGCTGAAGGGCTTTGCATCCTGCTCTGGAGGTGACCTGATTTCTGTTTGTAATTTGCCTGTGGACTTTAAGCCATGAGCACATTTTTGGATTTGTGATGCAACAACTGTGGTGTAGGAACAGCAAAATAATACTCAGTTTAGATTTTTGAAGAGCTTGGGAGCTACAGGACTTACCATACACATGTTTAAACTGTAGTGTGTGTGCCAGAGCTCATTGAAAAATCAGGTTTGCATTCAAACAGTTCATCAATAGCATAAAAAAAATCGAAGACTTAAAATGGATATGAGAAAGAAAAAACATGTAAATAGCAAAGAAAATGTGTTTTAAATAGACTTTGTAGCCTGTGTCCCTGCTGGCTCTGGGCAGGGAGTGGAAGGGGAGCACGGGGAGCTGAGCCTGAGCTGGGTTTGCAGAGCAGCGTGATGGTCGGCCGGGCTGCGTTGGCAGCGTGGACCTGTGCCAGACTTCACCACAATTCATACTGTGTCAGTTTAATAAATGCACTACTTAAATTATGAAATTACAAAAGAAAAAAGAGAATGCACTTATTCAGACTCTTAATACATTAAAAATAAGGCATTAAAACACTGCCTTTTTTTTTTCCCCTTCCAGAATCAATAATGAACAGGAAGGGTTGTAGACATTAACAGTCATGGACATTCAAGCTCTTATACATAAATTATCTTAGAAAAATGCACATAAGACTTGAATAATGTAAATACATTAATGCATTTAATAATTTAAACATTAAAGCGCATTCAGGAATCCGTGGCAGAAGCTGTTCTGAGATAAGGGACGGGCCTGCAAGTTGTGTGTGTCCCAGGATCGATGGCTGGTTTCTCCTTGAGAGAACTCCCAGGGGACATCAGGCTGTGTCACTGCAGTGACCTGTCCTCGGAAATCCCAGGGCACTCCCCAGCTCTGCCTGCACCTCCCCTGCCCTCCCCACCACGTGTGAACACGCACATGGGGAGGATCTGTCTCAGGGGCCAGGGTGCTTCTGGACATTATTTTTGCCGTGTGGGCTGCAGTTGGTCCAGAAATCAGGTGGAACAGCTTCAGAGGGTGGAAACTGGTGAGGCTGTTGGAGAGAGTGAGGCTTGGGGAAACAGTGCTCTCCGGGAACACTTGGCTCTTTCTTGGAGCCCTGACAGGCACACGGTTGGCTCTGGTGTAATGACAAATAAAGGGGTTTATTCAATTTTTGCCCCTCTTTGGACTGAATCACTGTAGCAGCATCTAAGGGGAACACAAAGGGCTCCTCTCACAAGGTGTCTTCCTGATGATTTTGAGCTGTGTTGTTTCTGCTGATGTAATTAAATTTGAAAGGTGGTGTTTCCACCCCTGATGCCACTTGTGCTCGGTTCTCAGCCCTGCTTTCCTGGCCTCTCCTCAGGCAGGTGCTCTGGAGGTCATTTGCACCCTACAGCCCCACTCGTGGAGTGGTGTGAGGGATCCTGCTTAGGCCTAGATACTGATGGAGCTAATGATGGAACTAATAAAAAAGAGCTTAGTCTGATCCCAAAGGGAGAAGAGTTGGGTTGGTTAATTAAAGGAGCCTGGCACAGGGCACCTAGTAATTATAGGTGCAAGAAGTCTGAATTTGAAGAGGATGGTGCAGCTGGAGAAGGATAGGGAGGCACCCAGAGCACTGCAGGCTGTGGGCAAGAATGCAGCAGAACCAGATCTGGAAATCAGGCTCTGGCAGAATTCCTTGGTGAATTCTTATTTATTCCATTTTTTAATGAGGCCCTGGATGTCTCCTTACGCGTTTGTGTTTTTGCATGCACATGTGTATGTTCAATTCCAGTTCCACCCTATGGCTGGGAGGGTGATTTTATTACAGACCAGAAGATTGAGAGACAGATGTTTGAAGAGACCCAGGCCTTGCCCTCTGGTAGTTTGGGCTAATTAATGCTGCCTGCTGCACTGGTGCTTTATCGATGCTCTGGGTCGTTATTGCAGCCCCAGCCCAGCTCCAGGAGTCTGCCCCATCCCTGTGGGGCAGAGCTGAGGGCACAGGGTGAGCCCACCACGACCTGCTGGGGAAATCCCCCTGCACTCTGCTGGAGGGGTGGGGGACAATGCTGTGTCCCCACCTGGCATCACAGGGCCGTGTCTCTTCACAGGGAAGTTCTTTAAAGCAGTGTTTCTCAAACTGAGGTCAGAGCCCCAGAGGGATGCAAAGGCTTCAAAGGAAGTCACAAAGTCACTCACCAGTGAACAGCTTTCTACCTGTAATTGCTGTTAGGAGCTCTGCTCCTCCTGGTTTCAGGAGGCAGCTTTTATTCCAGAAACTCTCCTTTTCCTGAAGGAACTTGCTTCTGTCTCAGCTGAGGGATGTGGGATGAGCCAGCACAACAGATGAGTGAAAAAGAGAGTCAAGCTTGCATGAGGTTTGAGAAGCTTTGGCAAATTTTATCTTCCAGGGACAAGCTCTGCAAATATTGCCCCAAATGGATTTATTAACTTCCCCTGATGACAGACAGGGACAGTTATTTTGTCCCCAGTGGATTTCTCAGTAGGCCCCATCTGTGGAAGGGAGCACTGTCTGCAAAACATATCATTAGTTTTAGTGCTCAGGACTAACTAATCAGTCTAGGAAACAGTAGGTCTTGCTCTGCCCTTACTGCTGGGTGCTGTATGGGTGGATCACACTAGGAAAGGAAATGTTACTTCTAAGGATTTGGGGTCAAAAGGTGAAAAGCACCAGTTTGGTCTAACCAGGAGAAGATGGTCCATGGAACAAACTGCTCTGGGCATCTGTCCTTGTGCTGACCAGAGGGCTGTGCTCCTTGGCTGTCCTGAGTGTAAAACATGCACATGCTCCCATTTTTTAGTGGTTGTGATGATGAGGAATTCCCATAATCCTTTCTCCCAGGTGAGGTGAGTTCTTGGCTCTGATCAGCCGAATCCCTGGGTTTTCCCAGCAGGACCAGGCGGTGCCCCGAGCACATCCCGAGCCTCCCACACCTGCCCCTCCCACACCTGCCCGGCACAGTCCTGGGGGGAGCCAGGGGTGTGTCTCCTGCTTGTGGGAAGCTCCTGCAGGGGATTTTTCATAATCCAGGGCCTGTTGGGGAGAGGACTGGAGCGCTGGTGTGTTCTGGAGCTGCAGGGGAAGCAGAGCAGTGGGTGGGATGTCCCCAGGCTGCCGGGGCTGGACTGGGGAGGCACAGGCATTTACTGGATTCTGTGCTGTATCTCAGCCTGCTCTCTGCTTTTCTGGCTTTGCCTCCGTGGGGTATTCTGTGCATTATCCCATTTCACAGCCTGAACTCTTCCCCTTACTTACAGGATTATGTGGGGCAGAGATGTAAGGAGGAAGGGAATCTTGACTCCACTCCACCTTTTTATCTCAGTAACTCGATGTGCATCTCTGCTCTCACAGGGGCCGAGCCTCCTGCCTTCCAAAACCCTGCTTGGAAACTGCTGATTCAAGCAGGGAGCAACTTTAGTGCTCCTCACAGAATAAATGCCTCCTGTGTGCTTCTCTGGCACTGGGATTTCCTCTCTGTTTATCCTGCTCGGATCTGCTCATGTCCCTTGACTAAACTGGGCACGGTCTGGTGGTGTGAAGGTCACTTTATATGTGCCATATCCATCTCTGCAGGCGTGGTGGGAGGGTAGGACATCTGAAGCAGCATATCCTGCTGGGAAAAGGGGGAAGAAAAGGATAGTCTGGCTCTTTTCACAGCCTCTTGTGGTGGGATGAAGGTTTTGACAGCCTAATTCAGCATTTAGAGAAAGAACCAAGCAGAAAGATTCCCCCTCACCCACTCCTTGCAGCCCAGCTGTGACAAACTGACAGATAATTAACAAATCAAGACCTCCTATTAGCCTTGTCCCTGATGCATTAAACAGCTCCTATGTTGCATGTGTCCTTTAGCAAATGCCTGTGCTTTCTGGCTGCAGAGTGAGGTGGGCACATCCCTCCCAGAAAGGCAAAGGGATCTCTAAGATGTCAATGCACAAATATTTCCAGGAATAGAAGTTGTGTCTAAAAGGAAGGGAGGTGTGAGTGAGTGAGGAACCCTGACTGAGTGGGAGCTCCTCCCATGGAACAGAGTGTGTGTGGAGGATCTGGGAATGTAGGACTGAGGGGCATGTTTGGAAATGTTACTGAATCCCTCCTGTTGGGACAGAAAATGACATGAATTGCAGCAGCAGGTGACAGGGCAGTTTTTTGACTGGGCCTAACCAAGCCTGTAAACATGACATGCCAGGAAATGTGGTTTGTGGTAGGAACAGACCTTAATATTGTTTTGTGGGCACTGTGCTGGTGCCTGTTCCTCTCTGTCCTCAGGTTGTTGGAACTGTGGGTAAGCCCCAGATAAGCTGCTTCTTTTCCCTTCAGCTCCTCTCATTTGGAGAAGAGCACTGAGAAGTGTCGATATCCTGGTTCAAGATGTTCAATAGACACAGGGCATTGGTTCAGCCTAACACATGTTACACAGAGAGGGAGACCTAATTGCATCAAAGCCACTCTGAAGTTCATGTATGTGGAGCCCATCAAGCTGAAAGCATCCAGACAGCATCTGCTGTTATCAAATCACTCTTGAGTCAGCTAATTAAAATAGAGCTTCATTTTTCTGAACCATTGTTTGGCAGGAATTCGAAACAGGTCTAACCCAATTTCTGTGTGTTTATGAGCCTTTATTATATCAAAAGTACTTTTCTGTAAATGTACAGGGCAGTGTTAAATGAATTGATCCGCACTGGAGCACTGGAGATGCACTGTGGGCTTCCTAATGATTCCTCTTTTAGCTTTTTCCAGATACACCCCAGAAAGCTTTGTCCCTTATCGTGTCATCTTCCTGCTCTCTTTTCCTTTCTATCTCACTCTCAAGAAAGTAAATGTCCTTGTATTTCTTTCTTTCATATCCTCCTCCTCCACTCTATTGGGATTTTTGTATTATTAAAACATTTACACATTTGCTGCCACATGCAAATGCAGAATAATAAACCAGGACTCTTTATACTCCAGACAGGAGCAGGAGGTCTCTCACCACTGATTCTTACCCTGTGCTCACCCCTGTTGGTTGCAGGGGGTGGAGAGGAGGGGAATCTAAACATTACTGTGTTAAGTCTGTCTGATAGAGGGTTTTTTTGGCTGAATTTTTTATTTTAAACACTTTATATTTCAGCTTGCAAATTCTAGGTATGACATTCCCCTTCGTAATTTGCTACATACCAAGCACCAAAGTTAAAGAGACGCAGAAATTGCTCCCTGAAGACAAGTTGCAGTCTTTGGCATCTAAGAGCTAATTCATGAATATTCTCTGCAGAAGGGGAATGCCACACACAGGGCCAGTCCCTTCAGAGCATGTGAGTGTGAGGAGCAGCCCAGGGAAACTGCAAAGGCAGGAAATAACTATTTTTCTGGTACCCAGTACAGTCCAAACAGCTCATAGGATATTCTTAAGTCTTAAATTTATTTCTGAGCAGTGGATTCATATTCAAAAAAAAAGGAAGTTAAGAATTAGCACCGAGTAAAAATCCTGACAGTGATCTGTCATGAAATCCTCTCCCTGGAAAGGTAGTAAAGACTTTTAAACTTCTAAAACCAGATGGAAAAACACAAAATAAAACTAATTTTCCTGTATAGATAAGGAAGTTTGTTTCCTTTAACCTTGGAATGGGATTTAAGTGCATTTTATTTTGCATTAATGCAGTCTGTTCTGTGTGTGTACATTCAGCTCCTCTGGGTACAGCCTGAAAGCAGCATGAGAAGTGGGGCCTGGGGGTGAGTGCACCGTTCTGCTGGAGCCACACCAGAGGGTTAAGGTCTGTCAGGTGCTCCCAAGGTTGGGAGGTGTTACTGTCTCCTGTTTTGTGCTTTTACAGAGGTTGTTGTTCAGAACTTTGCTCTTCTGTTCCCTGGCAGTGACTCTCTCCTGGTTCCTCTTTTCATAAATTTAAGTGAATTTAATGCTGACAAAGAGCAGCAGGCACAGAACTCGGGGGATGTTTTGCTGGGTGCTTTTTCTGGAACTCTTGTAATCAGACCCAGTCTGAAGGTTCTGCTGCTGGGGCTGGACTAATCCCATTAGTTATTTGGGTCCCTTCTTCCTTCCTGAGTCAAGGTGTGCAGTGGGACCTTCCCTTTCCAGCAACCCTCTCACCAGGGCAGTTCCTTTCCCAGGCAAGGCACACGAGGCCGTGGCTGTGGGAGAGGAACTTCTGGTAAAGCACAGAGGGTGAATCCAGACACCCTCATGTGCAGAAATAATTCACCCAACCTTTCTGCTCACGTCATGGTGAGTACAGAATGAATGTGGCACATCAAAGAGGATCTTCACAAGCTTCCCAGCATTTCCTGCATGTGCAGTTGCTGCTGTAGTTGCTACTGCAGAAAGAAGTTTGCCATTCTAGCAAGAAACGCTCTTTGTGTCTCTCAACAATAACAACAAAGTCAAGCTGTTGGTCTGAGGATCCAAAAGCCCAGGAAATGCATCTCTAGGTCTCCTCATCCATTTGGGACCTAATGAAATATAGAAAATACTCAATAAAAGCACCTTTATTACTTTAAATGTTTAAATGTGGAGTTTTTAGCCATCAAGTTAATGTTTTTGTATCTTTTTTTGATTTGATTGTGAGCACTTTTCCAGGTATCTCTGCCACTTGAGCACTAATTGGATTTCCCCAGATGAACGGTGCGAGCTGCAGCCCTGACATCACTGTGGGTTTACTTCATCATCATTTTATTTGTTTTTACTGTAAAGGTTAATAAATCTTGGTGTGTTTAGAGGATGAAACAAGGCAGGCAGGCCAAGAGCTGCAGCGTGAAGGGGTGAGGTTTCTGTGCTGCTTTCCCCAGGCAGAGGGGCAGAAGGAGCAGGGTGACCCTGGTGGCTCTGATGGGCCTGGGTGTGCCAGGGAGGGATCCAGAACCCTTAAGATAAAAAGTGTTGATCTCTCCACTAGTTCTCAGACAGAGCTGCAAGGCATTGGAATTGGGTTAGCATTGATCTAAGGTGGGGAGAAAACCAAGTAGTGTGGGGTTGCTTAAGAAGGGATATGCAGCATTTATTTAGCTTTACTAAATTTTTTGAAGAATATTGGAAGCCTTTCAGTGCAAGTGCACACGAGTTCCCTCTGTTTTCTCAAGGAGGTTGATACAGAACTTGACAATATTTTAGGGCAGAACTAACTGAATGGCAGATTTTACTGAAAATTTAGGCTGCAGATAAATTTCTGTAGAAATTTACCAAGGTCTCCTATTTTTGCTGTCTCGTTCCTTTGTTCAGAAAAGTGGGTATTTTATCTTTCTCCTGGTTTCCTGGGCAGGGGAGCCAGCCTGCCTTCCCCAGCAGAGCAAACCCTCAGTTTGCAGCCACGAGGGCAGCCTGGAAGCCCTTTTTGCCCCAGCAGGACTGAAACTTGAGCATTCCAAACACCTACCCCAGTTTTGGACCTTGTGGCTTGAGGGAAATTTATTGACCAGCCTGTACTTGGGCCAAAGCAGCATTAAAAATGAAATCTACTTTTTTTCTGTTATACAGAGATACCAAACTGCTTTGTAGCTGCTCTGGCTCAGGTGCAGGTCCTGAGCAAACCGAATTTCAGCCTCAGGTTCCCTGTGGTGCCAGCTCTGCAAGCAGCACTGGCCATTCTTCCCTTGGTGTTAATTCCCTGCTGTGGACCCAGATTTCAGAGAGATTGTTGATGCTTTCTGCAGCATTTGTCAAGGAAATGGCTGCTTTCTTTTTTTCCCCGAAGTGAGTAATTGTTTATTAATTTTTCAGCACGTAAAGAGTATAATTATAATAGTCCCTGACATGTACTGGCTGTGCCAAGGTTTAAGGAAAATTAAAAAAACGTAGAAATGCCATTTTGAACCTTCTCTGAGTTTTTTAGGCCTTCCTGCTTTGGACCTAAATTTCTGTGTAGGAATTAGGGAGAAGCACCCTGGTGTCAGTTTAATTCTCTGTAGAACTAATTCTCTTGGATGTTTTAACTCAGTTTAGGAAAGTGCCATCCTACTGAAGTGTTTCAAGAGGGAGGAGTAGGTGATGAGTGCCTGGGATTTTTGGGGACACTGTCCTGGTAGAGCAGCATCCTGAATTTGTCCTGACACCTCTATGCTTTGTGTCTTTAAGCAGTGGATGTCACATCCACGAGAAGCACCGAAGTGACTGTAGGGAGTGAAGTGGACTGTAGGGAGTGAAGTTGTTGGCACTGTGGAAATGCTCCTGTGTTTGCCATGTTAGTGTTTCTCTGCTGCTGTAGAGGAAGAAGCATCCTGAGAGTTGCCAGGGAAGCTGAGGTGCTTTTCAGGCTGGTCGTGCCAGTTCCTCCCTCTGGAGGAGGAATGGTGTGCTGGGAGCTCCTTTCTCTGGGAACTGGACAAAGACAAGGGACGCAGCTGCTTTCGGATCTATAAAATTATTCCACTTGCAGTCCCCACAGACGAGGCAGCTCTGGCCAATCAGGGTTCTTGCCCCTTACCTTGTTTTTCCCTTAATGGGGCAATTAACAGCAGGAACAAAGTGCATGGTCTGCTCAGTCTTTATTATTATTTGTGTTGTAATAAATGTCGAGGAGGCGGTTGCAGACCAGCACCGGGCACTGGGAAATGCAAAGTAAAAGGACCATTCTGGTCCCAAAGAGCTCTGAGTGAAATACTAAATTTACAAAAAGGTCTTCCAGTGTTTTAAGTTCTTCTCCTTTTGCTATTTCTTTCCAACTGTTGTGTTTTGCATGATTTATTGTGCATCTGTCACAATTTCAAGCTTCTTTTGTGTTTCCAACATGAAACCTTTTGTTTCTTAGATTCTGGTGATACAAATAGTTTCCTCCAGTATCTTCATATTTATTCTGCCATAATGCCATCACAGCCCCCTGGCTTCACTAATGGTTTGGGGGTTTATTGCTGAAAGGAAAACACTCATTTTCTAATCTCTGTTTCCCATGGATTAAACATTCTGTGAAATGGGGTTCTTGAAATGGCAGGTTGAACTCGGTGGGTTTACTTGTCCACTGGAGTCTTCTCAGTCTGAAACAACTTTATAGCATTTTCCACAGACAGGTTCTACTTTCAATCCCCTTGCAGTAGATCTAAACCATTGTATCACTGGTATTTTCCAGTCCCTTGACTGTGGACTCAGAAGCACCTGAGTGAGTGTGAGCAGAGATCCTGTTCTGGTGCCTCTGATTGACTCAGTCTCCTGCTCAACAGCCACAATTGTTGGGTGTGACATGGACTTCTATCCTTACATCATCATCATCCTCCAGCTCCCTGGCATGTGAATGAACCTCCAGCAGTCCTTGTAGTTAAAAGAATGAAAGTGTAATAAATTACAGCTTTGTTGGTTTTTGCTTTCTACACATGTGAAGGTAACAGGGCAAAAGGGATTTCTTGCGAGAGCTGCTGTGCTTGGGCCCTGCAGTGGTGGTGATGTGGGCAGAGGAGGGGGAAGGTGAGAGGAGGTGCTGCCCCTCTGGAACCTGCATCATGCATTTTTTCAGTTGTGGAGCCAGACACTGTTCTTGGTTCTGCGTAGTGAGCACCTTGGACACCGAGTCACGACATTCCTGTGGGGTGAGTCAGCCCAACAGCTTGACACTTGCTTTAATTTTACAGCACACAGAGCCCC
The DNA here is from genome assembly GCA_026770055.1 of Myrmophylax atrothorax. Classification (NCBI taxonomy): domain Eukaryota; kingdom Metazoa; phylum Chordata; class Aves; order Passeriformes; family Thamnophilidae; genus Myrmophylax; species Myrmophylax atrothorax. The sequence goes on from JAOXXN010000259.1 coordinate 6,570,008, forward strand.
AGTGATCCCTGAGCTTCCTCCTGCAAGAAGGGAGAAGCAAGGTGTGTGAATTGGGTCATGAAAAGTCACAAAAATTGGGTTCTCTTTCAAAGTTTTGAGCTTTGACCTTCTGCCTGGCATCTTTCTTGGCTCCTGTGGGGTCAGTTTGGCACGTTGGCTTTGCTGTGGGAGCAGATCCCTCACCTGGGGCAGGAGGCCCTGGGCTGCTGTCCGTGGGTTATCCACAGGTTCTCCACTCAGTGTGCAGGTTCTTGCCATTTCTGTGCAAACAGAACTTCCAGCACTTTGCTGCCAGTTGCTTTGCAGGCGTTTCCCCCACCCTGCTCATTCATCCCACTGCAATTCCTTCTTTGGTGGTTCTGGCACAGCAACCTCAGTGTAGGCAGAAGTGCAAAAAGGGGATTCTTCAAGTCTCTTTTCCCTCTGAAAGTGAGATAATTTCAATAAAAAGTTAAAATGTTTGAACTCTAGAAAAAAGGTTCATGCTGCTCACTGGTTAAATTTATTATGGCTGCATTATCAGTTTAATACAGTTACTTTGCTCTTCTGCTCATATTTCTTGTAAGATGTTTTTCTGGCATTTATCACTTCTCCGTAACAGTTTTTATTGTGTTAAACCTGATGTTATGAAGTCTCTTTTGGAGGTGAATTTCTTTCTGAAATAAAAAAAAAATACATAGCTAGCACATTTTCTCTGCCAATGAAAATAGCTATTGTACATTTCTTTTAATGAACATGTAAAAGTTTCTGGTTCTTTTTAGTTTTATACATGTAAGTTTAACTTGAATATTATTCTTCTTAAAAAGACAGGAGTTTTGTCAAGATGTCCACTATGTTTTCAATCAAATTATAAAAAACTGAAGATGACAGAGATATTTCACTTTGAAAGGTGACTACTACACAGACGAAGTTGCTACTTTTCATAAGGGCTTTTATTCCATATATCAATGTGTTTTAAGAGAGACTTGGGTCAATAATACCATGCCTTAGAATTCCCTAAATACATATTTACACAATAGACCTTAAAATATATTAGTCTATCATGTCAGCTCCTGTACACTTCTATCCAGGGTGTTTTATGCCCTTAACATATGATACAATAAAACTTTATTTTATGTAGCATTTTTCATACAAATTGTATCCTACAATGCGTTGTGGGGTTAAACAAGACTTCCACAAGGTTAAAATAGGAAAAGCTGAAGGGTGCAGGAAATGAAGGGCTTTGCATAGGGCAGGTGTGTGTAAGTGAACAAAGGGAATGTGAACGGAGAATGTGCCGAGTGTGGCTGGAGCTGCGGAGCAGGACCCTGGAGTGGGGGGGACGGGAGGAAAGGGTGGCACTGGGGGGAAAGGCTGGCACGGGAGGGAAAGGCTGGCACTGGAGGGAAAGGCTGGCACGGGAGGGAAAGGCTGGCACTG
>JAOXXN010000259.1:6572498-6590019 GCA_026770055.1 Myrmophylax atrothorax
GGGGGGAGGAGAGAGAGAGGGACCCCCGGGGGGGGGAGAGAGAGAGAGAGAGAGACCCCCCGGGCTGGGGGGGGAGTGAGGGGAGAGAGAGACCCCCGGGGTGGGGGAGTGAGGGGAGAGAGAGAGAGACCCCCGGGCTGGGGGGGAGTGAGGGGAGAGAGAGAGAGAGACCCCCGGGCTGGGGGAGCGTGAGGAGAGTGAGGGAGAGTGAGGACAGTGAGGGAAATGAGAGACTGAGGGAGAGTGAGGGAGGCAGATTGAGGAAGACTGAGGGAGAGTGAGGGGGACTGAGAGAGACAGGGAGAGTGAGGGAGGCTGAGGAAAAATGAGGGAAAATGAGAGATGAGGGGAGTGAAGGAGACTGAGGGGAGAATGAGAGAGCGCGAGAGGAGTGAGGGGACTGAGGGCGAGTGAGGGAGACTGAGAGTGAGATAGAGAGGCTGAGAGTGGCCCCGGGAGCCTGAGGGAGCCCCTCATGGAATCACAGAACCAGGTTGAAAAAAGGACCTCCAAGATCATCCAGTCCAGCCCCGGACCCAACACCACCTTGTCAGCCAGACCGTGGCACTGAGGCTGTCCTGGAGCACCCTCAGGGATGGTGACTCCACTGCCCATGACAGATGTTCCTGTGTCTTGTTGCCCTTTCTGTGAGGAAATTCTTCCTAATGGCCCACCAAAATCTCCCCTGGCACAGCTTAAGACTTGTGTCCTCTCGTCCTGTCCCTTGTTCTCTGGGAGAAGAGCCCGAGTTCCACCTGGTACAGCATCCTCACAGGTAGTTCAGAGTGATGAGTTCACTGTAATCCGGAGCCAGAGCTCCCAGCACCTGGGATTTTCCCTTTTTTATCTTGTACTACTGTTTTTATCTTTTTTTTTTCCCCTGGTTGCTACTCTGTATTCTCTCAGTTCCAGGTCCTTAATCTCAGATACGGTTCAAAGCCTGTTTCTTCCCTGCCTTTGTTCCTGTGAATCTTGCTCTCCTCCTTCCTGTGAATCTTGCTTTAAATTGTACTTTCCCCCCCCCCGTTTTACATGAGGGCTTTGTTATTGTTGTTACTGCATTTTCAAACTTTTCTCCATCCAACTTCCAGATCTGCCAAACTCTGCAGATTTGTATGTTACGTCTCAACCAAATTAATTCCTGGGGTTCTGCCTTGTTTTAATATTAAACCTGAATGAAACCACCGATGCTTTAACGCATTCCCCCTGCCCTGCTGACCTGCAGGTATTCCCTTATGAACAACAACAAGGGTTTTCCGTGGGTTTTGCAGGGATTTGGGGTGGTGATTGGGCCGGGGCTGTGCCGGGGAGGAGGCTGAGCGTGTCCCGCCGGCGGGGCGGGAGCGCTGCGGGAGCGCTGCCTCCTTACCGAGATATATGGCTTCATAATTAGCCCCGTGCATTTTTTCCGAGTGCTGGCATCAGCGTTCTCTGATGTGTTTCCCTGATTAACAGCTGCTTTGCAACTATTTCCGTGTGCCACCGATAACCATATTTGTCAAGTTAGTCCTGGCAGGGCACTGATTTCTTGCTAAAACGCAGCGTTTCTGTTGGAAGGGGTTTTCTTGTTCGCTGCCGTGCCAGGCTTTTAAGTCAGCCCTTGTTAAAACGTAAGTTGGCTTTAGCCTGATGCTTGTTAACAGGATTCTGGGTATCTCCTCTGGAGTAGGAGTGCAGAAACCTTTCACAGACAATTTAATCTTCCGAGCCTTGCAAACACACGGCCGTACACTGAGGGGGTGTTGCTGTAGGCTAATATATTGATCAGTTCCATTTGCCCTATAGCCGTGGCCTTCTGCTCTGGCTGAAATAGGTTGAGTGTTTGTTGATGCTGCCATATTATTATTTTTTAATACACTGGGAAAAAATTAATCCCAACTTCTTTTACATACGTCATGTATATTGCCGGCGCTGATTGCTTCCGCACATGTAATGTAAACTGTCTGTGCATAGTTCATGGCCTGGGCCGCCTCTGCTTAATGAAAAGAAGTGTTGCATTTAAACAGATACAGATCCACTCAGAAAGACAAAATACCAGCCCTTGCAACGTATAATTCAGACCCAACCTTTACATCACAGGTCATCTCAAAGTCTCAGTCTATCAACAAATGCTGGTTAGTAATAACCTACAGAGGGTTCCCAGTATTAGGAAATCTATTAGAGCTCTTATGGGCTGCTCTCCTGGTGGCTTTTGAGTCTGTTTTCCACGTGGAACTCTTACCAAATCCTCTGGAACTTTTATTGATGAAGATCATTTTCTTTTACATTTGTGTTAATTGTTGCCTTTTTTTTTTCTTTTGAGATGGTAGAAAATAGGCATTTGCCACAGTATTTTAAATTTCATGGTTTATTTTTCTAGTGCTAATAACTGATAAAGTCATTTAGATTGCTTTATTGGAAACCCTGCAGCTCTGGGCACAATGTGAAATAAGGCTGTCTTTATCTTCGCCATTAACACAAAAGGGAGGGAAATTAGGAATGAGGGACCTTGGCAGTAACGTCCAAGTGCTGTGCTTTGGCCCAGAATTTTGCCAGCCTGCTGCACTCCTACAACATCTGCAATAAAGTTCCTGTCTCCGTTTTATATCTTTGACATTGAAGCAGAATATTTGGCCTGAATTTATGTAATTTGGCCAGTTGCAAATATAATGTATGAATAGTGACGTTCATCTTTTAATTGGAAAATCAAACTGTAGGACAAGACCTGCTGCAGGATTCCACCCATCTCCACTCAGTCAGAAAGGTGTCTTTGTGGATCGTGTCCCTGCAGGAGAGGTGGGAAAGCAAGTTTATGGAATTATCTGGCTTCTAAAAGCCAAGTATACTGTCTTTCTTTAACAGAAATATGGCCCTGACCCACTGGACACAGCCAGTGTGTGTGCTGGCAGTCCAGGAACCAGAGCAGTGATACAGTGCTCATTATTTGGCAGTGTCCTAATACCATAAAAATTTGGCTAAGTGTGACAAATGCTACAGAAATAGGATGGAACAATGTTAGCAGCTGAGTCAGAGTGCTGTTTGCCGCATGATTTTTTTGGCTATACACAGGACTGCAAGTCTTCTCATCTTCCTCTTCCCTTTTCTGTTGTTTAAATTATGGACTGCAGTTGCCCTTGTTTGTGCAAAGAAAATGATCCATAGAAGGTAGGGAAGTTCTTGTGTATGTTTGTTGAAAATATTGGCATTTTGACATGCCCAAAATTGCTTTGTAAGTTGCTCGTGTATACAAGATGGATTATAAAAATGAAGATGTTTCAGCTCAGCCTATAGGAGGAATGCTCAGAGGCAAATGCATACACAAATATGAGAAACATGGGATTATTGGGAGGAGGAATACAGGATTCTTTTTTATGGAGTTTGATGTTTCTTGTAATTTCATTTTGTTTTAAGATTAAAAAGGTTGTGAATAATGGAGGAAGTGGTGCAGGGGAGAGATAAAACAGAAGTTTATTTTGGAGTGAAATTTACTACTGAAATGTTTACATTTTTACAAGGCAAAACCAAGTTTTAGTAAAGGGTTGGAATCAATGAAATGTTCACATGGTTGTGATTGAAAGAGAAAAATACTGCTTATTTCTTACAGCTTTTTCAATGCTTAAAAATTGATAATTAAACATAAGAGCTCTCAGAGCTGCAGGTCTGCAGGCCCTTCGTGTCTCTGGATGTGGGAGGGAGTGCTGAGGAGCTTCTGAAGACACAAGTCATTATTGTTAGGAGGAGAGTGGTGTTGATATGTTCACATGTCTGTCGGCCTGCTCATTTGGGCATCTTTCTTATTCAGCAGATTATCTTCAGGTTATTAGTTTGGGTGCTTTGCATTTCTGCATCTGGCACAGCAATATCAGCACAGTTTAAACCTGTGATGTGCCTGTCACCTGCATTTCACCTGGAGACAGATCAAGTGCACATAAACGAAGCCTAAGTGTACTTTATGTGGGGTGTTTTGCTTTAGTATTTTATGGTTCAAAATTACCAAATGTAAACTTAAGGGGAAAAAATGCAGGCAGATAAGAAAAGGAAAAGAATTAAAAATCCCCCCTTCGGTTTATCCTCCCAACTTGGAAGTGTGCTGGGACTTTGTCAAATTCCCGTTAAAATAAATCTGCCAATTTCATCTCCCTTCCAAATTCATTTATCATGCTTTTTTAAAAGGTGTTTTCTGCTTTACCTGAGGTTTAAATTGGATTCGCTCGTTTATGCTGTTCTTTGCTGTATCCCCCATGTTTTCCTTAAATGAATTAGTAATGACAGCGTACTCCATCATACCCTCTCTACAGCCACTTTAAGGGAAGCCTGGTGATCTAAACCTTTTAACCTATTAAAGATGATTTTCCCCAATTGAATCAGACCCACCACAGGTGTAATAACTAATCATTTAAACTACACCTGCTATTATGTATTTTTAAGCCATTATGCATGTTGGATAGATGATAATTCATGTTTATTGCATTGTCCAATGGATCCGTTTTGCCTACACTAGCCTGATTAATGTATTTAAAGAAATAAGAGATGCAATTTAAAAGAAAAAAACATTGATGGAATGCACTGAGGAGTACATTGAAAGTGCCATTAAACCCATCAGAACTTTGCTCTCTGACCAGAAATGCATATTCGAAGCGTTTGATTCAAACACAAAGTGAAACTTCAGTGATTCCAGGAGTGGGGCTGTATTTTCCCTTCTTTTGCTGCTGTGAAAGTTTTGGAAACGTTTTTGGAACTGAATTCCAGAAACTGTGTTTTAAGATAAACTCTTCAAGAGCTGCCTAACGGAGGTCTAACATATTGGGGTGGTTATTTCCAGCTCTAGAGGAGGGAAATAGTGTTTTCCACTAGTTCCCATGGATGTGTCCCTCACCTGAGTGCTGTTCACACACTGTTCCTCCCCATACCACGATTAGAAGAGATGTCTTTGTATAGAAATAGAGTGAATCACTGGTACAGCAACATGTAATAACGTGTGTAATGGTATGGGAGAGTATGTGGAAAGTGGAACTATCGTTTGATGAAAAAAATCAAATACCTTTCACTGGCACTCAGTGGAAATGTAAAAATGTGGTGCTGTTGTTGCTGCCCTTGAGTACTGCCCTTTGTTTGGCTGAGTGCTCTGTTTTGGGTTCTCTGGCATCTTCATGAAGGATGCAGAAGTCAGTGCAGACAAAAGTAATGTCTACCCATTTATGTCACTAAAAGTGACCTTTTTTGGTATTTTTGTTATGGGATCCAGAAGATGTGAAGTTGTTTCTTTTCTAGTCGTGACAGGCTGAGGTTTATTTATTGCTTTCAGTAAATTAGAATGATGGCAGAAATGGCTTTAATCTCTTAGAATTCCCAGGGAGGTTTAAGTCAGACAGAAAGGAAGCATTTTACAGTAAACCAACTCTTAGAGATCACGTGCATTGACTCAAGGTTGCCCTTAACTGTAGGAGCCAACCTGGGTAAGAACATCACAATATAAATGACAGAACCCCCTAAGAATCTTAATGGAGTTTTTTGTAGGGGTTGAGCTGCTCCACGAGTAATTCAACAAGAACTTGTAGGTTGAAACACCATAATTGTTCTGTCTGATTAGATTTGAGCCACAGGCCCTGATACTCGTCGAACCATTTCTGAAAGCCGGGTTGGTTTTGGCTCCAGACCACCCATGTGGTGGATGCAAAGCCTTAGCTGGCAGTACAGAGTGCATAATGTGTAACAGGGGTTGGCTATTCCTAACTTGGGTCTTTTCTTTTTCTCCCATCCTCCTGCCCTCCTCAGATTGTGACAGCAGTGAAGTTCTTACAGAACCCACGGGTCCGCCAAAGTCCTTTGGCAACCAGAAGAGCATTCCTGAAGAAAAAAGGTACGGACTCTTGAGTTTGTGATCTCGGTGATAAGGAGGCACCTTGAGTTAGTGTAAAGCCAAAATGTATTGCTATGGAAAATTAAATGTTAAGGACAAAGCAAGTAATCTGCCTCAAAACAGAGATTTGAAGTTTTTAAGAAGTGTCAGTCTCTTCCCAACTGACTCGAGCAATATTGGCCCCAGATGTGGAGTTGTGGATTACAAAAGACACATGGGAAGTTTTTGGGTTAACTGTTATCAATTCTTTTCTGCAATGAGGACAGTTCAGAGTTGGGGACTGGTTGGTCAGTTCTAGCCTTACTGGCACTGGCTTTAGAATGGCCAACTTGTGGGTGAAAAGGTCAAATGTTTCCAAAGAGAGCCAGAGAGAACAGTGAAGGGCAAAGGACTCGGGAAAGTAAACAAGGTCAGGTTAAGGTCAAGCTTGGGGTCAACCTGACTTTGAGGCTGAAATGGTAAACTCCTGACTGAGTTTAGCCCTTTTCTGTAGCAGAGACAGAACAGATCCTGACAAATCCTATATCGTCTCAGGCAGATGGAACACACTTCAGCCACTGCCTACTGAGAATTTAGTTTACTTTCTGTCTCATAGTGGAACTACCTTTTGTTCCTTTATTATTTTCCAGAGTTTTTATTCCACAACTTGCAGTGCATTTCAGGTGAAGTTCGCTCCATATTTTGCTGCTCTCCTGGGACCATATTGCTTAGATCCTTACCACAAGATGTAAATAATAAGGACAGTTTTAACTTGGAGTTAATTACATGCACTGTGGAGCACTTTAAGTGTTGAAATGATACTGAAAATACAAACTCCAGACTTCAGAGGGGAGTGACCCACTTACATACTGAGGTCACAAGTACTTCAGGGTGCATCAAATTCTGGAGCTAAAGATCTTGAGTTTTGAAGAGTAGGGAAACCTGTGGAGTGGAACATACATTATTCTGTTTGGAGTTATGAACTGTTTATAGAGATGCCTGAGACCTGATGTCATGAGATGGAGAGTTCAAGGATATGCACCACTTTGCTCATCTTGAATAGCAAAGGAGCTGGAAGGGAATGGCAGCCTTGTGTTTTGTCACTGATGTCCTGACAAGTAGTTCACATGGTTTGGAGTGTGATCCTCTCCCAGCCTGTCCCAGTGCCAGTTAACAGGACACTCCAGTCCCAGAGGGTGCTGCTTGCCCTGCCCTGCCATCAGCGTGACATTAGAATTTGGAGCCTGTTGGTCGCTGTGCTCCATGAGTTTTTCCTTGAAATATGTGGACCTACGGGGAGTAATTAATCATAAAAGCTTGGGGATTTCAACTCTATCATGGAAGCAATGAAGCAAGGGAAAGCTGAGCCTAAAAGCCGTGCTGATTACCCGAGGTAACCTGATACAAAATCTATTGTTGCCGAGAGATCCTTAGCCCCCAGTATATCGTGCAATATTATAACTGCCTGATCTTCTTCTGTGCTGACAATGACCAGTTACTCCTCATTTTCTCTCTCAACACAGCTGGGTTAGAATTTCATTTGCAGAAGGTATTTAGAGCAATTTAGAGACAAATGTCTCTGGTGTTTGCTCTGCACTTCCCCACCGCAGGCTTTGCTGAACAGTTTTTAGTATCAGGAGCTCCATCTAATCTGTTTAATTTTAATAAATCCCTGACTGGGAGAAGAGAAAGGGTGGAGAGATGGAGACACAGAGAAACTGTGGCCCGACTAATACTTCTTATGAATTACTTGGCTAATAATTACTAAAGAGCTGAAATGGTTTGGTAGAACTGTTTGTTTGTTCCTGTTTGTTAATTAGCCCTCATTCCCTTTGTGCTAATTGTTTGTTTGAAAACTTAGCAGTAGGAGATGGGAAGGAGCAGGGTCCAGTAGTGCCTGTACCCAGCAGTCACTGGAAATGTGTTTGTGGAATCTGCCCTGTGTTCAGTGCTGGAGAGAGAGGGTTCACTCTGCCGTGGTGCCTCTGTGCTCTGGCAGTTGGAGGCAAAGGTTCCTGAAACGTGGCTGCCTTAGTCCCAATAGATGAGGGATGGCAGGTTTGGTGGGCTGTGCCCCCTCTTCTCTCATACACAGCCCCTGTCATTCCCCAAAATGATGTTGATCCCCAGTTTAGGCTGTCTGGTGGAGAAATCCTCATTGCCAGTCCAAAAGGTCCTGCAGTCCCAGCTTTGCCTGGGAAGTGTCACTTCCGAGACTTGCAGAGGTGATTCCACCTTGAATTAGAATTTTTTCTTCTTTTTCTGTAAGAGTCTTCTTCTGAAAAAAGGCCAACCAAATTTTATTTCCTTTTAGCATTATTTAATATTTAATATAGGAACTGGACTTGCTTGAATCTATTTCAGCACGGTGAGAAATGAAAGTTTCTGCAGGATCATCAGCTGGGCTGGGTTTGGTGTGTGGTGAAACAGCAGCTGCAGAGGCTGAAAGCAGGGGGGGTTCTGGTTCCACGCAGGTCAGGGGGTGCTGAACTGCTCTCTCTGGCACATGGGGTGATTGTGTTGACAGTTGGGAGAGTGAGGGTGTCCTGGATTTGTGAAAAGGCTTTCAAAAGTTGGATGAGATCTCTCTGTTGTCTTAAGCACTTTTAAACTCCCATATACAGAGGCATTAATGAGAAACATGAAGTTATTAGAATCATTTATCATTTTCTTTGAAGCTTACACTGGCATTTTGTGTAATTTATGACATTTCCTCCTTTTTATCATGAACTTCTTCAGATGAAGGGAAAAAACAGCTGTTTCCCCTCAGAGTATCTGAAAGAAAAGAAAGGAAAAAAAGACGCTGTTTGTTTTTTGTCCAACTCGCTGATTCTGCTGATGACATGCCACAGAATCAGCGGCGCCTTGGGAGTAATTAGACAGCATGTGGGGCTTAAACCCTTGTGGAAATGTGGCTGTCATCTCACTATTGTGCCTCAGATGTCCTGCCCTGCTCACTTACCCGTCCTGTAACCCATGTGGCTTGTTCATTTTGTGTACTCTGAATCTCTGGCTTTCAGAGAAAGGGGGTGGAAGTGCACTATGGATGAGGAGCTGTTTTCAGACTCCTGGGTTTTTGGGGCAGAGAAGGGAAGCACTGCCAGGTTACAGACTTGCGTCATCTTGGATGAAGAACTGTTCTCTTAGTTGCTTGTTCTCTTCGTCAGTAAAATGAGTACAGTAATGCCTTCCCAGAGTGGGATTGTGGGAACAGACAAAAGCATATGAGGAGCTCAGAAATAATGGTGATGGGAGAACAGAAGTGCATTAGAGCAAGTTAATGTATAATTGTTAAGTTATGTTGGGAGAATGTCCACCCAGAAGGATTTTTGCAGTGCTTCAGAGTTCCAGAAAATTTTGCCGGTGTCAAGGTGCCAGACTGTGGTGATTTCTGAAGAGATGAGAAAATTATTTAATTCTACATGCCCCTTCCCAGTCAGAGCTGCAAAGTGCTTGATTGCTTGGAAACAAATGCTGCCAGCCCCAGAATCTCCAGTAGAAAATTTTCTTCCTCTTTTTGTAGTCTGTGTTTTTGGAAGTTGCACCCCTGTCTTTTCTCCTTTGCCAAAGAAACCCAAGTGGATCACCTTGAGGACCTGAGGGAAGGGAGCACAGCCCACTGCTGGAGGGCTTTAAAGGAAGCAAATTCTTCAGCAGATTTCAATTTAACCCTCTTTCATTACTTTTCTTTTTTTATAATTTAAGTCCATTTCATGAGGCAGTTTGCATGTCCTTGAATGGAATCTCGTTACCATGAAAGCTTTTTTAGCATTGATTTCATAACAGTCTTAATTTAATAGCGCCGTCATTACTGAGAAGCCCTGAGAATGAGGCCCCAGCTTTCCAGGTCACTGACCTTTTAATTACAAACCTTGTTCTGATGGCCAGGTTATCGACTGGACAGCTCCCAACTCCTGCCCCAGCATGAAGATGAAAATAACTGCCTTTCCTCCCCCACTTCCAGAAAAGGGAGGAAAAGAAAAGTAACCTCTTGTGTTTCCAAAATTAATTTTCTCCTTCAGCTTTACTTTGTAATTAATTCTTTAACATGTCTCAGTGAAGCTCGAACAGTTTTTACAAAGCTTTTTCTTGAGAAGAAAATGCAATGCAAGCCAATAGAGTCCAGTGCCAACTTGGAAAAGCAGAGTTAGTAACCTGTGCTGTCAAAATACCTGTTTGGGCCAAACTGCTGCAGCCCTCCAGACATTGTGCTTTTCTAGAAATTGCCTTGTTTGCTCCACAGCTGTGGGATTAGGCTGTATGTGGTGCCCATTGGAGGAATGCTGGGTGTCTTGTCCTTCTCTGCAAACTTCCTGACAGGATGTGGATTTGAGAGACGGAGAAGAAAAGGAGAGAGGACTTTATTTCACAGCTGTGTTGGCTTCTCCACGGTGGTGTGGGCTGTGTTTGGGTTTGTGCTGAGGACAGTGTGGGTAACCCAGAGATGTTTTAGCTGTAGCTGAGCTCACACAGAGCCACGGCCTTTTCTGCCTCTCATCACACCAACCATTGAGGAGGCTGGGGGGGCACAAGAAGTTTATTGCAAGAAGGTGCTCAGTGTTTTAAGCTTCTACAACAAATTAACACACAACCAGAGCAAGTTCCCTGGGACAGGTGGAGGCAGGGAGGGTGTGCTTGCTGCTCTTTAAAGAAGTTTGCAACAGGTGTTCAAGTGGCATAAAGTAAGTCCAGGAGCTTGTGTAGACTCACAGAAATGACTGGGGAGGTTAAAGGAAGTGAGTGCATTGTGCACATTCACAGTGGTTTGCATGTGAGGGGCACGGAGCTCACTGTCCCCATTAGCCATGGAAACTTTGCAGCTGGTGGCACGGAGCGTGTTTGGTGGGGCTTCCAGGGTTATCTGTCATTACCAGCATCACTCTGTGATTCTGCAATCTGGATCTCACTGTGCTTTCCACTAAAAAGCATCCACCTCTGAGCAGAGGACAGCAGCTGCTTAACATCACTACGTGGTTTTTAGGGGAGGAAATGAAGAATACTTTATCTAAGTGATCTTGCAGAGGGAGCTTTAGGGATAGAGAATGTAATTACTGAGTAAAAAATTTACTAAGATTCTTGAAAAGCACTATGGGATATTTAATTACTAAAGATGGTTAGGCCTCTGTTTATGACTGTACAAGACAGCTAATGTGCCTTACAGTATTTGCTGGGTTAAATAGAAATATGTCCTACACCTGTTCATACAGCCAGTTTGTTCTCTAGGTGCCTCCCATCCAAGCTTTGACTCTACACAACCCTGCACAGATGGGGAAATGTGGTTGTCTCCAAAGTTGCTTATCAGGGCCCTGAAGAACGAGGAGGGAGAGACTGAAGGCTGTCATTGCTAACAAACCCTCACCAGTTCAGTCTGAATCAGCCCTGGGCACATCCATTTGTGCCACTCTGCTGTGTTTGCCCAGTGCTGATGATCTTCAACAGGCAGGTGAGATTTCCACTGCTGGAGTATCAGAGTCCAGAAGAATAGATGTGCTTGTGATCCAGAAGTTAGTTCCACCATTGTGTATTTTGGTTTAGTTGCTTCTTTTTACTCTTGAATATTATTGACAGTCTCTGTCCATCTGCTGGGAAGGAGGTGCCTCCCTGTCCTGCCACTCTTCCATGTGCAGATCTGTCACTTGCTGTTCAGCACCAGCCTATTCATCACTCTGACTCTTTTCCTCCATCAATTTTACTCCTGTTTGTGATGTCTGAACTTGTCATGAACTTCATGGATTTTCTTGGCTTCCTTGGTGAGAAGGGACCTGCAGCAGAGCCAACAAAATGTGATCAACTGCTCAGCCTTAGGACATCCTGCAGATCAGATGTGGTGCTTCTTCAGAGTTGGCAGGGTTTGGGGAAGAAAACCTTAATAGCTGATTCATTCCTCAAGATTTGAAAGGAGGTTTGGAAGAAGGAATCTCTTTAGTCCCTATGCACATGGAGAAATCAGTTAGTAGCTCATCTTGGACTCTTTTCCCAGTCCCCAGTGGCTCATGAGAGGGCAGAAAACCCCCTGACATCAGGTTAGGAATAACTAACCGTGTGATGCAGTGGACAAAGGAAGGCAATCCTTTCTTCTGCTGCATTTTAATGTCTAATAGTCAGGTGATTAAGGAAAGAGAGTGTATGGTAGGAACTGTACTTACTGCTAAGTGAGTTTTAGATGAGCATTGTACTTGTGTACATTTCATTGTTCTGTAACAACTGGGTTTTACAACCAGGTTGAACCAAATTTCTATCCCACTGGAAATTCTGAGGTTTGGAAATTTGTGTTTGTATTAAATAGGGATTAACATTTAAAATCACATTTAAAAAATGAAATATTATAGACCTGTCAGATTACTCTGCATTGATTAGACTGGAGTCTAATCAATACAAAGAGATTAATAGAATAATATAATATGCACAGTAATATTACAGTGGAAACATTTGGAAAAAAAGGCTTTTTTAATTGTTATGAAATCGTTACTTTTCTCTGTAACATTTTGGGGTTTTTTGAAGAGACATTTTCTGTATGAAAAAACAATGTTCTGGAAGTTTATTGATGCGCTGTACTTGGAACTAAAGAACTCTTTCATAGAAATGCTTTTCTCTGGTAGTAAAATATATCATTGTTGGTACTGGATAGTTCCAACAAGCTTGTCATCATGCAGGGCTTTGTACTTGTACCTTTGGCTCGAATACTCTGCTCTGCTGGCTCTCAACTCTGCTGCTGAACATGAGGAACAACATCCTACTTGACCCTGTTTAAAGGCAGCAGAGGGAAAAAATCATGGAAAACCTAAACCCCACTAATCTCCACAGTGTGTTTGGTTAAATAAGAGAGTTTTAAAGGGCTTTCATACAAGATCTGCTATTTAATATTAAAACCATGAAAATATCAGTGACTTTCTCTTTGGTTTCTGTGTAGAGTGTTAAGGTGTATGAGAGGCACCCCTTTGATTTTTAATGATGTTGTGATTGTTGAGGAGGTGACTCAAATTTTGCATCCTCTAAATCCTATTTGTGTTTTCTACAACAGAGGATACAAGTCAAATTAATGGTAGTATCCTTCCTCTCTCCCCAGGCTCAACCTGCAGTGATCTTGAGCCATTTAGATCTATATTGCACAGAATGAGAGAGGTGATTCATTTAGAGTGTGTTGGGTAAAGTTGCCCCATCTCCTGTTTCTGCAGGAGCAAAGAAATTCCTCATGATTTCGGTGAAGAGTCCAGAATCACCTTTGTCACATTTTTGTAGCTTGGAAATTACTGATAAATTGAAACAGGCCAGTTTGATGCTGAGGAAGTTGTGCATGCTACAAAATACTGGTTGTAAGCTTAATTTTAACAAATAATTGGAATGTCATGGGTTTAATGATGTCTCTCCACTTGGCTATCTGACAGTAACTATGTAATGTAAAAGAGCCGTTAAAAATGGCTTTGCAAAATTAACTCCTGTTGCTCACTGAGTGTACTTTGAGTCATATCTGCCTTGTTTACTGACAGAGTAATATTTCCATTCCTGGTAGCATTGAAAAAATAAGATGATTACAGCAGAGGGAGTTGAAGTCTCTTCTGGAAGATACTGCTACAATAGTTATATTCTGAGTCCTGAAATTGTTAGACTTAGTGATGGGCAAAAAAGACACAGCCCCTAAGTCTGATTGTAAATGTAATCATTTATTTATCATGTTTTCAAGTGAAAGTAAATGCCAAGTGCCAAAAGACAGTCACTTCTGGAGTTACAATCTAAGAGCAGGCCTGGGAGACCTGAGACATGATGCTTGTTTGCTTTGGGTACGTGTCTTGTGCTCAGCTTGCCCATCTGTAGAATGGGGTTAATTTGCCTTATTGGCTCGGCAAGGTTCCTATTAGCCATGTTTATAAACTGTTCTGATGTGCTTGTTTTTGGAGCTCTGGTGCTCAGGGTGGGTTTTGAGTTGCTGCAGTAAAAGCCACACTTGCAGAGAGATTGAGCATTCCCTTCCATCAGCTGGGGATGGGAGGGGAGAGCTGCAAGCCCGAGAATGTCACAGTGTCAGGGCTAAGGCAGATTGCGTGCAATCCTAATCCAGCCTGCAGCTTTGACCTTTGAAGCAAGATTCACCTTGAGACAGTTGAAGAAATCTGTGTAGGTTTGTATAAAAATACTTTTGTGATGAAAGGAATTTGCTCTTCATGGTCATCCAGCCCGGGGTTTCTCCACTGTCTTCCTGGAGCAAGTGAAAGAATTCAGCTGCTGACCTGCTCTGTTAGTGAACCTGGTGCTCCAAGTCTAAAGAGAGACAGCCTTCCCTCTTGGGGCGAAACCAGGGAGTGTAATTGGGATAGTCTGTGTTGCTCTTCTGCTGAAATCCATCTCAGACCTAATGATACTTTCTGCTAGGGAAGATAAAGTAAGTTCCTGCATGAGATAATTCTTTAGGATCTCTCAGGCAACGTTTCTACTCCATTTAGAACGATGTCTTTGGTACCTGTGAATGGAAAGTCCTTCACTTTGCTTTCCTGCTGCACGTTGTTCCCTCCTAATTTTGGTCTGGAGTGCAATCATTCTTTCCTTGGCTAAGGGGGGAATTTCGGTTTTGGTGCATTCCTTGCTGTTCTCTCTGATGGAGCCTGGTCCAGGCGACTCCACTCCCCCAGGAGCAGAGCAGAGAATTCATTCTCATGAAATCTGAGGCTCTCTGAAGTAAAAGCTGTTGACTTTGTCATACTGTGCGAATGTGCATTGCTTTTAGCAAGACAATAAAGGGTAAATGGGGTGATCTCTGCTCCTGTGGAGAGGTCGGGTGGTTACATTACACAATCTTCTAGAGCATCTTGCAGCAAATACATGGGTTATATTAAAAGTTGCAATCATATCATTTTTTAAAAGTAAATTGCTGACCTTATGCAGTGGAATCAGCTTTATTGAATTTCGCCAAAAATGCGTTTATAATCCCCCCGCCCCCGCATACACATGATATTCATGTCCTTGCTGCCCATGTGGAAATGTCCCTTTTTATGGTGATAAAATTAAATTTGTCTTTGTCTCTGCCTTGCCTCACCTTTTAAGATTCCATCCTTTAGAGACACCGGTGGATATCCGTACCAGAGAATGAAGATGGGCAATATCCCTGCATGGCTGGCTGGCTGATTGTGAGCCAACTACCACGGAGCAAATAAATAAGCCTTGCACATTTAGAGGACAAATAAAGCTGAGGACAGGGGTAATATGGGTATTTTTCTAGGACTGTTGTGGCCTTAGCATAGGTAAGAATTTATTTTGACTTGGAAGTACTTACTCTTTGCTTTTCGTTTTTTCCTGACTGCTGTGCAGTGTCAAATGTGAGACCCACGGGCAGTGACTGTGCTCCCTGTGGTTCTGTGCTCCGTGTCCTCCTTCAGTAACACCCAACAGCAAACCCAGCTGGGCTTTGGGACCTGCAGCCCCTTCCCGAATTCACCTGAGAAGAGCATTCTGCAGCATTCAACACACCTCTAGCCCTTATTTCTGTGCCACTTGGCGTAGGCAGAGTACTCTACAAGTAGTGACTGACTGAGCTTCTGACACCTTTGTGAAATGGCAAGATTAGAAGATTAATTTAAGGCACTTCTGATTACATTTTTTCTTCTTCATTAGACATTTCTATTCTCAAAACAGTTTGCAAATTCCAAATTTCAATGGGAAACAGAGGAAATACCATCCCCATTTTGGATGGGGACACTGAGGCAGATATGTCAGGAACTGTTGGGTGTGAGATAATTCTGACTGCCAGCCATAGATCTGTAACTACAACCATACTGTGCCATAATGTGCATTGTGATGTTCTGATGCTTATGGCATTTTCAGTAAAACTACTCAAAGCATTTCACTCCAGACCCCAGCTGCTTTGGGGGGTGGTGGTGGTGGGAGAGGTTAAGCTGGTTTTATTCAATAGAATCCACACAAACCATCTCAGTAACTGGAGGGGCAGGTTGGCCTCTGCAGTGTTGGCCTGGATCCCTTCTTACAGCATCCCCTGGCCTGTCTTTTTTATGTAGTGTTTAAAAGACTGCCTGCTCAGAGGTACAGAGAGGATATCAGAATGTCATTACTCCTGCTCTTCAAGGAACCAGGAGAATGCAGCTGTTAAACTCAAAATATAAAACACATGTTTAAAAGATGACTCTGTATGTGTTTAAAAAAGAGAGCGAGAGAGGATTCAAGGGAACCAAAAAATAGCAGGTTCCATTACTGTAATTAAATGGCAGCATTTAACCTATCAGGCCGTTGCGTGTATGTGAGAGACGAGCAGGGAGCTGCATTTGAAATGATCCCTGTCTTCCTTGGGGGATAGAGCAGTTAAATAATTTGTTTGTGAGGTGTGAGTTCAGTGTCGGGTAAAGCAAGTGCCTGTGAGTGTGTCTTAGGGCTGGGATGGCTCTGTGTGTGCTGAGAGTGCCCCGGGGCTGCTGTTTGCCAGCCCTGCTCTGGCTGCAGCAACACGAGCTGCTCCTGCCCCTTTGCTGGTTGTCTGCAGGGTCAGGGCCTCACCTGGCCCCACACATGGCATCCGAGGAGAGCTTTGTCGGGCCAGGGCACCTGAGACAGACAGGGCTAGCAGTGAAAGAAAACCAGGCAGGAAATGAAGGAAGGGAAGGATCAGAGCTCTTTGGTGAGCTTTATCTCCTGAGGTGACTGTAAAGGGTGGGTCGTGCAGTTGGCACTCGGGAGTTGGGGGCTGTGGCATCCCTGGGGACCAAGGATGGAGCTGCTGCTCAGGGATCTGCCCCTTAAAGGGCACATCAAACATCCCCCTCAGCAGTGTTTACCTGTGCCTGGCATGATCCCTGTGCTTGCTTGGAGGCTGGAGGGGGCAAAGTCAGGTGGAGAGAGAGGGATCTGCAAAGGGCGTCCTTGGCCCCTCAGCTGTGACCCTGACTCTGAAAAGCTCCTTGGGCAGCCCCACATGGTGCTGGTGATTCACCTGCTGGCATCCCAGAGAGGAGACATGTCCTTATGGACTGCCCAGGAGGGAATACCTCCCCATTTTTATTCACTCCCTGTTTATTTATGTGGGGATTTCTGTGTTTAGGGGCTATTTCCTAGTCCAGGAACTCCAGGAGCTATCCTCATTCTTCCAGCTGCTCCAGCTGCCTCACCTGCTGATCTGACTTGTGTTACATTGCAGGAACATGCCCATAAATGTTTCTTAATCTTCACTCCAGTTTCTGTGTGAGTTCTGTGTAGCCACTCCCATTTTAACTCCTGAGCTGGAACTTCCTTTTAGAAGACAACTGGCAGTGTTAAAAGTACAGATCTTTCCATATTTCTGTTTTGAACCTTCAACCTCAGTGACTGGATTTGGAGGGCAACACTTGGCTGATGGAGACCAGAGAAATGCCATGTATTTTAGCACCCAATCAAAGCAATGCATGAGTTTGAGTTCTTGATGAGAGTTAGAAATCTGTAAATATTTCCGTGGGTGATCTACACCCCAAAAAAGGGATATATATGTTACTTTAATAAATTGTTGCAAATGCCTCACCTAACTCAAGTGCATATAATGTATAGATTCTCAAACCTGTCAGTCAGTCTTTGTACATGATGATTGTGTAGGTCTGAAACATTTTAGAAACAATATTGTGTACTAATAGTCCTGTTTTACAGATGTAGAAACTGAGGCAGATGGAGGTTAAATGACCTCCACAAGGTCAATAGCAAGGCTGGGAATAGAACACAAATGTGTAGAGGCTTTTT
>JAOXXN010000259.1:6607762-6625714 GCA_026770055.1 Myrmophylax atrothorax
CAAAATACTCCTGGTGACACTATTCACCAGTTCTGACAGAGATGCTTTAATTTGTTCAGATTTCTAGTCAGTGGATAATTTCAGGAGCTGTTTCCTAAAACACAGTCAGAAGCTCTGAGTGCCAGTATTTGGGAGTCAGTGCCTGTCTGTGGACCTCGAGGGCTGGGATTGGGGGTAGCTCTTGCAATGAAATGTCTGTAGAAGAACTCAGCAACAAGCAAGCTGGCAGTAGGTGAGCAAAGTAGAGAGGAGAGCAGTGTCCACCCATTTTAGGCAGCTGAGCCTCCCTCTGAAAGCCAGAGTGAAACTTTGGAAAATGTAGTGCCTTTACGAGACGCTGTAGCCACAGGCAGGTTGGACTGTCTGTTTGGAGACCACACCGACCTCCATCTCATCAGACCTGCCCACATCCTGCCCCTGAACTTTGGGCAAGATCATCCTGCATCCTCTTCATTATTAAAGAAAACCAGGGGCAGTCCAAGGTTCGTTCAGGGAACTGAGGGAGGTGAAAGGATAAAGCTGGTGCCAAACTCCAGGTATCTGGTTCTGCTGGAAGGAGCAGAGCACACTGTGCCTTTGCTTTGCTCTCTGCAGTCTCTAAGCTTCTGTGCAGAATAGTGTGTTAAATATATCAAGCTTTTATCTACTTCTTTACCTCTCTCTGTAGAT
This sequence comes from Myrmophylax atrothorax, assembly GCA_026770055.1. NCBI lineage: Eukaryota > Metazoa > Chordata > Aves > Passeriformes > Thamnophilidae > Myrmophylax > Myrmophylax atrothorax. The sequence continues at coordinate 6,608,432 of JAOXXN010000259.1, forward strand.
ATTTAATTGCATATTTTCTTTCTGCTCTTTATGTGTGCTTTGGTCCCTATTTGTAATTTAAGCTTGAAAGACACTGGATCCTTCCTTATTGAAATGGTCCATAATTGCTGACACAGTTTTCATTTCTTGCCCTGATAGATTTCTCTTCTTTCTCAAAACACTCCCTTCTTTCCTTTTTCCTCTCTCCTCTGTGTCTCTGGCTCTGTCCCCATTTTCAACAATTAAGATAGTGGGCAGCAGTAGGTATTCAGGTAAGGAGTTAACCTCAGGTGGTGCCAACCCCACAGACGGTTGTGTGGGCTCACAGTGCCTTCTGCAAGGGAAGAGGAGGGCAAACCAGCCTGATGGAGCCTTTTAAATTGCTGCTGTGATTTGTGTCCCTGTGACACTTTGTGCAAGGCCAGTGTCAGTGCCAGAGGTCTGGCCAGATGTTGGTGTCCTCGTGCCAGAATAACACTGTGTGTTATCATTGCTCTTTCCTGTGATAAAGTGGGTGTACAAAAACGTTGTCACCTGCAGTTCTGACTGTAAGTATTTCTCAATTTTGGCTTTTAGGTCCCCCTGGCTCCAGATGGCGAGATTATGGGGCTTTGGCCATCATAATGGCAGGAATTGCCTTTGGATTCCACCAGCTCTACAAGGTATGTCTGAGAGCACCATGTTATGCTGCTTATGTCCAAATCATCGTGTTGATTCCAAGCTGGGGAAGCATCTCTCTTCTCACTGGCATGTTTGAGAAATGTAGACACTTAACATGAAAATGCAGAGTCAAAAAGAAAAGTGGCAAGCAAATAAAACCAGTTTTTAGCTGTGACTCTCAAACTGCTGCAAACAAGGTACTTTCATGGTGAGTGCTGTTGCTGAAGAGCACACTCAGTTCCTGGGCCCAGAGCTGCAGGAGGATCCGTGGCAGTAGGAGAGAGTTGTGCCCTGTTGGACCCAGCCCATCCTCTGCAAGGCAGGATAAGGTGGATTGCATGGCTGGGCACAGTTAGGAGCTGGTTCTTGGCACCCTGAAAAATGTAACCACGAAACTCTGCTGCTGCTGCTGCTGCTGCTGCTGCTGCTTTAACACCTACTGTAGAGGGAGTTTCTTTTCTCAGCCACATGTGGGGATAAATGATCACCGGCTCTGTGATAGAGGCTGAGGTTTGGGGGGTGGGATTTGAGGATGTTTCTGGTGGATTAGAAAGAATGCTTTGCATGCCCCTATTTCCTAAAAAAGTTTCTGTACTCCGTGCAGAAATACCTGGTTCCTCTCATCATGGGAGGCAAAGAAGACAGGAAACAGCTTCAGAGGATTGAGTCCAACATTTCTGAGATGAGTGGCAGTGTGACACAGACAGGTAAAGATTAATGACTCCATCAATTCACCCCTCAAAGCCTTTCTCTCCGTCTCCTCCACTCTGCCAAGACCCCCACCCTTTTCTTCCCCTCCATCTCCACTTTCTGTGGTGACTTCATTTATCTGCTCTGAGAATCTGTTCACATTTGCAAATGAAGCCGCCGTCATTTCGGTTTAATTTGAAATTGCTTGTTTACTGTCGGCACGGCCTCAATTAATTATGTTTTTACGGAAAGGCTCCCAACCTCAGAATATTAATAAGGGGAATAAAATGACAGCCTTTTGGAGGGCTGTAAAGTTCATTTTTAATTTCTGCTTCTCTGATGTTTTCAGGGGCTTTTTTTTGGTGGTTTCCCCCCACCTTCCATCTGAAAATCCGAACAAGGGTCGGGAGAGTCTGTAATTACTGTGCCTCCCTGGCCTTGGCCACCTTCTCTGTTATTGACTCCATAGGGTGTCTGTTCATTACCCAACGCCCTAATGATGGTCTGGATTAGCTGGTACCTGTCACACCAATAGAGTTTTTAATTTTATTTATTTTATCAGCTTGTTTACTATCTGGAAGCTTTGGATAAAGTACCAAAGTAGAAAAGTTCTATAGCTGCAGATGGAATCCAGCAGAAGTTGTTCAGTGTTTGCTGGGATGTAGGAGGGGAATGTAGGGTGCCCTCTTGAAATAAAAGGGGGAAAGCACAAAGTATATTCAGTAGGGAGGAAAAAGGTATGATTTTAGCAGTAAGTTTGTCAAAGATGTTGGGGTTGAAGGAGCTGGTGGGTTGAGCGTGGGAGGATGCTAATTAGACCTTTTAGTGAAGGGTGAGAAGAAAAGCACCTTCCATTTCTCCTGATACCCTGAGGTCAGTCCTGAGAGCAGCTCCTCCCAGGCTGGAGTGTTTGCCTGCAAGAGCCTCGAGATAGATAAATGATACAAACATTGTATAAGTTCAGGGAGATGTACAAATCATAAACCAATATAATTAGAAGGGAGAGGTTTTGGACGGATATACTGTGGGCTATAGACATCTATACAATGGAAAGATAAACTAGAAATACTGGAGGTTAGATGCAGTGCAGGTAGATTACCCATAGTGCAGATAAATCACATGGATTAAAGTGAGCAGGCGGGCATAGATAAATTAAATATAGTAGGAATAGAGGCATCTCTGTGGCTAGACAGCAGGAAGGGCTGTGTGAGTGTGTGTGCATGTAGCTCAGTTTGATCTCCTGCTTTCTCCCTCACAGTGACTCAGTTACAGACAACTTTAGCAGCTGTCCAGGAGCTGCTAATCCAGCAACAACAGAAAATCCAGGACCTCACCCAAGAACTGGCTGCTTCTAAGGTATATCCGCTCCCAGCTCCACCTCTAGAGCATCACCACCCTTGGAACATGCATGGCTTCTTTTGTGGGCACCTGGAAAGCACCCACTGGGTTCACAGCCCAGCCACCAGCTCTGTCATATCCCCAGCCCGTTTCTCTGCATCTGACGTGTCCAGAGGTGTTGGTTAAAGCACAGGCTGTGGGTTGGGTGCTCAGTGAATGCATCTGACTTTGGGGAGGGCTTTCTGTGGAGCTTTGGATGCAGCACATGTGTCTGAGGCCTCGGGCCTGTTCTCAGCTCTGCACCTTCTGCACTGCATTTGAGATGGAATAATTGTGCTGTCAGTCCACTGACCAAAAGAGGCAGAGACCAGTTGTGCAGAGGTTTTGTTTGTGTGTAATATGTAATTCTACATGTTTGTATTTCTCCTCTACTCTCATACATTGTCAAAACAATTACTTAGTCCTGTTCAGACAAGCATGCACTTGAAGGACTGTATTTAAGTCACTTGTTCAGATCCAGGCCAGGTAATGGTCAAATATTCTTACTATTTGAGTTCTTGTGTCAATGATCTTGGACAGCTCAGTCACATCACAACCCCATCAGTGACACACAGTGACCCATTCCCTTTGACTCCTGACTTGACCCTGGCAATAAAACCATCAGTTCTGACTAGTTTGTGTTGTTACATGTGTAAATAAAGTATCCACTTTTCACCAAAATTGATTTTCTTTCTGGCAATGAGAATTAGTGCTTTGCATCTCCAGAGTACTTTGCAGCCCTTGGCTTAAGCATTCTACAGACAGAAACTGCTGGTGACATGTGAGGTGGGGTGGATTTGCACCAGTCCCTTGGAGATGAAGTCTTCTTTGACTCATAAACTTGGGATTATTCAGGGCCCAGTCATCTCTGTGCAGGGAGAGATTTTCCTGTGAGATACCTGAGGCAAAGCTTGCAGCCTTCTACCTGTAGCAGGAATTGGCTTCTCCCCTTCCCTGCACTTTAATCTCCTGCAGGCCCTTTGATGGTGTGTCACTGGTGGGCCACAGCTGACTGTGCTGTGCACACTGTGCAGTAGGAATCCCTCAGTGGCACAGCTGTAAACCCAACCATGAAAGCCACTTTATGGTCACAACACTCTGCTTCAATTTTCCTTGGGAACTGTGGCCTGACAGTGGCCTGGAGCCAGCCCGGAAATTGGAAAACTGTTTTCAGGTCTTAAGTGTTAAGATTAAGAACACATGTTGAGCTTTAAGAAGGAAAAAGGCCATAAGAGTCTTGGTGGTTTAGAGAGTCTTGAAGAAGTTTTTCCTCCCCCCTCTCTACCCCCTGCACTGAAATGGTAGCACACATTGTTATGATATCTAAACCTCATGTGTACAAAGAAAAACTTGGGCAACCCCACAAACCAAGGAATAAAAGCTGTGTTTTCTCAGCTGTAATGTAAGTTTTTATATCTGCTTTTCAAACTCCTACTGGCATGCTGTAAAAAATTAAAAAGAGGGACTTTAAGTAATTAAAAAACGTACATAAAAATTCAAGGCTTGAATTTTCTACAACTGTTTTTAAAGAGACTGGCTAAAAAGCCCCAGATGTCAGATTTTATTTCTAAATCCTAGGCATCTGGCACCATATGTGTTTTGGAAATTTGAGTCCTTTGCAGGCCAGTGAGTGGAAATCACTCCCTTGTTAATGTGCTGCTGTAGCTTTCAAGGTCTTGGAAAGCCAGAACAGTGGCTCCTGGATTCCTGCTGTCTGAGGGCTGGGAGTGTGACTCCCAGGGGAAGCATCTGTGTATATCTCAGCTCCCACAGCCTCTCCCAGCTCTGGGGGCCAGAGCCCAGCAGTGCCTGGGAGCAGGGCTGGCTGGGAGGGTGCTCAGGGTCACTCAGCACCAGCTGAGCTCTGGTTAAAGAGTAAGGGGGAACAACCAGTTCTGGCTACATCTCCTAGGAACTGCTGAGCAGGAGTTATGTGTTATTCCAGTCCTGGCTTCCTTTGGTGGGGGATTTATTAGAAGTATCTCTGGAGTGATGCTCACAAATGGGTTCATTCCAAATGGCTTTTAGCAGGAATTACTGTGGGAAGTGCCAGGCATGAGTGTGCTCTGGTCCCACAGCTACAGGAGCTGCTGGAGCAATAGATAGGGTAACCATAGGCCATGATCTATCCTAAAAGAGCCCCTCCCATTTCTCAAGTTCCCAAAAGGGTTAAAAGAAAAAGTGCCAAAAGTATTGTCTGCAGCCTGTTCTCCTCAGTTACTGGCTCTAATTCCTGCCTGATATCCCGTGGCAGTTCTGATGCAGTGCTGACAGCAGCTGTACAGGCTTCCAGGAGTTACTCACCATCTTTCCCCACCAAACTGCATTCACTGCCTTGGAATATCCAAGAGGTGGTGCCCAGTCCAGCTGCTCCTGGAGAGACGAGCTGGTGACTCGAGCACAGCTCTGAGTCTTCAGATCAAGGAGGGAAAGTTTGTGCCACTTCCAAAGCACTGATTGATCAGCCACCTCTAAACACCACAGAGTGCAGATAATCGATTCTTTCTGTCATGATTTACGAGAAAATGAAAAAATGGTTTTAAAATAGTTGTTAATGTATAATACTTGAATCTGTTGCCTCAGCTAAGTGCAGTCAGGAAGGAGTAAAGGACATGATTCAGGGCAACTTCTGCTGTTGTTCAGGATCCTAATTCCAGTTCTCTAGAAATTCGTTAGGTCAGTGCCAAAGGATTTAGTTTATCTCTTTGTGTATTGTTCTCTGTCTGATATGTTGGTGGGAAACATCCCATGTGGACCCAGCTTTGTCTGAATTCTCTTAAGTGCTCCTGGAAAAAGAAATGGCCACTTGAAATGCTTCAGCAATGGTTGTGCAGTGGAAACAAGATTAGTTAGTCCCCCAAACAGACAGCAAATATTTGAATAGTCTTGGCACCTTGAGACAACTATTATTTCTGATCACTGTGGGGATCAGCGGAGGACCTTCTTTATTGTGGAAGTTGTTTTGCTCACATCTGAGAGATTTAGATGATGGAGCTTATGTATGTTATGCACAGGACTTGAGATTCCCAGATGGGAGTGGAAGTAGCATAACATAGGAAAAAGTGACATTGGTGAACTATCATCCAGTTCAGACTTTGATCTTTATGTTTTGATTTTTTGTGTTCTAGGCCACAACGTCCACCAACTGGATCCTGGAGTCACAGAATATTAATGAGTTGAAATCTGAGATCTACTCTTTGAAAGGACTTCTCCTGAACAGGTATGGACAGAATGTGAGAGCAGATTGTGGTGAGAAAGGGGCTGCTTTCTGGGATTCTCTCAGTCATGGAGAGGAAAGGCATTTCCAACAGGAACTAGCTCTATATCCTGTTACTGCTATTTTAATAACACCACTTTGCACTCCCCTATCACTTTCTATTTGCAGGTCTCAAAATGCTTTTCAAACTTGCCTTAAATCACAGAGTGCTTGGCAGAATTAATAAGATTTTTCCTTTTTGTTTGTGATGGAGATCTCAGCCATTGCCCACAGTCAGGATGCCTCTCACCTCACCTGAGGCATTGACTGCACCTGCATCCTGTTGTAGGAAGAGTCACTTGTGCTGCAGTTCCTGGTCAGGGCACAGCCAGGATGGAAAGAGTCACACCACAGCAGACCCTGCTCCTCTCAATCAGACAGCTCAGATATAGACATCTTGCAGTGTAGCAGAGGTCTGAAATGAGGTGATAGAAATCCCAGGCTGTGGGGCAGCCATAAGAACAAGGATCAGATCTCAGTTCTTGAGAAAATTCTTTTTTTCCAAGTATGTTAATTTTTAGTTTGTCCAGCTTTTCAGCTATTGATCCCTTCACTCAGATGAGACTCCCTTCCCTCCTTCTGCCATGAAACTAAGTCTTCTCAAGTCACCTGTTTCCTGAGAGACAGACTTCAAATGTCAGTCTAAGATTGAACTAAACATGCTCTGGATCTCAGCAAGTGGGCTTTTCAGAAGTCTGAAAAGTGTATTGTCTTTGGTACCCTTTCCAATTTGTGCTGCCCCTCTCGCTCCTCCCAGGAGTGTCGGTAGGAAGCTGTGGAGAAGGAGGACACGTATTCAGGTGCTGTCTGTTAGGCTGGGCCATACCAGCCCCACTGCTGGGGGGAGAGCTTGGCCAAATGACTCCCACTTTGCACATACACAGGCCAGATGTGTGGGGAGTACTAGACCAGACATGCTTCTTTGCTTTGCTCTTCATGAGAGATGACTCTGAGGGCACCAGTGCTGCCCTTGCACTGAGATTTGTCCTGTCTGCTGCCTGGATTCTCCTGTTAGGACTGGGCATTATTTAGCCACTGTCATACCCACAGAGCCACCTGGGAGGACTTGGAGATTGGAGCAGCTTTGCCAGCTGGTGTGACTCCATTCAGGTCAGAGGAGCAGAACCAGTTTGTGGCAGCCAGGGCCTGGCCCAAACATGCAAAGTGCCTGCTGGGACTGGGAGAAAGGCTCTGCATTGCAATGAGCCAGAATGAAATCGTGGTATATCACTGTGGAGGTGAGGGCCAGGTGGTGAAATTCCTTGGCTCAGGCACAAGGACCTGGTGTGTCTGACTTCTTGCTCCAGTGGGAATTTTCGTTACCAAGTAACTAGCGATTGTTTTATAAAGGGACACCCATGTCTTTTTGCAGGCAGCATTCCTGCAAATTGGCCAAATCAGGTCATTTTAGTGCTTCAGATTGCCCAGCTGGGACATTTTCCCTGTGTACAGGCTCACTTGCTGGGTGCTTGTAAAGCACTTGGAGAATCTGGCTGGAGAAGGGAAGCGGCCTTGGTTTTGTTCATTTATGGCAAAGAGACTTGCAGTTTCAGCCCTGCTTTATGTGACTTCCCCAGCACAAATACCACTCTCTCCAGTGATAACCCCTCAGTATTTATAATAAAAGCCCCTTTCTCTCCTTTTCTCCCCCTCTTCCCTCCCCAAGGAGGCAGTTCCCTCCTTCCCCTTCGGCCCCCAAGATCCCGTCGTGGCAGATCCCGGTGAAGCCGAGCTCTCCCTCCGGCGCCGTGGCCGCCAACCACAACAGCAGCAGCGACATCTCCCCGGTCAGCAACGAGTCGAGCTCGGCATCGCCGGTGAAGGAGAGTCACAGCCCCGAGGGCGCCCAGGGCAGCTGCCACCTGCTGGGCCCTGAGGAGGCCACCACGGCCACCATCGACGTCACGGGCCAGGTGCGCATGGAGGTGCAGGGCGAGGAGGAGAAGAGGGAGAGCCAGAGGAACGAGGAGGAGGAGGAGGAGGACGATGAGGATGATGACGTTAGCCATGTGGATGAGGAGGAGTGTCTGGGGGTCCAGACTGAGGACCGGCGAGGAGGGGATGGGCAGATTAACGAGCAGGTGGAGAAGCTACGAAGACCTGAGGGGGCCAGCAATGAGAACGAGATTGACTGAGGACCCGCTGGCTGCTGCTGCTGCTGCTGCTGTCCATCTCCCCTGGCTGCTGCACTGCCCCCAGAGCCTCTCCTCTTTGTGGAGAGAAGTGCTGCCATCCCCTCCAGTGATTCTCCCATGACTGACCTCGAGCAGGGTCATGATTGCCTGGTGGACAAGCTGGGCCCTGTTTCCCCACAGGGCTTTGCAGGGTTGCAGTGGCTTCTTGTCCCCTCCCAGGCCTTCTCCCCTGCGCTGGGGTCACTGCTGGGCTGGAAGACCAATCGCCTTACCATGCACCACAGCTACAACAACCCCTACAGAAACACCATCTCTCCTCAAACAATCGGCCTCTTGCTGCATCCCAGAGCCCTTCTGTCCGACTTCAGAAATCTGTCCTGAGCTCCTTGATTTCACAAGCCTTTAATCCCCACATAAGGCCCAGACCAGTTCTCTGATTCCCAAAATAACCCTCTGTTTTATTTCTCAAACTACTTGATATTCTGTTGCCAAAAAAAAAAAAAGAAAAAAAAGAATGTTTTAACCCTGAATTCCTCACCAGAGCTCAGTCTTGGCTCTTCCAAATCTTTTGCCAAGCCTCAAATTCCTTAAGCTACCTAGCATCCAAACTCACTAAATTTCTGTGGGATCCAAAGGACACTATTTCCACCCCATGTGCTTGTACTCAGCAGAGTGGCTGTCACTGAGGTCCAAGTCCAGGTGTCAGGGCCACAGCAAAACCCATGGAAACAGGTGGCTTTGTTGCTTCCCAGTAAAAGAAGTTGACTCCACTTATCCCAATTTTTACTCTTCCTCCTCCAAAGACAAGGAGCTCACATCAGTTCTTGACATCTTATATTTCATTTATAGCTGCCCTGAACAAATGAATCAATCGATAAATGAATGGGGTGATACCAGATCCTGAAATTGGTTAATTCTGTAAGTTTGCAATGGTTTAGCTTGTTTTCCTCCCTAAATGAGAAGAAAACCAATCTTATATGGTTAGCTCAGACCTTTATCTCTCCAGTGACAGGCACCTGCTACAGCAGAGCAGTCTCTGCAGCAGAGAGAACAGCTCCAGCTCTGAGGTTTAACCACTGGCCCTTCTTGCCCGGTCCAGCCTTTGTTTGCCCCGTTGGGGCCATAGAGAAATCAAACCAGTGAATTTTGAAACCTCTCATTTGCAGCATCGTGTTCTCAGCTGGTAAAATGGTGGTGTCCAATGATATTATTCACTGCATCAGAGCCTCTTAGCAGAGCAATTCTTGTAACAACTGAGTCTCACTGTCCTCACCAAGCAAGTGTGCTCATCTGTGTGATCATGTATAGATTCCAAATATAAAATATGATTGTATATAATTGTAATAAATATGAGTTACCACTATTTAACACCAGGCTATCACTGGATTACTGTGGCTCTTATTCTGGGGAGAAATGTGCATGCAAGGTGGTAAGGGGAGGGAAACAGGATGGTTCCAGAAACTTGGTCCTTCTGAAATGTTTCCTGTTCATGGTTGGGTTTGTGCCTGCCCAGTCCTGGGTGGCATCAGCAGGAGGCAGAGCAGGGAGCACTGTAAGGTGCACCTTAAACAGCTCCAACAGCTCCCCATGGGGCAGAGATTGGGATGGATGGATCCCCAGCAGGTGGAATGCAGGTATTCCAGTGCCTTTGCTCCCAGCAGGAGGCTCTGTAGGGTGTGGAATGGCTCCTCCTGCTCCTTCCACCCCGGCAGCAGGAGGTGCTGAAGGGAGCTGTGATATCCCAGCCCTTGGCCTTATCTGCCAGCAGGGAATGCTGTGCTGGGTCCCATGACTGCCTGACCTGCCATCCCAGGCCAGAAGCCACTGAAGGACAGGGAGTGCAGCAAGTAATTTGTAGCTACTACAGTCCCATCGTTGTTCAACAGAAGGATTTGGCTCCCTTCTGAAAAATTAGGGATTTACTTGATTCCTGAGTATTTGGGTGTCTGGTACACAGTGACATTTTCCTGCTCTGGGGGAGCGAAAGGGACCTTCATATTACTGTATTTAGACCTGCTGCTGGATGTGATGATTTCTCATGCCTTAAATGGACGAATATCTTCCCCAGGAGGGAGTGAGTGTGTGTGTGTCTCCCTCTCCCTCTCAGTCTCTCTCTCCACTGTTTAACGTTCACAAAGAACGTCACGTTTAGCTAAAACAGGGCAAATTTGAAAGTGTTTAAAAGGAAAGGCTTTGCTGGAGAGATGGCACTTTGCATTTCTCCAAGCCAAAAATCCTCGGGAAAAGCAAACACGACTGAATGCAGGGATGTGATGAAAAAGTGTTGTCCTGCCTGTGTACATTTTATATACATAGAAGGTTTTGAAAATAGAAAGTGCCTGGACAACAGCAGTTGGTGAAATGTGGAAAATATGTTGCTGAGGTATGTGCCTTGCAGAGTGACTTACGAGGTTTACAGTACAGGCATCCCTGGGTCCGTTTTCTCCCCTTTTCCTCCATGTTGCCAGTGTTCAATTCTTTTATCTCAGGATTTCTGGTCAAAGGCAGCTTTCTTTAACTGCCCTTTTCTAGCCCTTAGTTTTTCCTTCTTACTACCTTTACCAATTTGATAGATGACTCTTTTCCCACAACCTGATAAGTCCCAGAAAACTCCATCAAGGCCACTGTTGCTCAAAAACTGTGACTCTGTGCCCCTGGCTGCTGCTGGGGTGTTTGTGTACTTTGTCGAAGGGGTCCAACCCACCAGCAGAGAATTTGGAAGAAGCCAGACCTTCTCTGCAGCAGGTACTGTCATGAGTCATGAGTTTTATTCCTCTGTCTTGTGTTCCTTGTCTTTCCAGCAAAGCAACAGTTGTAGGGAGAGGATTTTGGTCCTTGTAGCCTGACTGCTAACTTGTAATTTTTTTCTTCTTTTTTTTTACTAGAAACAAACTCCTTAGCTGCCCTGTGAAATGATTCCCCCACGGGCCAGTTGACACTGAGAAAGGCATCCTGTTAGCTGAAAGATGACCAGGTAGGGAACCTTTTTCCTGCAGAACAAGACAGCAGTTCCCCACCACTTGGCTTATTCAAGTGCTTGGTTTTGCTGTGAACTCTTAGTTTTACTGTATTTTACATGGGAAGAAGAACCCCCCAGGGAGTGAGTTCAGTGGTTTATAATGTGGTTTCTGTAGGTTTTTGAGAGCATACAGAGAGCAGATGAAGGGAGATTCCTCTAGCAGTGCCATCTGGGCACATGGCAGTGAATCCTTGTGAGCCTCTGCTCACTCCTAGAGGAAACAAGATCAGCCTGGTGCTTCCCAGTAATTGGAGAATTTCAAAGTTCTCTTTCCAATACCTGCAAGACAAATGTGAGCAACTAAAAAATGTGACCAAAGGGGAAAGGGTTAAGAGAGACCTCTGATCATTGTCCAACCTTCCTTACCCCAGATGTGATGAATTAGTCCCATGTACCTCTTTGTCAAAAGCAGGAAAAATGTTTTTTAATTGCCTTTTGTGTGTTGGGGGTGTAACCAACAGTATTTGGGATCAGAAGGAAGAGGATGACTTTGCAAAGTATTTTACTTAGGAGTGTGCCTTGGATTTCACATATGTTGGTAAAAAATACAGAGTGGTAAATACAGAGCTGTGACACAGACAAGGCAGTGAGAAAGCCAACTTTGGGAACCAGGTGTTGTGCTGGTCCTGCAGCTCCCACAGCCCCCACCATGAACTCTGTCCTGGAAGGAGAGCCCCAGCCCCTGCTCTGGCCACCACCCCCATGGCCCCTGACCCTGAGGAGCCCCAGCCCCTGCTCTGGCCACCACCCCCATGGCCACTGGCCCCGAGGAGCCCCCGAGGGCTGGGCTGCACGGGTGGGTGAGGAGCTGCCCAGCACCTGCAGCAGCCTGGACACACTTCAGCTCTGGTCTTTGCTTGCTGCAGCTTGGGTTCTTCTGGCAAGTAAGTGCTTTTTATTACTATGTTCTCCCTTGATTTCATCTTCAGTAGGGTGGGGTAACTGGCTTGGGGAGTGTGCCTGCCAAGGGCTTTGCACAGGAAGCTGTGGAAGGCCCTTCTGCTTTGCTTTAAGCACAAACTGTTGATGGCCCTGCACACCAAAACCACCTGAGCTTGGGGAGCCTTAGCCTGGACTGCACCTCTCCCACCACTGGGTGCTGTGTGAGGGCAGAGCAGGAGACGGGCTTGCCCTGCAGGGATTGGAAACATAAATACAGGGATGCTGGGAGGGGAAACAGGAAATTATTTCCTAAGGCACAGGAGAGAGCTTCCAGCTTTCTTCATTTTCCCTTTCATTGTCTTGTCCGAGACTCTGCTGCTTCCTCAGGAGTCAGCCTTGGTGGGCACCTTTGTTGCTGTGTCCACCTATTCTGCTGATGAAGGGCTGGCTCTTCCCACTGTTTATGCTCTTAAAAGGGAAATACAATAATGGAATTGTGCCTAAGGTGAATGTTGGAGTATGGGGCAGCTGGGGGTCAGGGCCTGCCTCCTGCACTTGCTGTGCAGTGCAAACTCTGAGCTGTGCACTTGTGGACTGAGGGGCTGGCATGGTCTGGCCCAGCTCAGGGAGAAAAACAATCCCATCCCCAAAAGGGAGCGAGTACTAACCTAATAAAGGCACCAGCTGGACGAAGGCAAAACCAGCTCTTTGGAAGAAAAAAAAAACCAACCTCCTTTCATTAGAAAAATAATATATTTCATCCAAATAAGGTAAAAATATTTGAAATGGGGCAGAAGTGAGCACTAGGCAGCATCTGTCAGGCCCTTTCTGAAAGGGGAAGATTATTAAAACTCAATTACAATTTATTTTTGTAAAGCCCCTTTCAGGCTAAAAATCTCCCCAGATGCTTTGCAGGGACTGCTCAGGGGTTACTTACAGGATGGAGCATCTTCAGAGATCCCCCTGTTTTCCTACCAAACCCTCCTTCCCTGCATCTGCTGAGGGATTTCATCCTTCAGGATTTTATTTTTTTCTATATTTGCACAAATAGTGAGAGATGTTTTATGATGCTGGCTGTAGGAACAGCCTGAAGAGGAATGGGGGAGGAGGTTGACACTGTATTTTTTTCTGTTTTAGGTAAAACACTTGCTTTTCTTTAGGACTGTGTCTCCTGTGTGAGAAGGTGACTGGCTGGGTAGGGCTGATTCTGAGGACCTGGGAGTCCAACTGGTGTATTTGTTGCCTGTTTTCCTTTCTGTGCCTGTCCCTGTGTCAGCCTGTTTGTGTCTGGGTCCCTGTGCCTGGGTGGCTGCTCTGGGCAGCATCCCTGGGGCTGGTTTTCCACTCCCCTCGTGCCTGTCTCCTCATGCTCTTCCCTCTCTAACACCTCACAGACTGCTTTCAACTTCATCCCTCTGTCTCTGTAGCTAGTGCTGAGGTTTGGTCTGTGTGCAGCTACAGAACACCTCTTTAAAATTAATTTCTTTAACTGATTTAATTAAACCAGAGCAAATTCTGGGGTGGACATTCTTCCATCTCTTTGAACAGATTTGCTTTCCTTAAGCAGTTCAAGGAGCTGTGTCTGCACCAAGGACTGGGTGCTGCCCCTTTCCTGAGCAGGTGAATTCTTCTTTGCCCTCTTAGTGTGTCTGCAGCAGATCCCATTGCTGTGGAACTGTTTCCCTGTCTGCTTCTGTGTCTGTGCAATAATAGCAGCACTTCCCCAGCAGCAGTTTTGGGTGTGAGATGGAGCGTGGGGCTCCCTCATTCCCCAGAATGAGCATTATTGCATCCCTTTCTTACCTCCTTTTTTCCCCAGCTCTGAACCCCACAGGCACAGCCTGCTCCTCTGTGTCAAACGTGCTGAGCAGAGGGATGTGGAGGGGCTGCAGCTCTGCCAGCCCTGGGGAACCCTCACAGGTGCTGTGTCAGTGCCCTGGGCACACACAGGCGGGCATGGTGGGCACAGCCACAGAGCTGCTGCCCTTCCCTTCTGTGGGCACAGCTGGCTCTTCCCAGGATGTGGTGCCCGAGGGAAGGCTCTTGCCTCCCTCCAAAGGCTCTCTGGCTCTGGCCACAGACCAGGAGGCTTTGCTGTGTCCTCTCCAGCGAGTTGGGGCAGAGCTCTGGTGCTCAGGCAGAGCTTGGCCGTGCCCTGGGTGCCAGCAGGGCCCATGAGGCTGCAGAGAGCAGGGGCAGCACCAGCCCTGTGGGAAGGGAAGGGGCAGGGAGCAGCCCAACCTGCCTGTCAGATAAATCTTCAGCTGTTTACTTAAACCCTCAGTGTTTCTTCATTTGTTTGTTTAAGAGTTTCCCTGCCAAAAAAGAGCAAAAGGAAGGAGGGAAGCTGCCTCTGTTGACCACCCCTCCTCAGCCAGGATGGACCTGGGCACTTGAGGGGCAAGAGCAGGACTGGGGGCCAGGGCACCCAACCCACCCCAGGGACAGTGAAGGGATTCCCATCTGAGCAATGTTTGGCCCTGGTGAGGGAAGGTTTGTCTGAGGGACTCCAGTGACCCACTTGTTGCCCCAGGGCTGGCACCAGGAACTTGTCATCCCTTCCAGCACCTCCTGTACCTACAAATGCTGTTCAGTGCCCTCTCTGCCCTCACCCCTTGGGGGAAGGGACTGTTGCCTCTGGAGTTGGGTCTTGTCAGCTTTCAGGTACTGGTGAAGTTTGTTCAAGACAGCAGAAAGAGACCCAAAAAGTGAGGGCTTCCTGCCTGAATGTTGGATTTCCATGTAAGTGTCTGTCTCAAAAGCATCTTGCTTAACCTTACTCTTTATACATACCCATAAAATGCATCAGGTGTAGTAAATCACACATGCAGTTCCTTCACATGCTTTCCCTGGGCCTGGCCCCTTTCCTTGTCCCAGGGTGGAGCAAACCCATGTATTTTACTGTAGCTGTGCCTGTACAAGTCTGGTGGACAGATGCATTCACACTGCTCTCCTCTTTCCAAGTTTGGTCATATTAAGCAAAGTTCTGCCTTGATTTCTGAAGGCAGAAATTATTTATTTATTAGTGTACATGAAACTCCATAGAGATTCCCAACAGCCTGCATGGTTTTTGTTCAGGATAGGAATGAGCTGCTCAGTGACTTCCAGAGAAGTCTTTAATGTTCATGTTCTCTTGATGATGCTGTGGTGTTACTGTCATGTGTGAGAGCTTCAGTCTTGTGTGCAGGCTGGGGAAGGAGAGAGATCTGGTTGTAGCTCCTCTCCAGGGCTGGAGCTGGGAAGAGCCTGTAAGGAAGAGTCCTGCAAATGAAATGAATGCCCAGTGCAGTGTGAGAACAACAGTTCCTCCTGGCCCTGGGACGTAAGGAGAGGGGTAACCCAAAGTATTGCTTTCCTAGTGATCTCTAGAAAGCTGTTGCTGCGCTGCCTGTGAGTAGCTCTTGGGTGAACAGCAGTGATTGTCTTTCTAAACCACAGTGATGGCAATTGCATTCATTTTTGGCCAATCAATTACCTTAACTTTTGGCCAATAATCTGCTGTCTTTATTTCTGTCCTTGTTGGCCCTTCTGGCTCCAGCAAGGACAGGTCTCCATGAGCCAAGCCTGGCCCAGGCATGTTTGTTAATGACATCTGAAAACCAGAATGACTGAAAGCAGCAGCAGAACCATCTGCTCGCCCATTTTGTGTCCTGGAATACCTTGGATGCTGCTTGTTTATGTTTGAGGCAATTGAACTTTTGCTGCCTCTGTTGGTTTAAAGTCTTGAATTGTTTAGAGAGGGGAAGGCAGTGCTGCTGGTTGAGTTCTGTGTTTGGCTGGTGCCCAGGGATCCTCCCACTGGGGTGTCTGCCCGTGGGTGCTGCAGGAGGCTGAGGAGGGGATATCCAGTGCCTTGTGTGGAACAGGCAATGTGGGTTTGTGGCTGTGTCACTTTTGAGTCCTGCACTCACAGAAAATGCTCTTACACTTGAGGTACCAAAGTACAGTAACAGCAAAACCTGCCCAGTTTTTGTGCTCACATTAGAACAAGTGGCCTCTCCTGGTGTCCTGTGCTTCCCAGGGCTCACCAAATGCAGGGGCTGAGGGTGCTGTGGGTGCAGGGGCTGTGGGTGCAGGGGCTGAGGGTGCTGTGGGTGCAGGGCTGCACCACCGCGAGCTGCAAGGGCTTGGAATGAATGTGGCAGTGAGACTTTGACTTGCTCAGCTGCAGCTTCTCCCCCGGCTTAGTCATTCTGCTCTGAGGTGCAGGCAGAGCTCCACAGAGAGCAGGCAAGTTGCAGCAAGAGCTCTCAAGCAGCAAGTCGTGTCGCTGCTGTCCCTGTCCCCCCCGGAAACAGGCCATGTAAATATTGCATGTGCTGTGGGCAGAGCTCCAGTGAGAACAACCCTCTGCGCTCCAAGGTCGGATTAGGAGCGTGTTCAGATAATGACATCTGAAAACAGGATGGCTGGGAGCTGCAGCAGAGCAACCAGGGGGCTTTGAAAGAGAGAGGAGTCTAATCCTCTCTGCTAATAAGGAGGCAGCTGCTGCCAGTGCATCAGGCTTGGCAGGCACTGCTGTGCTGCTCCTGGGCTCTCTGATGGTGGCAGAGGCACAAAGGCTCAGCTGCTTTGAGATGGCTGGGGCAGAGCCACACAGGAGGGGTGTTCCTGTGTGCTTTGTAACACTGGAACTTCAGCACTGCTTGGCTCTGCATCTCCATGGCCCTTGGCAGGACAGGCTTCATGCAGTGCTCCGTGCCAGGGCAGTGCCCAGGAGTTCACCAAGTGGCAGTGGCCAGGTCTGGGATGAGTCCTGGGCAGGAGAAGGGTGTGGACAGGCTGTACTGGGCATGCAGGTTTTTAGCTCATCTGTTGTTCCCTCACACTGTTCCTGTAACAGCTGGAGCAGCTGTGCCAGGGCACTGTGAGGCTGTCAGGACACCCTCGAGCCTGGACATCCTCACCCCTGGTGGTGCCCAGGGCTTTGCCACCGCATGGTGTGCACAGTTTCTACAGCAGGAAAGCCACAGGGCAGGGTAGGAATGCTGGCTCAGGGGTGTTTGATGCCTGGGGTGCAGCTTTGTGGCCCCGAGTTCTGCCCAAAGGTGTGAGTGACTTCAGCATTTCAGTGGGGATAGGATGTGCTGCCCCACCCCTTCAGTCCTGGCAGATCTTTCCTTCAGACTCGTGTCTTGTGTGTGGGGGAGTCAAAAATGTGTAGCCTTGAGTCTTTGAGTGTCACTGTAAAGCTTCAGGTGGGTCCCACCATGGATCCCAGTCCCCCACCCTGAGCTTTGCAGGCCAAGGCAGGAAGGGAAGAGTCCAAATGTGAACGGTCACAT
>JAOXXN010000259.1:6630381-6677784 GCA_026770055.1 Myrmophylax atrothorax
GGCTGGGGCTGGGGCTGGGGCCGGAGCTGGAGTGAGGGCTGGCTCGCCCTGGGGCCTGGAAGCATCGCCATGGTCTGTGGAAGAAGCGGCCTCCTCTGGTTCTCCATCTTCTTTAGTGGCCAGGCCTTCAGGGTCAGGCAGCGATTCTTCAGAATCTGTGTTCAGGTCTTCCTCTTCATCATCCTCCTCATCATCGTCATCGTCATCCTCCTCTTCATCATCCTCCTCTTCTTCATTCATCTCCTCATCATCCTCTTCATCCTCCTGGGAAGAGTCATCCTCGTCCTCCACATCACCGGAGCCAGACGCTGTCGGGCCCCTCTCCTGGGGGGTGGCCCTGCTTGGGGACGGGCCCTCGGTGGCCTCTGCCGGCTTCTTGCTGAGGTCCAGGGAGTCCCCGAGGCCCACGCCGGCCGCGTTCTGCAGGAAGAACAGGGAGCTGTTGTTGTCAGTGCTGAGGTTGAGGGAGCTGTCCAGGTTGATGGAAGAGTTCTGGATGTCGTACTCCAGTGTGGAGTGGGCGAGGCCCTCGGGGCCGGGGGAGATGGCAGGCAGCTCCCCTCGCTCCTGCTTCTCGTGCTTGCGCTTGTGCGAGTCCATCTGCGACATGCCCACCACCGTGTGCTTGCAGCCGGGGTAGGTGCAGTGGAAGTGGGAGCACTTGAGTTTGTACTTGCAGTCGGGCACCTCGCAGTCCACGCTGGAGCTGAACTGGCAGAAGCCCGCGGCGCTGATGACGTCCTGCTTGCCGTGGTGCTTGCGGTGCGCCGTCACCTTGGTGCTGTCGGTGCAGCGGAACCCACAGCGCAGGCAGTGGAAGTGTGTGCTGTTGCCAGAGAACTGACAGTCTGGGAAGTTACAGCTCAGCGAAGACTTGAAGCGCTTGAAGTCGTCCAGCACCAGGTTGTCGACGCGGTCGTGGTGCTGCGCGTGCTTGTACATGTGTGTGCGGCCGCAGAACTTGTAGCCGCAGTTCTCGCGCGTGCAGTGGTAGTGGGTGACCTTGAGGGAGAACTGGCAGCTGCAGTCCTTGCAGTCCTCATACAGGTCATAGCGCCGGAACCCCTCCAGCATCATCCCCTCATCCAGCATCTTGCGGGACGACGCGGTCTTGCGGCGCTTCCCGAACGGGGACATGTCCTCGATGATCCAGAAGCGTTTCTTGGCCCCCGAGGCGGTTGGCATGGTGATGGTGTTCCCTGCGGAGACACAACGACAGCGGCGTTGCCACGGCCGTGGCCCCACAGCCCCAGCCACGCTGGCAAGCCTGGTGTGCCAGGACCCCGACTGCTGCCACCCACTCCCTGCCCACCCCTCCTGCGCCTGAGCCCCAGGATGGAGGCGGCACCGCCTGGCACTGCTTGCCCCCCACCACGTCCCCCGCTGCCATCCCTGCCCTGCCCCAGCTGCTGAAGCTTATAGGTCCAAATGCTACTGTTGCTTCTCTGCTTTGATACTCTCACTGTTGCTCCTGCTGCTTAATTAATGTCTAGTCCTGTTTTTCTCAAATGAGACTTTAATGGGGAGGAGCTGCCTTGTCCCAGTCCAAGGACTGAGGTGTGTTACTGCAGTTCACTGGAGTGGTGAAGGAGTTCCCTGTCCAAAGCCAGTGTGTGTGCACTGTCCCCCTGTCCAGGCTCCACCACAACTGCCAAGGATGGGCAGGAAGTGAAGGAAGATCCCAGGAGTGACTGAAACTGCAAGGGGGGAATTTACAGACACAGGATGGATTTGGCCAGGAGGCCGCACCATCCCTCACCATAACGAGCCCACACATTACCAGCAGTGCACTGAGAAAGGCAGAGGGGCAGATGTTCAGTGGGGCTAATTCTCATCATCTCTAGCCAGTGGATTCTGAGAGAAAACACCAGTTCTGCAGCTTTCCCTGGGGTCTCAAAAATCACAGGATGCCCCCAGTAAATAAAGAGGCCTCATCCATCTTCCCTTCCATTCACAGGGCCAGTGTTTCTGGCCACTGCTCCTGTCCTCAGGACCACACTGACATTGAGGACTCGACCTCAGTGTATCGACGAACTTTCTTTCCTTCTCTGCTTGCCAGTTCCAAAATCAAACCACAATCTCCAGTATCAACATGCAGCACAGACAAGGTTGGAGGCAAGGATTTCTCACCAGGTGCAGAACTGTGAGTGTAATTGGAATTTATAGCTTGCAACTAAAACATACTCCTTTTTTTTTGCCTCTCTTCCTGCTGAAAGTGCCATCCTCTCGAACAGAGGCACCATTTGTGACACACAGTGCCTGGGGCCCCAGAACCCAGAGCAGCTTGAATGCTTGTCTGGGAGACTGAAGGCACAGCCATCAGTTTGAGTGGGGTGCAGCTCTTTTCAGGTGACAAATGCTGTTGCTGCCCTGCTGGCCCTTCACTGACAGCCCTTCCAGAGAAGGTGGTGGCCTGAGGGAACTCCCAAGGTAACCTGGCACTGCACTGGCAGGGGAGCAGGACCCCCCCTGTCCCACAGGGCAGGGCTATAGAGGCTGCAGGATAAGCCAGGAACAAAAGGTTTTCCACACCCATCAGCTGATGGCCCTGCAGCTGAGGGAGGCACAGCCCGGGGCACCCACACGGGGCTGGTGCAAACTGCAGGCTCAGGCTGATTTCAGCAGCTCCCAGAGACAGAATAACTTTGTGTCACTCAGACTGGAACTTGGCAGGCTCTGAACTGCAGAATCTGGGACCAATATAATCCCTGCTCCCCCCGAACATCTGGCACTGCGAAATCCAACTCTCCACTCCAGCCAACTCGTGTAAGTGCCCTGGTGCAGTTAGACAAGTTGCTGCTGTCCAGATAACTCCTTGTTTTAAAAGAATTATAACCAAACCATCAAGTCCTTTGGCATTAACTAGTGTCAATGCTCATGTTGTCTGCCTTGAGATGGGCCTGTGGGAAAAATCACCTTTGGGGAAAGACTCTGGATGGGAAGTAAGTAGAATTTAAATTGTACCTGTTTAAAACTCAGTATATCTACCCAGCTTTTACAACAGTTAAATAAATATGCTTAAAACTTCAGTTAAAAAGCAACTGTTTCCTCCTACAGGCAGAGTTTCAGAGGAAGGACATGATGGAAAGGTGGCACCTGTCCTGCTTTGCCACCAGCCCACGCTCAGCCCCTGCACCCCACGGATCTCCACAACCCTCAGGGGAGGTGACCCCAACAAATCTCAGTGCTGAACACCTGCATAAGCTCATCTCTTCAGCCACCAATAATGAGTGGTCACCAAACTATACCCAGGTAAGAACAAAAGAAAGGGAAAAATCTTTGATTAGAGGGAGCACACCATGAGGTTAAGATGTTTCAGGTTGCATGCAAGTGATTTCAAAAAGAAGCAAAAATAGTTTCTGCCGAATTTTGTTAATTGGCACACGCTGCTCTGGACAGGGCAAGGATCCTTCTCCTGCCAAGTCCCATGAGAGAAACTCGTGAACTTCCAAGTGAGTTGGTCCTCCAGCCACAGTCCCCACCACTGACCTTGGATTCACACATTACTAAATCTGGCAGGAAGAATGACTGGGACATTTGTGGGCTGCCAGAAGCCTCTTAAGTGCGAACTTTAAGCACAAATATGCCCTTAATTAACTAGAAAAGAGCTGGGAGTAGGAAGAGAAGCCAAAACTGAGACACACCCTAAAAACCAATCCCAGCTGGAATGAGAATCCCCAGCCTGAGACATCTCTGATCTTAGTCACACATGGGAATCATGGCAGCTTAAAACTAAAATCTCTAGCTGTGTTTTCTGCAGCTGGTTAGAGCAGATATAAATAACAGTGAGTGTGAGAAGCAGCCTGAGCTGGCTGATGATGTCATGAGTGACACTGCCTGGACTCGGCAGGGCAGCCCTGACCTCTGTGGCTACACACGAAGCTCATGAGATGGACAGAGACACAGGACCTGAGACCTCCTGAGACATTCACCTGCCAAGACACACGTGCAGCAGACTCTGGCAGGCACTGGGCTGGGTGCCTGCAAGATCTAACCAAGAATCCTGAGTCCCATTAACACCACAGGAACAAAAGTTTGCTCTGTGGCCACCCTGATGTTACCAAGAGGCTGAAAGTGCATTTTAGCTGTGGATTTTGTTAGGTTTTTCTCACAGTTAGGAACTGGTGGGAACTGCTCTCAGGTACCTGAATGTCTGTGAGTGATTTGCTGTGGTTTGGTTCCTTTAGCTGTGGTTACTGTGTGAGCAGGGAAGGGCAGGGCCCCTGGGGAACGTTAGATAAGGCACAGAGTGACCTTTGCTGCTCTGCTGACCCAAAGGTGCAGAGCAAAAACGTGGGCAGGGTGAGTGGGGAAGGAGGTGGGCACAGGACATGGAGAGAAAGCAAAGAAGTGTTACCTGCTGCATCCTGCACTAAGGGAACGTCACTTTTGACTGGAGTTGGAGTGGCAATGATGGGCGAGAACCCAGCGGTGCTGGCGGCTGGCATGGCAATGCCCCTGCTGGCTCCCAGCGTGGCACTGAGCAGGGAGTACGAGAGACAAGAGGGAGAGAAGAGATAGGGCAGGGTGGGCAGGGGAGACTTAAGCAGGGCTTGTGAGAAAGATGGAGGCAGAGATGGTGGTGGAGGTTGTGGTGCAGTGTGGGCATCGTCGGCAGCAGCAGGAACGGCAGAAGGAACCAGGCAGCCTGGAGAATGTGGAGAGAAAAAAAGCAGAAAAAAAAGGAAAAACAAAAGAGAAAAAAAAAGAAAAAAACACAACAAAACAAAAACCAAAACAAAACAAAAACAAAAGAAGTGAAATGAGAACCCAAGAGCAGAAGCAATATGATGAAAAATGGAAAATACATTCACAAATGTATGAAACAGAACTGTAAGGGAGAAGGAACAGAAGGTGAGGAACTGACAGCACCAGAAGAGGAGGGTTGTCTCTGCAGGAGGTAGGGTGGCTTTATGGCACAGGGGAAGAGCCACAGGCTTGCAGGCAGGAGTTCCTGATTGACTGGTCCTTGTCCATCTGTGTGGTCCTGCCTGTTCCAGCTCGCACTGTAGGGGTGCTCTGACCCTTGGGTGTCACTGACACAGGAACCACTGCCCACCAGAACCTCTGGAAGAGCCACAATGTCATGGGGCAACCACTGCCTGACCCAGCAGGGACCTGTGGCTGTGCTGTGTGATGGCCCTTCCCAGGGTGGGAAAGAAAAGCAGGAAAATGTGTATGGAATTAGAGCAAACTGAGGCAGCCCACGCAGAGTATGACACTTAACCCTGGGAAGGACAGCTAAGAGGTCCCTGACCACCACTGGATGGTATCAGAATTGTCACAGGTCTCTGACTCCTGACAGAGCACTGGGAGATGGCTGCACATTATCCCTGCAAACAGGAACCAAGGCAGGAACTTACTTCCCAAAAGAGGGGTGATGAGGGTCTCCTCTGTGCAACACTGACCAAGGGGGACAAGAGTTTGTGTGTGAAAAGGCAGCTCAGGGAGCTGCTTCTATGTGGTGCTTTCTGGAGATGTGGGAGGTTTTATCCCCTGTGTAGATAATATTTGCTGCTGTTCAGGCCCTTCTGGACCTCACCAGTACAGGAAAGTGCCTGACTTCAGATGCTGCTCCAGGAAATACAGAAGTACCAGGGCAAATGCCAAGCACAGAACAGGCCCACAGCTCTTTTTTATCTCTTTTTTTTTAAATAAGCTATTAAGATAGACCCAACTCTAAGACCCAGGATAAAAGCCTCTCTTCAGGAGAGAAAAAAGATATGCTGTTAGTTTCTGGATGCTTAGGATGCACATTTTGATGGACCTTTCAAGTGCTGGGGAGAGCTGGGTTAGTGTGAGGCACCACTGGGAACTTGGCACAGTTTATATTTTACAGTGCAACTGTCCCTCTCCCCAGAGAGCAGGAAGGGCTGGCCCATTCCACCCTCCCTTACCTGCTGAGGTGCTTTCATTGCCCACTGGAGTGCTGGAGCAGCTGCGGTCCATGTTGGAGGATTCCGAGGAGATCCCCCCAGGGCTGCAGCCGGTGTAATCCATGTACTCATCTGTCTCGGTGTCCAGCATGCTGGGGGGTCCCTGGAAGGAGGCTGGGGTTCCTGATGAGGCTGGGCTGGGTGCCATGCTGCCAACCTGGGGGAGGTTTTCATTTCTTGGAGTGTGGCCAATAACCTGCAGCAAGAAAACAGGACGGAGACGTTCACACCAAACACGAGATGCCAAGACCAAAACCATCTGTCTGCACATTTATCTCTCTCCAGTTCATGAGGGATGGCTGGAACATGCCTGTGAGTGGAACCCATGGCACTGGATCTTCCTGCACTGGGAGCTCAGAGCGCTACACTTGGCATGTGCCCCCTGGTATGTGCATTGTGATGCACTCACAGGCTCCGAGTGTTAATCTTGGCACCACGTCCTGCTGTGTGGATTCCCAGGCCTTCACAAACAGGAGGTGTTAATCTTGGCCTTGCTGCCTCTCTGTGCAGGTCCTGCTGCAGTTGGGGACTGGAACAGGAGTGTCAGTGCTGAGGCACCAGGGGCACTGTGTGTGCTGAGCTCACACTGCTCTGCTCCGCCCTGCACAGCCCATGGGGTGCTCCCCAGACCATCCAAACACTCCACTGCCTGTGGAGCACTAAGGCAGGGCAAGCACTGCAGGAGTGGCAGCCCAGCAATGTGGGCAGCTCTGCCACGTGCCCAGAGCTGTGGTTTGATCCCTGTCTGGTGTTGGCTGGACTGCCCCATGGGCTGAGCCCACAGAACACCAGGGCCAGTGCTGTGTGCCCACAGGACTGCTCAGGCATCACCACCTCTCCACTGACACAGCACTGCCAGTGAAAGCAGACCGAGGTCAAACCCAGCATTTTCTGCCCAGCATGCACTAAAACTCTGAGGGCTAAACTCAGCATGTGCTACAAGAGTAGTGAACACAAATCTATTTGTTAAATCCTGAGTTGATTCTTGTACCTAAGCCTTTTGTATTAAGCCCAAAAGCTGCCACAACAGCAACACCAGTTCCTTGGCATCTGTGAACTCATTAAATCCAACAGCACTAGGCTTGAACAGTTCACTTACTGACAGTAGTTAATAACTAACAGGGACCTCTCATTCCCATGTTGTGGAATGAAAGAGGTTTCCATCTTGCTTCTACAGATGATCGCTTTTGTTTTCCACACACCAGAGGATGTTCTTACGGTCAGATCAGCCACAGGCATTCAAACAAAGCCAGCCTGTCTCATCTCCCAAGCAATGGGAGCTGAAGCAACTAAGGAGTAAGAACAAGCAGGAGGTGGCAGGAATGCTGTCCCTTGGAGCAGCAGCTCAGGGCTGCAGCTGAAACTCTTCCAGTTATTCAGCAGACAGACAAACCTACTCTGCCAGTTGCTCTCAGTTTTGTGTTAGAAAAGCAGCAACTGCATCACTGCTACTTCCTGAGGGAGGCCAAGGAGTGCCCCAGCTAACTCCACATCAATAAGGGAAATTTCAAGATTGGTCTTTCTCCCATCTTAGGTGGAAGCAGAAAATGATTCTTTATGTGCAACAGGAAATGTTTGCTTTAACCAGCACGTTCAATTCTTCCACATCCTAAGCACTTTAATTTTAATAAGCCAATTGTGTATACAGAGAGAGCTGGGAGAGAGTGCAAGTTGTAAATACGATTATTTTAGTGTTATCCTCAATTTTTTTCTCCATAATTCACAAGGAGAAGCTGTTTACACCAGCAATGCTTTGCTAACTGTGCTCCATCATCCTTCCCCACAGTGTGTAAGTTCAGCCTGTCCCAGTGGGGGTCCCCCCGTGCAGACACACACCCTGCAGTGCCCTGGCAGGGCACAGCTCTGCCCGTGGCTCTGCAGCCCCAGCACAGGGGTTACCTGAGCAGGAACACGGTCAAAGTTCTTGCCCAGCATCCTCCTCATGTGCTTCCTGGCATGGGACGTCATCTGGTGCTTGAGCAGGAAGGAGAACTGGCAGCCCTCACGGATGCAGTGGAAGTGGCTGTTCACCTGGTTGTATTTGCAACCTGCAGAAACAAAACCCACTCTGTGGAGCACAGGAAGGTGCTGGGGGGAAGGTGATCAGAGAGGACAAAGTTGCTGCCATGGGGATTTCTGGACACTGAACATGATCAGTGGCTGTGGGTTCTTCAGGAACAGTCCTGAATGTAAAGAAACCAACCCACAATCCACTGCCTGCTGAGCCACTGCAGGAGAGGGTTACAGTGTACACTGATTTAAGAAGTGAGCCTGAGCCTAATCCCATCCCTCATTGTTTCATTGTAAAGGAAGGAACATTACCATTACATCTCATAGTGCCTAATGCTCTCCAGTGTTAGCCAGTGCCTTTTCTTGTACAAAGAGAACAAAACCAAGACATTTAGCTGCATCACAGGAGTTAGAGTCAAAAATACATGCTCATAATTAGATTAGAAATGAAAAGTTCTTTTTAATTTTTTTTCCCCTTTGACTGTGTTCTCAGAAAAGCAGTCCCACACCAGCTCCAGCTCTGGACAGTGTGTGCTCTCTGGTCATAGGAATGAGCCAGGAAGGGCTCACTGCCACTCAGATTTGTTGTATAATAGGGGCACTACCAAACAACAAGCAATTCACTGGGTCCTGGCATACAGCACTTCACACATTCTGCTCCTGTGGCTACAGCCACGTGTGCCAGGAGTGTGTGTGTGTCACGAACAATCCCAAACAGCCACTTTCTGCAGCTGATAAATCATGGCTTGGTATAGCTCAAACACAGCTGTACCAGTAACCAAGGTCTGGTGTTCATCCTCCCTTGGCCATCCCCTCAGACACACAGAGGCACAGCCAGGCTCACTTCACCCATCTGTCTGCACCCACCCACCTCCCCTTAGACTGGGATTTTTTCATCTCACTCTCCAATCATACACAGGTATATATATATATACACACACAGAAACATACATTAAAAAAAATCTATCCTGTGTGTTTGTTCAGAGACATTCACAGCCCTTGAAGCAGGGCAGTGCTTTCTGCACATCTCTACATACACAGTCTGCAGGTCTGTGCACACACAACATACAAAGCAGAGCCATCCAGACACAGGGCTGGACTCCCACGCTGCTGTAACCACACACACCCCACACCCTCCCTGCACCCTGCCTGTCTGTGCAGCCCAGGGCAGGGTGCTGGCTGTGTGTGCTGCACAGCAGGCCCAGCCCACAGCCTGTGTACACCCTGCTGGATGCAAGGCCCCCATCCCTCCCAAACAAACAGTGCTGGCACTGCCCAGCCCGGAGCTGCCTTGCTGCCATCGGCTCCTGCCTCCCCCAGCCCAGGGGAGCCCCAGCCAGAGTTCCATGGCCACGCCAAGAGCCTGTTTGTCTGGGTATCACCTCCCCACGGCGCTCCCTGCCCTGCCATCCCTCTGATCCTGCTGCTCTGGGGCCAGAACAAACAGTGCTGGGGCTGAAACACTATCAGCAGAGGCAGGTGAGGGCTCGCCTGTTGCCAGGGCACCCTCTGGGCTGGGTGTCATCTGTCACTGTCCTGCTTTGTCTGGCCCCTGCTGGCACCTGAAACACCCAAAGGTGAGTAAATACACAACTGCTGAATCTGCTGCCATGTGTCAGTGGGACCCAGGCAGGGACTGGCCATGGTGTGTTGACACTCATTACCCTGGTTACCACAAACAAGCTTCCATTTGGGTACAAATTCTTGATGTATTCAAAGCTGGAAAGCAAAGTTTGGTTCTGGTTACCGTGGCTGTTTCCCTGCAATGGGAGGGAACAGCATCCAGAAGTGTTATTCTGAACCTTGTTTTGTTCCAGTCTTTGTTCCAACCAGGAAGGATAGGGAATGGTTGGGTCTGTGGCACTGTCAAGCCAAACAGAACCCCAGGCAGCTGAGGATGGGCTCTGCTGGAGCTGCCTTTAGGGACTCAGAGCCCTGGATTTCAGCTCAAGGTAGCTCCCCAGGAACTCTTTCTGCTTCTGTTGTTGTGTGTTTTCCCAGCTTTACACTGGAGGCACCTGGATTCAGTGACTGCTGCAGGGCTGCTGGGAGTCTGAGGCTGTGCCACATCCTGGGTGGGAGGCACCAGGACACCCCCCCTGCTGCTCCCAGGGGCTGTGGGGAATGGACTTGGGGGAGAAGGGAGAGATTTACTGAATGCTCTTCTCCATCTCTCTATGGTTATTTGCCCTGTGACTTTCAATATGCTGCACTGGCAATGGCTGAAAAAAATCCTCCTAAGAGCACCCTTAAAACTTCACCCAAGACAAGCAGTAGGTCCAAAAGACTGCAAAGTATAAAAACAAACAAACATCAAAAAAAAGAAGGTTTTGACAATTAGATAAAAAGGAAAAACCAAGGGGAAGGTCTATGTCCAGACAAATACAAATACACAACCCTCTCCATCACAGTTTCTGTCCATTTCCCTGGGGTCTCTTTGGGAAAACATGCTGCAACAGGGCACATCAGGAGCTGCTTTGTGTTTTCTTGCCTTTCTTGTTCAGTGCTTTAATGACCAAACACCTGTGTAGCAAAACTCACAGGCTCTAACTCATGGCATTCATGCTTGGCATGGGACAGCCACAGGAGCAAGAGACCAGAACTCACCTAATCTGCCACACTCCTCCCGCTTGGTGAAGTACTTGAAGCCGTTGGCTGCCCTCCTCTCTGCCTTCTCGTGCTTCTTCACGTGCCAGGGCAGCTTGGTGGTGATGTTGGTGACGAAGTAGCAGCCCGGCCGCAGGCAGTGGTAGTGGCCTCGCATGCGGAACTCACAGTGCTGGGGGAAACAGGCTCTGAGGCACCCTGGGCATGGGCACCCCATGGCACAGGCACCCCCTGCTGCCCCAGAGGAGTGAGAGGGGCTGCAGCTGATGCTCCAGATCCCACCCCACAGTGCCCCGTGTCCCCTCCCATGTGTTTCTGTCCTGCTGTTGTGTGCCCTGCAATACACTGCTCTGGGCTGAAATATCCCAAACCTGACTCGTGGCCTTGCCTGGATTCCTCACAGATTTTTATTCGATGTCATCCTGTGTCTCTCAGATCACTCTGGTCCCCCTGTCTGCTCCTCCCAAGTCAGATAAACACAAAAACGCTGCAATTTCCCATTTGGTGGAGACCAAACATTTTGCAAGACCATGTAATTATGACCCTTCCATGGCTCTGTAGCCAGACCAGGAATGCCACACTCAGGCTCACTCCCTGCTGGGACTCAGCCTGCCTGATCCTCCTCTTCCTCTCCCAGTGCCACCCCCAGCCAGGGCCCTGCCCTGCAATGGCCTTACCTGGTTGGGACAGAGACACTGCAGGGAGTAATAAGCAAACTGGTCTCGCACATTCACCAGGTTGTTGTTGGGGTTGATGTGGTCCAGGCAGTGGGATTCTGCTTTGCCAGAGGTTTTGCACACATACTTGCAGTTCCCAAAGAGACAGTGGAAGTGGAATTTGTTGGCGTACTTGCAGTCTGTCGCCAGGCAGGGATCGCTGGAACACATCCAAAACCCAGTCAGCACCTTCACTCATTTCACACATTTGTGTCTTTGCCAAAATTTAATTCAAGGGGAGCCCAGCTGAAGCCTCTGTTCCAAACATGGCCCACAGATTTCCCAGAGCCACCTTTCTCTTTAGGGAAATGGAAGCTGGCAACACTCCTGCAATTCCCCCCAGCCAGGGCACTTTCCTGATTAACACTGTCAGAACATGGCAGTGCCAACAGTGGGTTCTGTAGTCTTTGAGGGGCACTCTTCCACTGCAGCAAAATTGCTGGGCAATCCCACTGCAGGATGCCAGGGCTTCCCCTGATCAGACAAAATCAGCTCTGGCCTCTCTCATCAGCTAAATGGATTTGGTACCTCTGACTCACTCCTTGATTTCTGGCCCAATAACCCTTCAGTGTCAAAAATACTGCAAAGACCCCTGTATTTCTGGACAGTCCTCACGAGGGATAAAACAGGAATCAGTGGTGTATCAGCAAGTTTGTTTCTCCTCTAAACTCGTGCCTAAAAGTGCACTCAGATGTACTTGAAAATCTTGTGTTTTTCCTGGGATAACCAAAGTATTTCTTAGACTTTACAGAGGTACATTTTCTGTGAGGTGAAACCCAGAGTAGGCCTCAGCCAGACAGGAGGTCTCAGTGGTGCAGAGATGCAGCCCTGACTCTGAGCAGTGGGCAGAGGGGACTGCAGGGCTGGGGCACAGGGGAGCCAAGGGCAGCTCCAACTTACTTTTCCTGGAACTGGAGAAATCCGGGTTTGACCTGAGGCTTGGCATTCTCCAGGGAGGTGGTTGCCAAGGGTGAAGCTGCCAGGTTAGGCACTGCTGCTGGGATCTGAGGCATCTGGGGCAGGGTGGAGGCCAGCTGCTTCCAGGCCAGCAGGGTGGGCGCAGAGGGCACAGCAGCCGGGCTTGGAGTGGGCACGTCGAGGGCAGGAGCACTTGCCATGGTGGCAGAAGTAGCAGATGGTGAAGAAGGGGCCAGTGAAGCTTTATTCTCAGTGGTGGTTGAGAAGGGAGACTCAGAGTTGTTTTTCACAGTTCCACCCTCAGTTCGGAAGTGAAAACTGCAGAAGGACAGCGGTAATTGCATATAACTTGATTAAACATCAACAAGAATGTGGCAGGAGTGTGCAAACAAATTAGCTTAGGGTAAATCCTAAAAAGGGCTCTGCAAACTCTGTGGAAAGATTTAGGGCCCTCCTAGACCATCTATGAAGAGAAAGGAATTCCTTAAGAGGGGAGGAGAAATCAGGTGTGTGAAATGAGGGAAATGCCCCAGTCAGAGGGCTCAGTGTGCCAGTGGGCAGCTCCCAGGGCTGGCAGAGGAGCCAGCAGTTGGCTGTGGTGAACCACAGGGAACTATCCAACAGAAGAGACCAACTGTGCTGACTGAGCTGTCTCAAAATTTGCAACATCTCCTCCCCTTCAACCCCTTCAGGCTCAGGCACGTGGTGGCTGCTGAAGGCCTGACTTTTTCTTTCCTTGGACATTCCCCTGCCTTTAGAAGAACTTGGGGTGGTGTTGAGGTGGTCCCTCCCAGCCTGCAGGGTGTGTGCTGCAGAGCTGGCCCAGGGCTGCTGCCCTGGCACTCACTTGGCATGTTTGATGGCTCCATCCAGGGTGCTGAACAGGGCCCCACACTCCTCCACCACGCAGTGGAAATGCACCTTGTGCAGGAAGTCACACTGGGCATCGCAGAAATCCTTGGTGCCAAACCTGCCAGAGCACACAAGCAAAACCTTAGGGGAGGCCAGGAGAGAAGCAAGGCTGCAGCACAAACATCTCCTGGTTTCCAGCACTGCCACTATCACCAGTCGTTCCAGGGAATCCAGGTGCAGAGTCCAGCCCTGCCTTGAGGCAGCAGGTCCCCACAGCATCACCTGGGCAGCAATTCCAGCCTGAGCCACTGCAGAGCACCAGCCCTGGGGCACAGAACAACCCCAGGCACCGTCCCACGTGTCTCTGTGTCACCCTGGGCCACATGGTACCTGTGGTGCCACTGCCCACCCCCTGCTGAGACCCCCTGTGGGGGCAGCACAAACACACGGGATTTCAAGGAGCCTCAGAATCCCACGGAATCTAAAAATCAAGCAAGAAACACTGGCAGGAAGGATTTGAATCCTAACAAGGGGATCTTGCATAATTAAGATACAACAAACTACAGTTGCTCTGATGAGCAGGAAAGCAAGAAACAAAGGCAGCCTGTGTGGTCCCAGGAGGGAGCTCTCACCAAGGGGAGGGCAAAGGGAAGAGAGAAGACCTGGATGTACAACACATGCTGTCAGTTGTGGCTGCGGGGAGAAGAGGAAGGAGAGGAATGGTTTGGTAAGAGAGAAGAAACTAAGTTATTGCAGACTAAAGGGGTTGTTTTTCCAGGGACAAGAGGCTGAACTAGAAAGAAGGTCAATGGATATGGGAGGTGATGAGTCAAAAATGGCTGCACTGTAACATTTGCTTTGGGTGAGAAAACTAAAGACAGAGCAGAGAATTAGGGATAAAATGAAGACCTTCTAGAAGACCAGATAAAGAGACTGGTTGGAGAAATATAAATATTCACAAATCAGCCAGTATGGATGATGTATGACCTGA
The DNA here is from genome assembly GCA_026770055.1 of Myrmophylax atrothorax. Classification (NCBI taxonomy): domain Eukaryota; kingdom Metazoa; phylum Chordata; class Aves; order Passeriformes; family Thamnophilidae; genus Myrmophylax; species Myrmophylax atrothorax. The sequence goes on from JAOXXN010000259.1 coordinate 6,644,412, forward strand.
AGTGCAGTGGAAATTAATTCCCAAACTGACTGCATTAGTGTTTGCTGGTTTTTAAGCCACAGAGAAGAGGAAGGTGCTACATAATTGGGGAAAAAAAACCCCAACAGTCAAGGTACTGGTTCTTTCAGGGAAAAAAAGTCAAGTCATCTTTGGCAATTATCACACCTCTGGCCTTAACTTCTCCTTCCAGTGAAGTAATGGAACAAATATTAAGAGGGAGGAGAAAATCATTAAACATCTAGAGGATAAAGGAACCATGAGCAATAAACAGCATCAGGATTATAAAGAATAAATCTTGCCAGACAAATTTAATTGCTTTTTTTGATAGAATTACAAAATTAGTGGATGAAGGGATGTAATATATTTGGATTTTAGTAAAGCATTTTGATACAGTCTTGCATATGCTCAGAATTAATTCCAACTGGCCTGGATGTGATGCCACCTCATGGCTTGGAACTGGCTGAGAGGCTGTAAACAAAGGCTGGTGACAACCAGCCCCACACTGAGCAGGCAGGAGGCACCGAGTGAGTGCTGAGAGGAGCACTTGGTTAGTCTGAGCTTAGTTAACATCTTCATTAGCAATCTCAGAGTAAACAGTGATAATGAAATTCATAGAAATCCTGAACTGGGAGGAGTTGGCAACACCAGTGCAAGGGGAGAAAAAGAGCACAGAGAGGCCTGGCAAGAGAAGGGAGAAGGTTCAGAGCACCAGAGCTGTGTCTGGAAACACAGAGCCGATACACCTGGGGGTGCCCTCACAGCCAGGGGACTCCCCAGAGGGACATTAACCCCCCCCGGGTCACAGGGGATGGCACAGGGCACAGACACACTGCTCTGCAGAGACAAACACTGAGCTGCCCATCTGAGGGCACAAAGCTGGTTCTGGCTGGTGGTGGCAGAGGAAGGGCAGCCCGGTGTGCACAGAGTCAGACTAAAGGAAGCAAGTAAGCCTGGCTAAATTAGTGCTGAACTCCAGCACTAATTGAATTGAATTCTCTGCTGTGGTTCAAGGGGATATGACCAAAACTGCAGCAAAATTACAGAAAGGGAAATTCAGGTGGCAAACATGGAAAAAATTGTGACACTGAAACTTCTTATGTGGTAGAATAATGCTCCCAGAGACAAGCAAATAGCCACACTGCCTGGCATAATTACAGCTAGGCTGGACCAAATGCAAATGGACTGCAGGGGAGGATCTCACACTGGCCAGGGGCAGGTGGACTAGGAGACTCTCGAGTCTTCTCCATTAAAGCCTGTGATTTACAAAGTGTCCACAGGCATTTGTAGGCGTTTCATCTGTGCCAGAGCACAAAGTCAGGTCTGCCTGGGTGGATCTGTGTGTGCTCCAAGCATGTGTCTGTCTGGGCATGTGTGTGGCTGGGGCTCTGTGTGGGTGAGCTCTGGCTCTGTTCCATTTTCTCTTTGAGTCTCCCTTCCTACAACACAACCAGCAGAAACCATCCCAGCTCCCATAGCCTTTGTACTTGCTCCCATGTCCCTGAATCCCCCAAACCTGCTGTTCCAGTGGCTGCTCCAGTGATCAGAGGAAATCAGAGCTCCAGGGACACGTGTGCAGGAACTGAACCCCAGCACAAGTTCAGTGCTGGGGGACACTGCAGTGGCTCCCCAGGACTCACAGGCCAGGGACATTAGAAGGAGCCTAAGATGAAGTCCAGGCCAACAGAGCTTTGCAAAGATCTGTGCTCATATTTCATTTTCAAGGTCCCTTTGCAAAATAGTTCTGTGTGGGCAGACAGACATTCCTTATGGGACATAAGCAGCTGGTGCAGTAGCAGGGAGTGAAGTGAGGACTGAGTGAAGTGAGGACTGACCATGCTCTGGGAGATCAGGGGATGACAGAGCCAGCCAGGCCTTTACATCCAGCACAACTCTGCACTCAGGACTGAGCCCACGAGCCACCCTTGGCAAAGGAAGGGCTTTCCCCTCCCTGTGCTCCCATCCCACGCCCTCCTTACCGGCGCAGGTACATCTTCCACGGCTCAGAGAGCTTCTCCTGCACAAGTGCCTTCACTGCCTTGCCCAGGTACTGGCTGGGCTCCCCAGCCCCAGCCTGGCTGCCATCACCTTCTGTCTTAATGTTCAGCAGGTTGCCAAGGCTGGCACTGGTCTTGGACATCTGGAACAAGAACACAGACAGTGCATCAGGTCCAGCACAGCCCCCTGGGACTGGCCCACACCAGCCATGGCTTCAAAGATCAGCAGAAGACAAGAAGTCTGCCCAGGCTGCCCCAACTGCAGCAGCAAAACTTAATAACACCTCACTCCTCTGCATCCTCCACCCAACTATCACACAACACTCGGGTGCCCATGGAATATTCATGGCTCTTGTTGAAGTAATGAAGAGTGTCTGTTTATACACGGGGGAACTGAGGTGACAGGTCCCTATTTGACCATGGAAAAGGTGTGCAGGCTAAAAGAGTCAGAGCCCTGTGCAGGCCCTGCAAAGGCTGCTCTTTGTTCAGAGCTGTGGCAGAACTGGTAAGCTCTGGTTTATTGAGAGTCATCTTGTCCCAGCCCCACGGAGGCCTCCTTTAAAGTGAGTACCAGGTAGGTGTGAGGATGGAAGAAGGAAAAACTCAACTCAGCAAAAATTCTGCCTTTACTTAAGTCTGGAAAATTCATATTAACTTCAATAATGAAATTGTCACTTTCTGTGCTAAATGGACACATCCCCACAAAGCAGGACTTAGACCCACAATCTGCATTGTGTGAAAGGATTCAAACAGGCTCCACACAGAGAAGGTTTAAAGGTCCAGGTATATCATGTGCAGGATAGAAAAAGGAAGTTACTCCAGAGTGATTAGAGGGAAAATTTTCTTTCAGAATAAACCCACAATTTCCCAGACTATTTCTTGCTCTGTTGTGCTCTCAATTACGTCCAGAAACAACAGTGAATTTCACAGCATGAATAAAATGCAGGATTGGGCCCAATACTTGCACTGGAAACTCCACCCACTTGAGGATCTCGAAGCCCTTTATAAATATCAGTTAATTAAGCCTGACAGTCCCCTAAATAAACTGCAATAGGCTACAGGAATCCTGGCTATTTGAGGCTCTCTTAATGCTCCCTGAAGGTAAAGCCCCTGCTGCTGTGTGGAGGCTGCAGGAATCCAGGTTGCTGGTTGGCACTGGGGTGTTGGGCATTCCGTGTCCTGCACAGACAGGGAGGATTCCCCACGGACAGAACTGGGAGCCAGAGGGAGAACCACTGGGATGTGCTCCTGAGCAGACTGAGCGACTCTGCAGTCCTCAGTCTTGGCCATCAGTGGGTTCTGCTCTTTGCTGCTTTCTGTCATTGCTTAATCCCATTCCTTTAAACAAAGAACAAACCTGAGAAACTCACAGTTTGCACCTGTGCTACACTTGTTTGGCACTACATGAAGAATCTTGTGTCAGGCTGCACACAAACAAATGCTGATTTCTAAGCATATGCTTAAATCCTGTATTATCCTGAAGATTTTCAAGGGAAGTGTCCATTGAAAGAGAATTTCCCTGACTTGGGGCCTTCAGAATGACTCAGGACCCCAGAGAGCAAACTTACTATACACATTTATTGACCAGAGAAACAGCTGCATATTTGGAACCACTGAAGGGACAATACAGAGGAACAAACAAGAAATTGAGTTTAAAAGGGAACATCCAAAGCCCCAGTGAGACAGAGAGCCCATGGAGGAGAAAAGGGACATGAAGGATAAACGCAGAAATTAAACAACACAGTGAAAACCAGGGATGAAAACAGAGAGAAAGGAGGTGGGAGATTATGAGGCAAAGTCACTTTGCCCTCTCTTGGGGGTTCCATGGCCTTGATGCTGTAATGCCCAGAGCCAAGGGGAGGGCAGTGGCTGTGCCTGTAAAACCATCACCCAGCACAAAACTGAAGTGTGGCTCAAAGGCTGCCCTGAGCTCTGCTGCACTTGTACACAGCACCAAAATCAATCCTGGTACAGTAGAATTTATCATGTGAAAGGGAAATACATATTTGAGATGATGTATAATTTAAGGAAAAAGTAAGGAAAAAGAAACTGTACATTATCTAAGATAAATATTCTAGAAAGGGGATTCTGTTGGACACCATTACTCACACCAGAAAGACAGAAATTGATGATTTTGGCTAAAAACTTCTGATTTCTTATAATCCATAAAACCAAATTATTCTCCCCCTCCTCCACTGAAAGAAAGTGTTTTTAAGTAAATAAACAAAATGAATAACTATAGAAGAGATAGAGAAGTTGCCAGGTCTGGGAATGAAAATGAAAAAAAAAAGAGGGGGAAAGAAACCTTTTGGAGCTCTACTCTGACTAGAAAGGATGGAAAAAAAAAGGTGTCAGAGGCTGCAATATATTTCTTCAGCCAGTTCATTAAATTAATTCGTAAGCAGTGGCTCTGAAATTATACCCGATGAAAAATGGTCTCAAAATTTAAATGGTACAAACTCATCTTATTAGAGGCCAAACATTAAAAAACAAACGCCTCCCCCCGCTGCTGTCGTGGTGCTCAGTCCTGGGGGGGAGGCTCTGATGGATGGCCCTTACCTTATTCATAAGCGAGGATAAAAGAGATGAATTTGCAGAGACTGTGTGGCCATTTGATTCATTGCTGGAACACACAAACCAACAGGGTTTAGTTAAGATGTGCACAGGGACTGGGAGATTAATCCTTCTCCCCTGGAGCTGCCTCACTGCTCACCTGCTGCATCTGCAGGGAGAGGTGATGCCCACCCTGCCCTGGGCAGCCACACTTGGGACAGCCAAGATGGAGAGGAAGAGGGGCCCAGGGCTGCAGGATTTAGTCCTTTCAGCTACTGAACAGCCCAGACCTTACCCCAGCGCCCACCCCACCACACTTCACTGGCTGACTCACAACCTCCCCCCATGTTCTGCTCCTTCCTCCCGTTAGAACTCTGGCACAAATGTGTCCCACAAAGCCAAGGGGGTGTTGATGAACTCACACTGCCCAGGACAGGGTCCCCTGGGCAGCAGAGGGGAAGGCAAGGCAATGGGCAGGTGGGATCTCCCACCATCAGCAGCTCCATGGGCTGGGGTCCCACATGGAGGCTTCTTTAAATAAGGCATGGACAGGAATGATGCCAAGGTCAAAGTGCAGCTCACTCATCCCCAGGATCAGTTCCTCTGCCCTTTTTCCACACAGGACAATCCCCAAACACTCCTGTTCTCAGCAGATATGCCAGGCAAGTGGGACACACTTTGAGAGATGTGCATTCACATGTGCACAACCATTATGGCCATAACAGTGGATCGTGCCAGACCCAGTCCAGTTTTATCCTGACATTGAGCTGTTTTGTGTGTCCAATTTCTCTCGAAGGTGCTTCCTTTAGATGTGACTCAGCAGACCCAGCAGTGCAAATGCTGCTGCCAAGAGTGTGTTGAGGTGCTGCTGGGGCAGGACTGAGTGAAAGCAGCTCTGCCACTGGCTCATTTTTCAGAGGGGAGGACAAGAGGTGAGGCCCTTGTCAGAGAATCAGGAGGTGCTTGTGAGCCCAAAAACCATCTGGAGAACACAGACTTAAGAGGGTGTATAATGACTGTCCCTGCCTCCAGTTTGGGGGTGTCCAACTCAGCCACTGTGGCACTGCCTTTCACCAACACGCTGTGTCGTTGTACTACAGGGACAGAACTCCCCAGGGCTGATGCTGGGAAGGGCTGAGGGTGCCTGTCCCCCGTCTCACCCATGATCCTTGACGCTGAGGTCCAAGCTGTGCTCCTGCAGGGAGTCCTGGCTGGTGGCAGAGGATGATCCCATGGCCTGCTCAGGTTCCTGCTTCACCTGGACTGGATTGAACCGTCCGGGAGCTGCTGCTTGTCCATTCCCTGCTCGAGAAACACACCCAAATTAAGTGCAAAAACTAAAGGAAAATGTAGGTCTAAAATGAGGTTACAATGCCAAGTAAGTAACTGGAATCACTGGCACCAGTGCCTGAATGGAGAAAGCAAAGAAAAAGTGTGGGGGGAGGGAAGTGCTGGGATTGCTGGTCAGCGTTTATTGCCAAGTTGACATGATGGGTTCTGACGTCCACTCCGGCGTGGAAATTCTTCAAGTGATAATTATTGCAAAATTATGTCAAAGTTGTCCAGGCTGTGGGCCCTTTAAAGGAGAAGGGCGGAAGGAGCGTGGGGGAGACCTGATTCTCTGCACAAACTGTCACAACTAATTTGCGGGGCTGCCTCTTAAGCGTTTATTAAAGACTCTGTTAATGCTGAGGCGAAGTGGCAGCTCTCGACTGCTCGTCAGGGCCCTCCTCGCCCCGTCCCGCCGTTGCTGGGGCAACACAGCCTGCCCAGCAGCCCCATCTGCCCCACCGGGGGGATTGGAGGTGACAGCAGGGACCCGCTCACTCTGTGACCCTGGCACTGTCACTACCACCACCACTGCCACCCTGCCACTGCCACCACCACTGCCTCTGCCACTGCCACCACTGCACTCCAGCGACAGCAGCTGGGGAGAAGAACATCAAAACCACAGGAGAGGGAAAGGAGAAAAGAGGGGGGAAAAAAAGGAGAACAGATTAAAAAAAAATTAGGAAAAAAAGCAAAGAAAAAAGGAGGGAAAAAAAGTTGCTGACATGAACGTGTTCTGCAGAGCTTTTTTCCACAATCCCCAAGTGACTGAAATATTAATTTGCCCTCCGGCAGTACAGCTGACGGCGAACTGCTCCTCAGACAGCAAGTGGCATTTTATTAAAAAATAAAGGAAAATAGTTTCCTCAATGACCTTTCTCTGCTTTAGGAAACAATTTTTCAAACAATAATTTTAGAAGTATGTGAAAGTTCTCCTCCCTTTTTAATCAGATCACTTCGTCCTCCTCCCGCTGGCTCAGCCCTCCACACCCAGGGCCAGCAGCTGCTGAAGGGGCTCCAGGGGGCTCTGCCAGGCACAGCCTCCCCCACACCCCTTGCTGCCCACCAGGAGGGACTGTGCCCCCAGCACATTGTGGGGGCTCCCTGTGCTCTGGTGGGAGCCCCAGGTCCCTCTGGAAGGGCTGAGATCTGCCTCAGGCCCAAGTGGCAGCTGGAGAGCTTCTCGCTGCCCCAGAGGGGAGTTCTCATTCCCACATTTCCCCCCTCAGGTTGCTGCAGGGACAGGGAAGCACAGCCTGCAAGGCTGCCCAGGAGAAAGGTCCTGTTTGTGGGCTGCTCCAGCACCATCCCCAAACCCACAGCGGGGACATCAGAGCTGGGGCAGAGAACCAGCCCCCCAGAGCAGAGAAACAACTGGCCATGGGCTGCAGGACCATCCCCACTGGGCCCAGCTAAAGCTCTCACAGTCTCTGTTCCCCTGCAAGTACTGGCCAAGCTTTTCTTCATTTCCATTTTCAATACAGTGCCTCTCTCCTTTCAGCCTGCAGCCAGCTACACATGGCAACACTCTTCCTTCAGCTCTGCTCAGAGCCTGCTCCATCTGTGGGCAAAGCTGTGTTTGCTGCCTCTCCTCTGGCCACGTGGGTGTCACCAGGATGCACAGGAATCCCTGCCAAGACTGCCCTCTCCAAGGGTTAACCAGACACAACCAAATCTGCTCTCCCACTCATGTGCCTTTATTGCCTCCTCCCCACCTCCAGTCCCATGGACAGCTGGGTGGCTTCTCATTCACCTTTCTCCAAGTCATCAGGCCCTGCTCTGCCTCCCACCACTGTCATCCCTGAGAAGGTAACTCACCTGCTTCAAGTGCCACAGAGGGCTTGAGTGCAGCTGCTGCCAGCCTGGCCATCATGGGAGAGATTAATCCCTTGCTAGCAGAGATCCTTTCCATTATAGATGCTGCTGGAGCTGGAGAGGAAGTAGCTGGTGGCTCCCCAGATCCTGAGACTGCCTGGGATGAGGAATCTGTAGGAGCAGATGATGTTGGGTTGGTGCCAGAAGCACCAGCAGCCATCAGATTAGCCGAGCTGGCAGGCAGCGGTGTGGAGACCCGACTGGGGATGATGGGGAAGAAGGATCCAGCTGTGCCAGGAAGTGCTGAGTTGGAGAGTGCCAGGGCCAAGGGTATATTGCTGGGCAGAGCCTGGGAGAGCAGGCCAGAGATCTTGGTGGCTGGAGTCATGCTGTTGGCAGCCTTTGTGGCCTGCGAGGAAGCGAGCTCGGGCGCCGAGGACGGCGCGGCCGGCACGATGAGCGACACGGAAGACTGCTGGCTGGTCGGGGAGGCACTCAGGCTGGAGTTCTTGGAGCTCATGGCAGAGAAGTCAATGAGGTCGTCGTTGCTGGACTCCTCCTGCTCGTTGTCCTTGGAGCCCAGCAGGGAGGCGGGCAGGCCCAGCACGCCCGAGCTCCGGATGTGCCGGCGCTCGTGCTTGCGCTTGTGGGACGTCATCTGGCTGGTGGAGGTGAAGGTGAAGCCACAGCCTGCCCTGATGCAGTGGAAGTGGTTGGTGGCCTTGCTGTACACACAGCCCTCATACTTGCATTCCTCGTACTTGTAGAACTTCTTGAAGCCATCCTTGGCATAGGCATCATCTTTGATGTGGTAGCTCTTGTGCTTCTCAATGTCACACTTGTTCTTGAAGGTGAATGTGCACCCAGGTCTCCTGCAAGGGCATCGAGGAGGAGAGGGTGGTTGGCTGTGTGGGCAGCAGCACAGCCCAGCTGCTGTCCCTGCCTCCCTCTGGGACAAGGACTGGGGCTGGGATGAGTCAATGGCCTGGCTGCAGGGGCTGAGGAGCTGTGACACCACGGCCAGCAGAAATGCTGCCAGTGGCAGAGCTGGAGGGCTCTCCCCACTCTGAGGGATACAGGCACCCTCCACCAAAATTCCAACCAAAACAGCAGCTAAAGGGGACTAAGGTACCAACTGTACTTTCCTACTCTTCCTGCAAGTATGAGAATCAATAGAAGGGCAGTTGTGTTCAGAAGGCCCAGTCTGGCCCCAAAAAGGATGAGCTGTTGGGGAAAACCCTACCATGGAAGTGCCATTAGCAGTGGATTAAGGGCCTATGTCAGCTGCACTCTGAAGAGCACTGGGATCTCCTTCCCAAATGACCCCAGAATGTATTTTCTAGTGGGGATCCTCTCCTCAGATCAAACTCCTGCCTTCAGAATGCTCTGTGGCAAGATCCTGGAAACCCCATCTGCCCTGGCACATGAATTGTCTCAGGAGCAGGGCTGAGAAGGTCCCAGCAGGGAAAGCCAAGTCCCTGTGCATACTCCTGAAATTAGGACTTGGCAAAGGACGTGAACAGACCACACGGCCCTGAGGCAGGATTCCTCCCCCTCCCTGTCTCACCTGCAGTGGAAGTGAGTGGTTTTCTGCCCATAGAACTGGCACTCCACAGTGCCACAGTCCTCCGTGGCACGGAACCGCTGGAACCCGTCGTTGATGAGCTGCGTGTTCTTCTTGTGGAAGTTCTCGTGGGTCATCACGTCAGAGGTGCTGGTATAGACCTTGTTACAGCCCACCTAGCCCAGGCCAAACAGGGGTTGTCAGCACAGGGTGTCCCAGCCTGCCACCACCCCCAGCAGTGAGGAACACACAAGCAGCACATGCACTTCCAACAGTTCCCTTCGTGTGCTGCTCCTTGGACTATTAAGCCATCACTTTAATTCCCAATCTATAGACTGATAGAGCAGTTGTGAAAGAAAACCCCAAACCAACTCTCTGAGCATGAAACAGTAAGAAAAAAAGGATCAAAGGGATAAAAGACCAGCTCTGATAATCATGGCTGCTTAGGGAGGCAACAGGCAGGGTTCTTCTCTTAAGGAGAAGGGAGGACTGAGAGATTCTGTTACTTTTTGTTATCTTGGAGTGACACAGAATGAATTAGGACTTTCAACTACTTGGGGAATACAAAATTGAGTGGGAGTAAGTTATTTACTTCTTTAGTCCTTCTGAGAGGTAAGGCAGGGTGGTGCAACACGAGGCCAACCAACCTTCTGAGGTTGTAACAAACAGTTTAATTCCAGCAAAGCTTCAATCCAACTTTCAGCTGCTCTCAGCAAGCTGGGGACTTCTCTGCCCTGTCGCTGTTGAGGACTCCCCTGGCCATAACCTGACCCTCCTGCAGCAAAGGGGAATGGATGGTGTGCTGGGCTGGAATGCTGCAAACCTGCCTTTGCTGGGCAGAGCAGCAGCTTTGCCATATTGAGTAAAAACCACTGGGATCTGAAAACGTCCTGGGCCCTGCTGAGGGAGGGGTTCTTAATTCTCCTTTAGCACAATGTGTGCCAATGCCTGCACCATCTCAGAACTGAAGAGAGCGAAAACACCACCCCTTAGTTCAGCCCAGGTTGATTCAAACAGGCAATAACAAAACCCATGACAAATACCCAGGGAAAAAAAAGGATCTCCAGCTATTTCCAATATAAAAGAGCCTCTCTCCCTCTGCACTGACACCTTGAAAAAAGACAGGCCCTGCACGGCATTAAAGAAAAGAATTAAACAAAAACCTCCTTAGGAATAATTTGCAATGCAGCTCTTGGTGCTAAAGCCTAAAAAAATGTCAGTTTATATAAACAACTAACTGAATTTTATCCACACCAATTATGGACATAAAGAAAAAAAACCCCATGAGATGGATGGCACGAATTCTGCCATTTAAGCAGTATTTTCTTTAATTGGGAGTTTATATTCAGACACCTTTCCTGTAAGACACTGCTTACATGGGCATTATTTTACTGGAAGACAGTGGGCACAGGGTGGAATTAGCCATATATAGTTGTGCAAACGAGGGTCTCTATTTGAACTTGGAGTGACTTAAAGCTGCGAAACACTCCCTGCACTCTAAAAAAAATTAAACAAATCCCGTCCTGCTCATTTGAAGAAACTAAACAATCAATATTATGGAAGTGTAACAGAAAATGTCCTCAAGAGCAAGTCACATGAAGTTCCCAATTTATCAAATGCTGTAAGCACATGCTTCAACCAGCCCCTACTGAGGACAGAACTTGAGTGCATGCCTAACATTTAAGTATGTGCTTAAGCCCCATTGACTTCAGGAAGCTTACCTGACTTCAAGTTAAACATATGCTCAAGTCTATCCCAGCAAAGCATTTAAGCATGTGATTAAGGCCTTGTGACTTTAACTGGGGTCTTAAACTGCTGGGCCAGGGCAGGGAGTTTTCCGAGCAGAAAAGCTGTCCCCAAGGGTTGCCTGGGCACTGTTTGTAACCACAGCACATTCTCAGGGCAATGGTTTGGCCACAACTCTAATGAAACGAGTACATGTCAAACCCTTGAATGTGAGGAACGACCAGGGTAAGACCCAAACAATCTGGTATGTCCTTGTCCAGAAGAGTGAAGGCAGCACAGAGTCATCTGTGCAGCAGCTCCAGCTCTGGCTGTGCTTCCTCTGGAGCCTGGCTGGCCCTGGGACGTGGCTCCCAGTGTGCTCCACACACAGGCACCACTGCTGAGGGAGGTGGAGAACTGGGGGTTCAGTCTAGGTATGTGACAGTAAGGTTTAATTGCTTTAGAAATCGTTATGGAGGAAATTAACCCCGTGTTAAAGGGCAGATGTGCCACAGGACAGTCTGGTTTCAAAGGGAGGACAGAGGAGACTGGAGGGAAGCAGAGCAGTGGCACTGAGGGGGGCCTGACTCTCAGAGAGGGGACTTGCTCCAACAAGTGAAGTCCAAGACTGTAAGAAAACCTTGAGACCTGCTTTGCCTCACTGCATGGCCAAGGCTTCTGCAAACAGAGACTGGGGCTTCCCTTTGCCCTCCCAATGCTTGGCAGGGCGAGTGCAGTGAGGACAGGGCAGGGACTCTTCCAAGAGGTCCCCGAATCAGGAATGAGCAGGACAGGCTATGAATGTCCCCCAAATGTCCCCCCTGTGCCTCAGGACAGCCTGGGGGCGCTCAGGCCCCACGGCAGAGCCCCAGGCAGCCCCTCACCTGCATGCAGTGGTAGTGGGTGCTCTTGCCGTTGAGGTGGCAGCCGTGGTAGTAGACGCTGCAGTCATCCAGGGGGCTGAAGCGCATGAAGCCGTGCTGGAGGGAGTTGTCGCGCTTCTTGTGCATGTTGTAGTGCCGGATCACGTCCTGCTTACTGGTGAACCTCTGCACAGACACACACAGAGGCCTCAGGGCAGGGCAGGGGGATGGGGGGGTGGGAAACTGAAGGGATCAGGAGTTTCAAGCTGGGCAGAAATCACCCCAGGAGAGCCAGACTGAAGGGGAGGTGTGTGCATGTGTGTTCTTGGGAAAGGCAAAGCAAACACGACCCCGGGGGGATGGCCAGAACCAGCTCCCTGCAGCTTTAAGACTGCAATTCCTCTAACATAATTTTAGCTGCTACTATCTCAAGAAGAGCTATAGTTAGAAAGCAAACCAGTGAACTAAACAGGCTACAAGAGAGTAATCCAAGCTTCCAAATCACTCACTGTAGTGGTTAGCAAGACACTGGCTGCCACATTCATGTCAGACTAGAAACTGGGAAACCACTCTGCTCTTTCACACTGTCTTCCCATGCTAAGTCTCCTGCCTCCCCTACAGGGTAGGAAAACAGGGACACTCAACTTCCTTCCAGCCACGGAAAAAGATGGCAGTAGAGCTCAGAGGCAGACCTGCACGACCAGAATATCCTTTTAATCCTCTACCTGCTTGAAGGAATGAAGGGGTACCCCACTGTCAGAGCAGGCTAAGTGCCTTTAAAATGAAGCTTTTCATTTCTATTTCCCACAGACATCAATATTTAACACTGAAGGTGGGAAAGTAAATCTGATTTTTTTAAAAGAAATCAATATCCATTTATTTTGAGGAGTAATTGAAAAGGCCTGTATTCTAATGTTTAACAACTTTTCTAGTCTCTCTCATAGGAAACAAATGATTATCACTTCCACTCTTTCCTCCTATAATATCAATCCTGATCAATCTGGTTGGTATTGGCACAGGAATATAGGGAGATAGATTTCACCAGCAATGCCTTGGAGGCTGCAGGTCTGATTTCCCAGGGCGTACATCCAGGATTGCTATTGCCAATCATTGTTAATTTGGGCCCACTTATTACAGAGCGTTACTTATTCTAAAATATATCTCAGCCATAAAATAATTTGCATTTTAAAAAGCAGCCTAAATCCTTATTCCCTGTGAGACCAGACAGCTCCTTTGCAAGCAGCTTCCACACTCCTTAGGAAATAATCATGAGGCCAATCATAATAATAGGTTTTTCTGTTTCTCCATCCTTCGCGTTTCTCTTTTTCTGGGGCAGGGATATCCACGCCACAGCTGGGACAGACTCATCTCCAGCACTGGGTAGGAGGACACTCTGTGCATCCAGAGAGCAACTCTCCTTTGATCAATAGAAACCCACAGCCAAGCTCAGCAGATCCAGATCAGCTTCCTGTGCTGTGGTCACACTCATCCCTGGGAGAGCCACAGGCCCAAAGGGGCAGGGCTGGGGCTGTGCCCTGCCAGCTCTGGGATTCCACTGACACCCAGCCTGACCACAGACATGGCAGTGCCCAGCTCCTGGCCGTGGCACGAGAGTAAACAAACACACGTGCCCTGCCGAGGATGCCCTGGCAGCAATCCCAGGAATTCCAGTGCCACCCTCCCGTGGGCACGGCGCTGCTCCCGCTGCTGTGCCCTGGCAGGTCCTGCTGCCACAGAGCCACTTGGGCAGCAGCAGGGGAAGAGACAGACTGACACATCAGCAGTCCTTGGGTTCAGGCACAATTTGTAACACAGCGCAATTTATGCTCTTGGTTTCACTGATATAAATCTGGAGTGGTTCCCACTGACTCGAGCTGATCTACATTCTGCTCTTTGTTGTAGGGCCTGGGTTTGGTTAAATGGTGTTAGATTGAGTTAGATGGGGGCAGAAGAGAGTTCTGTTAAATTCAGAATATATCCTGTCCCCTTTCAGAGCAGGACAGTGAGGAGGCTGTGCATGCACAGGGGAGGGAGCCCGGGGGGACACCCCTCCCCAGCTGTGCCCTAGGGGTGTGCTCGGCCTGTGTGCCCACCCTGGGCAGGGCTTTACCTGGTAGTTGCACTCGGGGTCGAGGCAGTGGTAGTGCTCCCGGTACTGGTACGCGCAGTGGATGTGCCCGCAGTGCTGGCTGCCCGAGAACCTGCGACAGCAGAGCAGGGGAAATGAGGCTCTGGCCTGGCAGCAGAGCCTGGCACCAGGGCACAGATACAGTCCCATTCCTGTTCTCATCCCACAGTTCATGGCATTAAATGCCATCCATCCCCCTTATCCACCCAGCACGGTGACCCTCCCGCCTTCCCTCGCTCATTTGTCACTATTTAAAGGTGCTTCCTGAGCCGGATCATTCAGGTCTTGTACATCCCATAATCTGTTTTCCCCCTTGAAATTCATCTTCGTTATCTAAGTTGTTTACTTGGGGAAGCCTAAGGAAACAGGGTTCCTTGAACTAACTACCACACAATTCTAGACTTCTCATGTGTGAGTTTAGTTATCACAGCAGTGTCTGAAATCTCCCAGGACAAACAAACATTGGGCAAATATGGATTTGAAATTTTAAGTATTAGCCCCTCTAGTCGGATGTCAGAAAAGTTGCACACAGCAAATTTGAAAACTCCTGACGTCCAGGGTGGAAAAAAGACCAGAAATGCCATGTAATGCCTACAGACAAACAGTCAGTATATGGACTGTACTGACTGACAGATACACCAGGAATTGGCACAAGGGATGATCCAGTAATGAGGTAATCAGTGTAATGAACTCTCTCATGTATATTCTAGAGCACCATGGAAGAGCTGGAGAGCTTGAAAGGGAAAAGCAGTGGAGAGAAGGGGACTCAGAGGGGAAACATTCAAAGATAAAGTACCATCTGCTCAAAGGTTCCTCAAAGGTTCCTCACGTCACTTAGTGCTAAACAGCAGGAGTGCACATGATAAAGGGCATGGGAAAGGAACCAGGAAGGGCAATGGAGAGAAAGGGAAAAGGAGAGGAGGGAGGGTGTCCTGGAGAAATCCAGGAATGGGGCAGGAGGACAAAAGTCTATGGATCATCCTAAGGTGAGGTAATGCCAGGCTACAGGACAGACAAATTCAGGCTGAAAAGCAGCACTGAACACGGCATTTCTGAAGCACAGTAAGGAAGAGGAGGTCAACTGTGGAGACAGCAGGGCCTCTAGGAGATGGAAAGGGGACTTAATTGACAGAAAAGATAGACATTGCTAAAAAATTAAATGACTTCTCTGCCTCAGCATTCACAAAGGGAGACAGGGACAGATGCCAGGAGCAGACATGCCTTTCCCTGGGGAAGGAGAAGAAATACTGCAGGAAATCAGGATCACGTCAGAACAGGTGATTGAGAAACTGGAACAAACCTCAGCAGCAGAGAAGAGACAAACCACAAGGCAAACAGCAGGGCTGGCTGCACAAACAAAGGTGTGGAGCCCAGGGCAGGGGTAGCAGCTCCTGGGCAGTGCCTGGGCAGCTGCAGAGCCACCCTGGCACCGGCCTGGCACAGCAGCTCATGGAACCAACTGCTCTGCCAGGCCAGGGCTGTCTGTCAGCAGCACCACCAGCAGCTCTCAAAGGAAAGAAACTTTAAAAGAGAGAGAGCAAAGGGCTGTGCAGGGCTGGAGAACTGTGGGTGCAGGCCAGGCAGGAGGAAGATAAAAGATCTTCCTGGCAAATACATCCCTTTGAAGCAACACAAGCCAAAATATCATCAAAAATGAGGATGCAAAATGACCAGAGATGCCAACTGGAGTAAAACAAGGGCCAGACACAGAAGAGATCTCACTATGAAATGAGTTACTTGAAGCATCTCAGTTGTAAAAACACCAGCTGAACAAGCACTCCAGCACTTCCAAGTCCTGCCCTCCCTTGCACGTGCCATGGAGAGGTGAGTGGTGTCTGCAGCACAGAAATGTCCCACCAAACCCTGAGCTGGGGCCAGGAGGGAGGCAGCAAACACAGCACAAAGGGGAGACTCTGCTCCTGCACCCACAAGGTTGGGCTCCTAAAGGGTTATATTTATCCTGTGCTTCTTCTGACACTTGAAACAGTTCAAAGCTATTAATTTTTAAAGCACAGCATCTGTTTAGATTTTTCCTAACAGGAAAGCTTACACACCACACACTCACTGACATGCAGACACACAGGCACAGGTCCATGCACAGACTCAGGTACATCAACACCCTCTGAATTTACATGAATGTACCCACAATTTCCATGCACACAAACAGACACAAACACACCCAAAACCAGAAAACTCACAGGCCATCTCATCCCACTGATACTCAAATCTCCACTCCTAAACTGCCCACACAGACACGCAGATTCATTTGCACAAGAACAACCCACTCCCTCGTCCCTTACTTTAATCCATTCTTTTTTTTTTTTTGGCCAGAAAGAAGTAGTCTTGATCTGGCAAGAGTTGATAAATAAATAATAATAAAAATAATAAATAAAGAAGTCAGCATGCTTAGAGAGTGTTTACAGACTCATTACTCTGTAACGATGATGTGAAAGAAGAAAAAAAAACCCACCCCAATTACAAGGGGGGAGGAAACCCACACAGAAATAAATATTTAAGCAAGTGCTGCCAGAAGCACCATCTGCTGAGGCACTAATAATAATAATAATAATTTTTTCTGTGGTCTTTTTTTTTTTAATTATAAATATACAGGGGGGAGGAGGGAGGAAAAACAACCCAACCCAAACTAGCTAAGTAAGAGGTTTTGTTTTGTTGTGTGAGAGAATGGATTATCCCTGGGCAGCTTTTGGCAGTGGCTTTGGCAAACTCATTAAGCTAATTATGCAGTACAGACATAAGAGTGTCGTGTCTCTCTCCCCCCACCCCCTGATTTTAAGGCTTTAAACTGTTTTTAAAAATGTGTGTAAATTGAAGGGAAGTGGCTGTGCTGCCAGGGGGTGGCTGTGGAGCCTTTCAAGCAGGATGTGGTGTCCCTGAGGTACCTCAGAGCCTGCCCAGCCCCTGCTGGCCCGGAGAAGGGGCTCACTCAGCACAGTTCTGTGCCTGAGGGGGGCACAGGGCACAGAGAGGTGCCACCTCCTCTCCCACTGCAAGCCCTGCAGCTCCTGCAACCTGGGAAAGGAAACAAAGGGGCTGCTGCTCCTTCTGCTCCAGCAGGGAGGGTTTAACCCCTGCCCTCCTCCCTGTGCTCCCTCCAAGAAAATGAGTTGCCACAGGCATTTCATTTGAGGCACTGCTGCTTGAGGGGTGGCATGTGGGGATGCAACTGTCCTCTTCCCATGGGGTCTTCTGCTCCCTTCACCTGCAGCGGGCAGGGGAAAAGGCTGGAGACAGCACAGCAATGGGCAGAAGGAACAACAGCATTCCCATTTAAATCCTGGGCTTCTGCAGTGAAACAGTTTTCCACTATTTGTCATGAAGTGAAACAACTCAGGGAGCTGAGCCTGCTCCTGGCACACTCCAACTGCTCTCACAGCTACTGCTCTCCCAGCAGGGACCAGAGCAAGTGCAGGTGCCAAGGAAATGGAAGTGCCAATGACTGGTTTAAACACTTGATCCAGGTGGACAAGACCTGGCCTCTGCCACCACCACTCCACCCTCCCACCTCCAGCACTCTCCCCAGGACAGCCAAGGGGTTGCCTACCTGGCAATGTATTTCTGGTAAATATTGACGTCCTCGCTGACGGCGGGTTTGTCAGAGGGCAATCCATTCCTAGGGAGAAGCACACAGGGCAGAGCTGGTTGGCAGGCAGGGACAGGGCACAGCCTGAACTCCTTCCTCTCACCCACTGCTGACACACCAGCACAGAGGCACCAGGGAAGAGCAGCAGCAAAGGCACCCATGAGTTTAACCTCCCTTCCCCTTCAAATCCTGCACCCCCTTTCCCAGAGAACCACCCAGTCTGCTACCACCCCTCCTGCATGTTCCTTCCTTGCAGGGCCCAGTGCAGTTTGTTGGAGAAACTGAGAGGATCATCAACAAAAACCTGTTTCTACAGAAAGCATCTAAAAATCCTATACAAACAAGTGATGGCCACATGAAAACAAACACCTCCTTGAAGCACCTGGCAGTGTTGCCCTTGTGTGCAGGGAAGATCTGCCCTTGTTCAGCTGAGGGAGGAGAGTCCCTGTGCCTCAGCTGGGAGCTCCTGCCCATTTCCTGTGGCCAGCAGACACCCTGTGCTGTGCCCAGCACTGGCACAGTGGCTTCAGCCCCTGGGCAGGGCTTCAACTGCCTCTTTGTTTCACAGACACCCCAAAACTCCACCAGACAGATGGGGCAGCAAAGGTATTTATGTATTTTAATCTATGAGAAAACTGTCACATAAACCTGGGTTATTTTACATCATTAGGAAGCAGACCAAAATAACATCCTCAGTGAGTTCAGCAAGAGATAAAACAAGAAGCAGGGCCTGAGCAGCCTGCCCAAGAGGCAGGGGCATCCCAGGGGCACCCCAGCCATCCCCCTTCTCCTCCACTGCTCCCCATGACAGCCTGGTTTAAAGGGGAACACTTTCACACAGAGTTCACTGAAGGCAGAGGAGTTCAGGGCAGGTCAATGGCATTACATGTTGGAGAGCTCAAACCCATGGCAAGGGGGTCTGTGCCCATGTGTAAGGGGCAATTCCTGCCAGGTTATTTGAACCCAGTGGGGACTGAGAATGGAAAGGCAGGGCCCAGATACCACGGTCAGCACTTCATCCACAAGGACAGTTACTGGTTTGCTGTCTTCTTCATGGAAGCCTGTACTGGTCACCAGCCTGAAGGAGAAGGGCCAGAGCCCAGTGTGTGACCAGGACATGGCAAGTGCCAGGCTGAAGGCCCTGGGCACCTCAACTCCTGCTGCAGCCCCATCAGGAGGCCCCAGCTGAGGAAGTCCTGTGGCCAGAGGAAGAACCACCAGGGTGCTGCAAACACACACCTGCAAGAGGCAGGAGGTGGGTAAGAGAAAGGAAATCAAACTGGGATCCCAGAGCAACACCACCACAGAGCTCCAGGGTGGCCACTGAACTCCAGGCAGGGAGCTTTCTGAAGACACTTCAGGCACAGAGTGCCTGGCCAAGTCACCCATCACAACAAGGCACTGTGCCTACAGGAATATTTACAACACAGTGTTTTTCAGTAACAGGAGTCCCTGCCTGCCATCTGGAGCACATACAGGTTCATCCTGAGCAGGAGCCAGATGCAAATGTTAATAATCCTCTGCCCTTTCCCATACACCTTAACCATGGAGCTCCCAAATCTGTCTGCAGGCAGCTGATGAACAGCCATTTCCCATGGAAGACAGGCAGCATGACACAGCTCTGCCTTCCAGGTGGGAAACATGGAATGGATGTGTGAGGGCACTTGCCACAGGAGTGCAGGACAGAGGTCCTGGACTTACTACAAATGACTCCAAGGGAGTCACAGCTCACAACAGCCCCAGGTCCACAGTGAAAAACAAGTAAATCAGAAACAAGCAGAGAAGGCCCTCCCTTCCTCCCTGTTTGCAGCCTCATGTACATATGTGTCTCTTCTACAGCTCCCACCTCTGGAAGCCACATTAAAACATAATCCAAGGTTTGGCAAGGCCTTCAGATACCTCCATTCAGTCAACGGCATCACTGCAGAGATTGTGTAGGAGGTTATTAGTGGTAATTGGGCTAATGAGTTTGCCCAGTCTGGGGGGTAATTGAATCACCTCTATTTGTGCAAGGAACAAGCAAATTGAGAAGACACAGGCCTGGCCCCACAGAAGTATGTATATGCCTAATTCCTATGAAAATTGATGGGAATTAGGCACCAAAATGTCTTCTGAGTTCTGGGACAAACAAAAAGCCCCATCTTGCTACCAGTACAGACAGCAGAGTCTTGCCACTGAGCCAATGGAAGCAAGAATCAGGTTCTCTCACAGACACAGCTGGATGCCCAGGGAACCAGGGGATGGAGAAAGTAAAGTGGTTCCAACCTTGACCTTACAGTGCTGACAGCACCATGTTCCCTCCTCTAACATACAAACTCAGGAGCCAGGGGGCTCTGGACTGGTGGCTGTGCCTGCTGATGGCAGTTCACACCCTCGGTGCAGGTAAGGCAGAGATGGAAGGTGTTAACAGAGGAGCAGACACTTCAGTAGAGAGCAGAAGGAAACATCCCACACAGTGCAGCAATTATCACCCCAAGAACTGGAACTGCCCCTGACCCACACACAGAGCTTGGGAACGAGCCAAGACAAGAAGAGTGGGAGGACACTTACTTCACTGTGGAGACTGTTCCAGTTGTGATGGAGTCTGTCTTGGAGAAGGTTGATTTCAGGTACTCGGGAGTGTTGAATGGCAATGAGACAGCCTGCTCTGGCCCGGCCACAGGAGTGCTGCTGGGGGTACTGGCCAGGGGAGCTGGGGCCAGGCTGGGAGCTGGAGCTTTCACTGGAGTGAGCTTCTGAATGTTCCTCACATCGTACTTGGAAGGCCGCCCTACCTTGCCCGTCTTGAAGGCGATGGCTCCTCCCATGTCTGGGCTTCCCTCCCCAGGCTTGAAAAGGTGCAGGTACTTGACGTTTTCCAGGTCATACTTGGAGGCCTTCTTGTAAGTGTTGCCATTCTGCGGCCTGATGCTCTCGCCCGTCTTCAGCTTCTGGATGAAGAAGTCGTACTTGGAGGCCCGAGACATCAGACCCTGCATCTGGGAGCTGCCGGGGGCGGGCAGCGGCAGGATGGTGGCTTTGGTCTCAGTCAGCATGGCAGCGTCGGGCCCCGGCAGGCGGATGGGCTGTGCCAGCCCCGGGGCGGGCTCCTTGCCCAGCTTGGCGCCCAGCTCCTCGGCCTTGGCCAGGTGCATGGGCCACGAGAGCTGCTCGCCCGCCTTCAGCTTGCGGATGTACTCCTCGTACTTGGAGAAGCGGGCGCGCTTGGCGCCGGGGTCGTCGCCGGGCAGCGCCGCGGTGCTGTCGGCGGGCACGGCGTGCAGCTTGTCGAAGCTCACCTTGCGCGCCAGCTCGTCCCGAACGTTCTGGTCGTCGTAGCCGAACATGCCCAGGACCTCGTTCATGGGGGGGGCGGCGTAATCGCGCCGCGCAGACGCCGCCCCTGCGAGGGCACCGCACCGTCAGCGCCGCCACCCCGGCCCTGCCGCGGCCAGGGAGGGAGGGGGGGACAGGCAACATGATCTACTGACGGTTGGCTCACTTGTTAGGTTTTACGACTCTTAAATTAATTTGTTTAAAAAAAAAAAAGTAATTAATACTGGGGTAAAATAAAAGGAGTTCATCAATGCCAGGAAAATCAATTTCCTAAATGTTCTAGCCGATGGCTTTTCAGTACATTAAACAAAGTTTCATAAATGTCTCTGCACTCTTGCCTTGGCCTAATATGAAGAAAAAGTAATTTTACTGGAAGTGAGACCAATGCCAATATGCCGAGGTTCGTACAGATCTGCCCTTGTGTGTGTTTGGGTATGGAGGGAGGTGCAGAGAACGCTGTGCCTGCGTGTGCGAGGGGGGAAACCACGAGGAAATGTGTGTGTGTTGGGCAGGAGCAGGGCTGAGGGCAGGGCAGCGTGGCTGGAGCAGGCAGGGAGACAGGCAAGGCAGTGCCTGGGTGGAGCAGGAGGAGGGCAGAACTGAACCCTGCAGAGCAGGAGGGCAGCAGAGGTGGAGATGAATCAAGGCAGGGAAGAGCAGCAAAGGCTGTGCATGAGAAGCTTGGGAGTGAGGAGTGAGGAGACAGACAGGACAGCTCCCCACGGCTGCTGCAGCCCTTCCCTTCCCTGTCCATCTCCTAAGGATTCACCCAGCCTGTTCCCTTCCTTCTCAATCCTAATGACTGGACAGCTACTATTTTCCACTGGAAAAGGGGCCAGGGAGGGCTGTGGAAACCCAGAGGAAGGCTCAGGAACAGCCTCCTCTCCATCAGGAATTGCACTGAGAAGAGAAAGGGTTGTTGTCCTGGGCTCCAGAAAGGGGGAGAATGCCTGTTCTCTGGCACGTGGGTTGGGTACGGGGCAGGAAGGGGTTAGTCTACCTGAGCCTGATCACAGGGAGCAAGAATGAGCAAAAGCTGTCCTTCCTCAGGTCTCTCCCTCCCCTCCTCCCTCCACTACTCCCTCAGGCAGTTTCACAGGCCACCGGGATGGGAAGAACACACATCTGGAGGTCACCCAATATCAGTGTAAAGGAGGAAATAAAGATTGCTCTGACGTGCCAGCTTGGACTCATTTAGGCTTCAGTCTGACACAGTGCTCCTCCTCCTCTCCCTCTTGCTTTCTCCTGCAGAGTAAAGATTTACTGTGTGCAGGAGTCCTTCAAACCTCCCTCGTCATCTTTTGCAAACACTCACTCTGCTCCCATGGGCAGGCACACTCCTTCCCAGGGAGCCAGCACAGGCAGCTACACCAGCAGCACCATGGGGGTTCTGGGCACCAGATCCTGCCCAAACCACACCAACACTGCCTTGAAACAGAGGAAAAGGAAGCCACCAGGACAGCCACAGAACAGGTCAGCAGATCCAGAAGATGCCTACGGTTTGGGGGATCTGACAGCCTGGGGTGCCACTCACACAGGCAGGCACAGCCACGAGAGCATTTCACTCACAGGAGCCTGCCCAGGAGCACAGCCCAAGTCCAGCAGCCACCAGCCCACAGATCCTGCACAGGGCTCTGCAGAGGAAGAGCCTGCAATGGGCCCTGAATGGGCAGAGCATGAAGGTCACATTCCTGCTCCAGGACTGCCAGAATGGCTGTGCTGCTGCAGCACAAGGGCTGCTGTGCTGGTTGCCTGTGGTCCTGGAGGGAAGGGAACGTGGACAACGTCCCTGGAGTCTGCAGGATGAAGGACAAAGCCACACACACACCTGCTGAGTGCTGGGATCTGCTCTAGCCCAAAAGGACCTTCCAGTTCTGGGCACTTAAGCCCAGAACTCTGCATAGGATTTGGGATGCCTGACTCCAGAACAAACACCCTGTTAGTCACAGCATGGGTGGCAATGGCCCTGCAGTGTCAGGACAGGTTGTAGCACAACCTTATGGGTCAGTATTAATCTCAGAGGATGTTCAATGCAGAAACATGCCCACAGTGTCCAGTAACAAGACGTGCCTGAAGGATAACTTTATCTTTCACACACAGGCACATTAAATGATTTCATCCTGCTTTAAAGCAGCTCTCCTTTTAACCTCTTTCTCTCTTCCCTACCTCCATTTCAGTGTAACCCATGACCCAACAAAAGTGAATACACCCATGAAATCCCTACTGGGTCTAACACTTCCCTGTTTCTGTTAAATCTGCTTTCCCTGTTCTGCTTTTCCTCTCTTTTTGGACCTCTAAAACAACTCCCAGCCTCCCTCACAATGTCCTGACTTCCAAGCACTGCACAGAAGACTCTACCCAGCCTATGCCAAACTGCAAAGAAAGAACAGCAGAGAGGCTCTGATATGAAATTAAACTATTAAGTCCATCAGGGGGTCTCATCTTTGGTACTAAGTGGCTACAGCTCAACTGCTGCAATTAGATGCAAAACTCAAGCCTATAGGAAAGTGTGTGGGGAAGTGATTCAGACCTTTTTTTGACTTTTGCAAGTCTGAGCTTGAGTTCAGGTTTTTCTACCCTGGATTTAATCCTCAAAACCACCTTGCCTTCTGCCTTTCCTTTGCTCAGATTTGGTTCCAGATGATCACAACACCCTCCCTGACCAACAGCTTTGCTGGTGCTGCTCAGTCTTTCCTCGTCCAGGTATGAGATGCCCTGGCCAGTTCCCACTGCTCACTGCCTGGGAAGTGCAGCTTCTCTCAGAACCACAGAATCACTTAGACTGGAAAATAGCTCTAAAATCACTCATCCCATGAGTCCAACACATCCCCTAAAGTCAAGACAACCTGCACTGAAGTCCTCAGGCACCCACCCTGCAGGATAGAGGCTCTTGCAGTGGAGGCCCCTCATGGCAGGGAGCTGGGTCACCAGGAGGGTGGCACGAGACCCAGTCACCTCACTGCACATCCACTTCCAGCCAGCAGTGAAGAGTAATTATCCTTACCTACTCATCAGAAAACCCTCCCATAGAGACCCACACGAAGATAAAAAGGAAGCAGGGCAGCAGCAGGGAAACACCTCCCTGGGAGTGTGCACAGCCTGGAAGCCACAGGAAGCACCGGCCCTGCACTTTCCTCTCCCTTCCCTGCGCTGCATTTTTGTCTCCTTTCCGATGTGATAATAAAAGGGCTCCTTCTCCCCTTGCCGCTGCTCTCCATTTGTGGGCATTGCCAAACAGAGATCTGGGTGTCTCAGAGCAGCTCTCGTATCACAAAGGATCCCAAGCGAGCGAAAAGGCGCTAAAAATAGCCGGCAGCAGCGCACTATATATGGATGGAAAAGCAAAACAGCCCAAATGGAGCACAAGGTCTGGGGCCTGGGGGATGGGATATCCCAGCCTGGGCTCTTCCTTTATCCTCCTGGGGAGGGAAAACGTGAGGCTTTGGGGGATGGAGGATGATGAGCAAGAAACTGGCACTCGTTGTGCACAGATTTCTCCCAAGTGGAGTCTCCTCAGGAAATTATGAAGAGAAAACCCCCTGGTTAAAAACAGGGCCATAGAATATCCCAAGAGACTTAGCCAAGAGGCTGAGAAAAGAAAGGCAAATCTGAAAGCCTGGACAGGGGAAGCTGCCAGGGACTGCTTTAGCCCACTGTGGAGCAACAGGCAAATTAAAGGGCACGGGACGGTGCAGAAAAACCTCCCTGGGCATGAGCACCAGGGAGCGACTGTGAATGGGACTGTGCCACTGCCACCCTCGGGGCTGTGTGTGACTGTGCCATGGGCACTGTGGGGTGTGGGGTGGGCAGGGCACAGCACAGGCTGCAGCAGGAACCAAGAAACGCATCTGCATATCCAGCCCAGCCTCTGACATCCCTCTCCTGACACACACCAGCTCTGTGACTCCTGAAGGTGGCACCCAGCTGGACCAGGCACACAGGGCAAGGCTGAGCACCAGCTCCTGAGCCCCCTGTATCCAAGGAGAGGCTCAACACAAAATAGGGATGCCCTACAGGCATGCTTTCCATCTTGTTTCAAAGCATGAGGCTTGAATAGCGTGGGCCAAGTCCCTGATGCCCCACAAGCCTCACTGTCTGAGCCTGAAAGGAGACAAAGGTGGCCAGGACTCGGCACCTGACCCCAGGAGGTGCTGGTGGAGGACAGGGGCAGCAACTGAAGTCCCACAAAGTGGACAGTGTGTGTACACACCATGACTCCAGGAAGCAGGAGCTCTTCTCAGCCCCTTACAATCAGGATCTCTTTCCACACTGCCCAAGGAAGCCAGTTAGATGTAAGATTTGGCTTTCTGTGTGGCTCCTGCTTTCCACCCAAGTTTCCAGCTGATCAAAGTATGGGCTCAGTTGTAAATGCTGCTCAGCACAGCCAGCCCTTCACCCTCTGTGTCCTCAGAGGGAGCAACTGGTGCTCAAACCTTCAAATGCAGAGGCTTCTGCAGTGACTCCCCCAAAGCCACATTGACTGGGAGGGCAGAGCTTTGTTCCTCTCCTTTCATCTGACTCCTGCTACCCCTCAGCTCCCAGGAAAAAACCCCTCCTTCTCTCACTGGAATAAACTTAACTCACACCCAGTAACACCAGGTCTGGGAGGACTTGGTGATGAACACCTTAAAATTCATTTCCTGAACACTGACAGAATTAAAAAAAGGAAAGCAACTTTGTCCTTTCCAAAGCAAGGGATGTTTCAGTTTGTGCTTTTCAGGGAAATGTTGCAAATGGCATTTATAACAGGGTTCTCAAAACAGAGCTCAGATGTGGCAGCTCCTCTGTTTGCAAGTCAAATCCCACGTGGCTGTAAATGTAAACTGGACCCCGCGTGGGCCAAACCTGCCTTAGACATAAATGAGGCTTCAGCCCCCCCTGAACACTCACATATTTTTGCATAATCCTCTGACAACACAGTCCTGTAAAGGCATTTAACTGAGATCTCCTACCCCACTAAGAAACCTCAGCTCCTTCTCATTTTCCCCAGTTTGGTAACATTTTTTTTACATTTAAGTTCCCCTCCTTTTAGTCTTCCTAGCAAATAAAAGCTGCAAATGGTGGGGGGTGGTGAAAATTAAAACAAACTAAAAACAGAGTCCAGGCACAATCACCTTGTGTCTGGGAACGACAAGGGCTTTCCTATCAAAGGAAACTGAAGGTCACACTTTTCCTCATTGATCTTGCAATGTTTGTTAATTACTCTGTCACTGATGTGGCGAAGGATAATTAAACAGCTCTGTTTATATCTTATATGCATAATTATGTGCGCTGCCACTGAACTCGTGAAGACTGGAGAATGTGCCTCTGCAGAAGGGGAACGGACAGACGGAGATGAGTTTCGGCTGCATTATTAACGGGAGGAGGAAAACACGCGCACACAAAAGGAGCAAAGTTTGATGGATTCGCAAAGTGCTGCGATCAGGGGAGGGGAATGTGCAGGTGGAGCAGATTAGGGGGAGAGCTTTCAATTAGAGATTCAGCCCAGCTGAGTGACAAATTGGGGGAGGGAGCTGCTCTGCCCTAATGGAGAGAATTCAATTTGCCCACAGCTTTTACCAAGTCTTAGCACCCATATGCCCCAAAAAATCAATCTGGGGGAACATGTGCATCAGAAAGGGAGCAAGAAATTCCTCTGGGGCTTTTCCCAACAACTCTTGCTGAATTCAGCTTTTGAATGAACCACACAAAAAAGGCAGATGCTACTTGAAAATAGGAAATGCTCACACAGCCAGGGGAGAACACACGGGTGGGTGTCCTGGACTGAGTCAGTGGGGGACATTCAGCTTTGGGACCAGCAGCTGCCCCAGCTTCATCCTGAGTGGGGGTGGGAGGCTGAGCCACTGACAAATGCCACGTGGTTCCAGTGCAAAATGCCAGGTCTGTGCCAGAGAATCAGGGCTCACCCTCACCCTTGGCTGCCTGGTGCTGCAGGGCCTGGCCGTGGGCACACAGCACACGTGCCCATGAGGCTGCCCCTGCAGGGCTCGGAGGGCTTACCTGAGGTGGTTCCTGCCCCCAGCTTGGAGCCCGGCTCGCCGCTGGAGGACCGGTAGGCATCATCCTTCAAGGCTGGCCCGTCTGAATCCCTGTCATCCAAGAAGCTGCCATCCTGCGAGCCCCTCAGAGCATCTGCCTCGTCCCCGTTGTCCTCCTCGTCGCTGCAGCCCTTGGGCTGCACCATGTAAACCCCCTCTGGGGGCAGCTCCGCGCCCTCGGCGCCCTTACACTCCTTGCCCTCCGCTCGGCCCAGCAAGGGCTCCTCGTTGTACTCCCCATTCACCCACTTCTCAATCACCTCCCTCCTCTTGTCCTCCTCGATCTTCTGCACGCGGCTGAGTCCATCTGAGAACTCTGTGCCCAGCTCCTTGGCCCCGGGCTGGGGCAGGTCCTTGCTGCCGGGCTCCCGCTGCGGCCCCTTGTCCGCGCGCACCTGCTCGGCGCCGCCGTGGTCCACCACGACCTGGCGGCTCAGCTTGGCACAGATGGCATTCAGCTTCAGGCCGCCTTTGCGCTTGGCAGCCATCGTGGGTTTTCCTGAGGCTGCGTCAGTGCATATAGTTCTTTCAGCTGCAAAGAGAGAGGGGAGAGAAGCGAGGAAGGGCATTAGTGGGATCAGACAACTTGAACCCGAACAGCAAATGGCTGGTGCCAACCCAGCGGGCATTTGGGCATGGCCAGCGTCATCCTTGGAGAGGTGGGGCTGCCATGGGCTTCCCAAGCTCAAAGTGGAAGCCCAGCCAGGAGAGCTCAGTGACCAGCTCGTTCTGAACACGCTCAACCAAAGAATGGCACTGGCCCCAAGGAAGAGACTCATGTGTGTGCTGGGCCAGGACTGGGCTCACAGGCCCCAAACACCTCGGGCAGGTCAGTGTGGTGCAGACCATGAGGCTGAGGCAGGATGTGAGGCTGTTAAAAACCCAACTTGCTTTCTCCTTCAGACTGCAGCACCACCTGCTTTAGGTCCCCTGCTCCATCCCAGATGTGCTGGGTGCCAAACCCACACCAGCCAGTGACTGCACCCAAGCACCTCCAGCAGGGAGAACAGCTCGCCAAGCCCAACCCTAGTGAGGGTTTCACCTCATGGGGTTTGTGCTTAGTCTCAGGAAGGACAGCCAGTATGCACCAAGAAGAACCAGTAGGAAGGACAGGAGCCTGGCAAGCCCATGTGCTGGAGCACCAGACCCAGACTGGGGTGGGACAGTTGCATGGGAGAGAATCACAGCGAGTTGGTATCGGCTGATCAGGCCCCTTTGCCTGCTCGCTCTCACACACAGGAAATTCTGCTCTCCTACTTCCCAGCACAATCAGCTAATTAGTGTGAGTTTGTTATTTTAATGTAGTTTATTCATATGTGACAGCTAGTAAAGGAGGGGTAAGAGAAGGTGGGGGGAGAGATGAAGAAGGTAAGGTCTTAACTTCAAGGTCATGGAGAATCTTGAACTAAATGGTCCCTATCAGAGTCACTTGCATGATTATTGCACCAACAATTAACAAGATTCAATCGCAAATAAAAGCAAAAAACTGATTCTAAAGCAGCTGCAGTCTCATTTCCCTCTTTATTTCTGATACCCCTGAGAGATGCCCAGACTAAGCAGGGTTAGAGGTCCCAAGGCTGCAGTGGGCACACAGCCTGGCTCTTCACCCAGCACAGAGCTGGGGCAAACCTTGCCCTGCCCAGGGCTCAGGAAGAGCACCCAATAAAACAGTTGCTGGTCACACACAGCACTGGAGTTACTGTGAGGTCGTTGCTGGAGGTCCCTTCAAAATAAACTCCTGGACTTTACGTCACACTGAAAGAGGGGTCAGTCACATGGAGAGCAAACAGGACCTGCCCCCAGGCCTCGAATGGTGACTCCACTGCACAGGAGTCCCTCCTGGAAGTTCAGCCCACTCCTCCCTGTCACCAGCACAGAGGTGCTGCTCCACAGAAGCACAGTGAGATTAATCAGACCCCCTGCAATGCATCCAGAAGCCACCGTGACAGCCCCTAATCCCATAACATGACAGCCCAATACAAACAGACTGAAACTTTAGACCTGCTGTCCAAGAGCCAGAGTGGCTGCTCAGCGTAAACTCCTGACAGCTTCAGACACACTCCCCTGGCAGGGACTGCAGGAAAAATAACCCCCCGACAATGTATCAGCCCCCCACACCAAGGGGGGCAAAATGTACCCCTCCAGGTTCACAGGCACCCCTGGCACCAACACCTCCGTGCAGTCATGCTTTCAGAGGGAGAGCACAGAGTGCCCTCAGACACAGCTGTTGGAGAGCTGTGTGTGCCCTGGCACACTCCACACACACAGTCCTACCCCTACAGGGAAGGAAGTCCCACCTCCCCAAAACACCTTCCTGTGCCTCCCCACGGGTGCCCCTCACACATCCCCAGCACATCCCCAGCACACACAGATGGGCACAGGCTGGTGCCCACCACGCTGCAGGCTCTGTGTGCTGGCACCTTCCCTTCCCACTGCATTCCCACTCCACTCAGGGCAGAAATGGAAGGCTGATCCTGGTGCACTGGTACAGGACACCTACAGCCAGCAGATCCCTCCCTGGTGGTGCAGGCCTTGGGTCAGTGTCCCCTGTGCCATGCAGGCCCATCCAGGGCCGGGCACTGGGTCAGTTTGGCACCACCAGCCCCCACCTCAGTGCCTGGTGAGTCCCACCCATGCTCTCCCACCCAGCCCTGCTCCAGTGGTGAGAGCAGCCAGCTCGGGCAGGCAGAGCCCGACCCGCTGCCTCCCTTCCTGCAGAGGGCAGGGCCCGGTGCTCTGGTCTGGGGGTGAGAGCCAAGTGTGTGCACCAGCCGGCAAGTGAAGAGATAAATATTTATTCAAAGGAAGAGAGGAACAGACGTTCCTGAGGCTGCACTTGCCGCGGTCGCAGCAGCTCCAGAAGCCTGCAGCTTGTCTTGCTCTCCTGTGCTGCCTCCTTCCACCTCACACCCCCTGGCTTTGCCCCTCTACCTCCACAGCTTCTCCCTCCCCAGCTCCTGCCCTGCCCCTCAGCATCTTTCCTGTCCCTTCTCCTGGTGTTTGAGTTTGTTTCTCTTCAACATTTTGAGAATCTTTTCCTAAAGTTAAAAATAAAGCAAGTTCTGAAAACATACTATTTCTCTGATCTACAAAACCAGAGACCCTCCTGGGATGAGATTTGCTCCTGTAATACTGGGGGCCTTGTGCATGTCCATTCCACCTTTCCTGTATGGTTGGAGGTCAGAACTCCCAGCTGCTCCTGCCAACCTTGCAACCACCTCTCTCTGCAAGTCTGGACACATTATTTTATCTTTCCATTGCCTTATTTCCTTGTCTAGGGAATAGGAGGGACACTACCTGTATCAACATTCCTGTTCCTCTCTTTTAGGCTGTCAAGCTCACAGGCAGAAGGGAAACCCTTCCTAGAGAGAAGGGCTGCAGATGGCCATGCTGGAGGGGACCAGGACACCTGTGTTCCCTCCTCTCAGGCAGAGGGACAGGGGCAGAGCTGCTGGATGAGGGATCCTCGTGTCTGCCCAAGATCAGGACTGCTGGACCCCCAAAGCCAGGCAGGGGCTCCCTCCCCCCAGGCCGAGCTCCCACCCCAAATCCCCATGTCTCCATCACACTGTTTAAAGATTCCAGCCTAAGTAAACATCCCCCTTCATTTTCTCCGTCTAAATAGAAATGTTTTGATTTCACATCAATCTGAGGAAGCCGTTTATAACCTGAGCCTGTCACGGGGACTTTTCATCTCTGCCCAGGACAAACTCTCCCACATGCTCTATTTACACTGAGCACTTCCTCTGAAAACAATGCCACAGGAGTTTACTGCTCCTGCCCCCTCCCCGCCCCCTGTGAGGACACACCAGCTGCCCCTGCTCTGCACCATCACTGTGCCATCTTGAGGGCAATCCTCCCTTGAAGGGAAGGTACAGCTTGCTGCACCCAGTGCTGGCAAGGAGGGGCACAAAACTCACCATTCCACTGCCTTGTCACCCCATGACCTTCCTGCCCCCACAGCCCCCCTGGCTGCCACGTGCTGGCAGCACCCCACAGGCAGCCCCTGGCTCTCTCCCTCCACACAGCCCCCAAAGCAGCACCTTCTCACCCAGGAACTCCATAGGGAGGTGTTGCCAAGGTGGGCATAGCTCGGCCCTGCCTCCCCCAAGGGAGGAGGGGGGCTCTGGGGGGCACACCATGTGCAGGAATGGAAGGGTCTGCAGCCTGGCCCTCCCAGCCCCAGGGCAAAGTGCTGCAGGGAGAGGTCAGCAAAGTGCTGTAGGGAGAGCAGGAGAGCCCCCAACTCTGGCTTTAGCTTGGGGTCAATGAAAACACACCCTGGCAGAGGGGAGAAAGGGTCCCAGCTGTGAAAAAGGGGCGTGTGGGAGCTGCAAGAAGCAGCTGGCACGGGTGTGGGTAACAGCAGGAGCTGACTGGTGTGGGCAGAGCCAGGGGGGCAGTGGGGACCCCTGTGATGGGGCAGGGGCTGAGCAGGGGCAGCAGAGGAGGGGCAGGAGGGCCCGTGCTGGGGGGAGAGGGGTGCTGGCTGGGGAGGGACAGTGTTGTCACTTCACAGGGCCGGGTACAGGGAACAGATGGAGCTTTCATATTCCTATTGAAGAGTTTAAGCCCAGCTGAGCAGCTCCGTTCAGGAGGGAGGTCCCAGTGCCAGCTTTCCAGGAGCTGCAAGCTCTCATTCGATTAATTATTAACAGCATTATTTGGGGCGGGCAGGGGGAGGGAAGGAGGGCCCACATGCTGCACAGGCCTTGTCTTTTTAACCACTGTGCTGCAAGCTCGACTGGAGAGGCTCCAGAGTGCCCAGCAGCCCCAAACACCAGGGCACCCTCACTGGGGTGAGGATGCTGCACGCTGGAGCAGCTGGAGCCTCTTCACACTTGAGCTGAGGCCCCTAAAATGGAGACAAACGTTCCCAGCAAAGGCCACTGGGGCACTGGGCACACACTTCCCAGGAGCAGTGCCCTGGCACTGCCCAGCCACATGTGGGGAGGAGGCAGGGCAGGCAGCCAAACACTCAGCCCCTTCCAGAAACACTTGCCCTCCAGCACAAAGACTGGTGCATTACCCCAGGCAGGGCCAGGGCAGAGGAGAACAGCCCAGGCAGGGCCCACAACGTGTGAGAGTGGATTTATTGTGTATTTTCCCCTCTTCAGTTTATCAATAAAACATTTTATTGCTTTTAGCCCAGGAAATGACCTTGGATTAGTGGATGCTGTCTCTTCTGGCTGACCTTGGGGAGTTCACAGAGGCGCTTTTCCAGCCTCCTCTGCCCTGCACGGCTCCCTGTGCTTGCTGGGGGAGCTGGGCAAGCCCTGGGGGTGCCAGTGGGCCCTGCCAGGCTCCAGCTCAGCACCGGGCAGGGGAAGGAGAATCAAAGCTGTGGGAGGAGAAATGAAGTGAGCAGCCAAGGTGTCCTTCCTGAAGCACTGCCAGCTCCACTCCCTGCTGTCCCACACTGGGAGGGCTCTGCCCACACAGCCCATCCCTGAGCCGAGCAGGAAAAGCCGGGCACTGCCATGGGCACGGCAGGGCACTGCTCCTGCACTCCACACTGCCCAACCCTCTCCTGTCACACCAGCGTCTCCAGCCACACAAGGGGCCACCTTCCTCCCTGTTTCCAGCTCCCAGAGCCTGGTTCAGCCCTGGCCCAAGGGGGCAGAGACCAGTGCCAGTTCCCTCCAGCGGGCCTGTCCTGCTCCCCTCTGCTGAGCCTCCTCAGCCGCAGAGTTCAGCTGCTTTCTGGAGAGAGGCTGTGCCCGGGAACCAGCACTGGGCAGCGAGTGGCACACACCCCGAGGGCAGGAGCTGGGCTCTGAGGTGCTGGTGCCCTGCACTGGGACTGCCAGGCTGCTCCTGCTTCCCACCTGGCCACTTGGCTGCTCCAGAGCTGCTGACAGACAAGGTTGCTCCAGGAGAACAGCTCATGAAGTCAGGGAGTCTCTCTTTCCCCCAAACAGAAAAGAGCCAAATCACCTCTGAGCAGTGTGGCTTCTCAGTGCAGGGTGTAATTCTGGAGGGAGGGAACGGGACAGAGGAAACCGAGAGGAATTTTCCTCCTCAAGGGAAGAGAAACCACAGGTCAGGAGGCTGAGGGCTGAGCTCTAAGCAGAGCCAGGTCCCGTCACGCTGCAGTGACAGCCCACCCTGCCAGGCCACCCCCTCACTGCCCTCCCCGACAACACCAGCCGTGCTTTGCAGCCGTGTCCCCTCCCAGAGTCCCCTGGCACTGCCACAGAGGCTCCCCATCCTCTCCTGCAAACCTTGCAACCCTTCCAGTGCCACCCCCAGAGGGCACCCCGGCAGGAGCCCCCCCACGCCCGTCCCCTGCAGCCACGTCCTGCTGAAGAGCAGTGAGCCCTAAAGTGTTAACGGCGATTGGTGAAATGGCACAGCAGATTGCTACAATAAATAATTTACTGATATTTATAAATATTCAAATCAGCAGGCTTCAGAAATTGAAAGGGGGGGGACGGAGCTGATGGGG
>JAOXXN010000259.1:6683009-6701820 GCA_026770055.1 Myrmophylax atrothorax
GCCCCCCTGGCTCCTCACCCCCCCGCCTTCCCTTTGCCCAATCTGTTTTCAAAGTGTGTCTGTCCTTTATTAAATTGTTTTCTTTTCCACATTATCAGTTGCCATGGAGACCTCATCTCTCGGATTATTTGAATTTCATTATATCTATTGATTTGGGAGCATTTCATCTTTTTTATTGTTTTTCTGTCAATTTTCAAAACGAATAACCATCTAATTTGCGTCAGTGCTGATTATGTTTGTCCCTCAATAGAGGTCGGCAGCTGCGTCGGGGAAACAAATCAATGGGAAACCATCATAAACCTCCCCAGTACAATCTCCAGGATATGTGGGTGACATTCCACGCCTGCGAGAAACACTCATCATATCCAAACTTCTTTCTTTCTTTGCTTTTTTCTTCTCCCCTCTTTCTTTTTTTTTTTTTCTTTTTTGACTTGCCCCTCACAGCAAGCTCTGGCCAGCGGTGGGGACCATTTCAAATCTTATTTATTTTACCCACACATGTACAATTCTGGACACATCACATTTTCAGGCAGGGAGGGGACAGGGGTGAGACGAGGGGGAAGGAATTTTTTTTTGTAAGAAAGAAGGAAGAAAAGAATGACAAGGGAAAGAAAAAGAGGAAAAGTGGATCGGGATTGCAAATTGCTTACTATGTTTTTTTTTTAAATAATTTATGCAATTTTAAGCATTTATGTATAAATTTTTTAATAAGCCACCCTGGAGCAAAATAGCCATTAACATCCCAACGTCCTTCTGTCCAATGGGCTCGTGTGCAGGATCAATTTCCGAGAGTACTTTCCTTTTTTTTTATGACATGATAAAATGCTTTTAAAGCAACTTACACAAATATGGAAATTTTTTTCCCCTCCTCTTTTTTTTTTTTTTATAACAGCCTCCACTTATTCACCAGGGAGAGTGAGCAGAGCGTGTGTGTGCTGGGGAGGGCAGTTGGCAGAAGGATAGACCCAGCCCTAACTGGAATGGACCTGCCTGTCCTTCTAACAAGGGCATAAACTTTCATTAGCGATGCACACAGTCAAAGGCAATTTAGGGAAACGCGCTGTACAGAAAAGGAAAACCTCAGCGATTTTCCTCGGTGGCTCCTTGGCTCCGTCCAGGGGGCTCTATCCTTGAGCTCTGCCTGTGCTCTCCAACCAAAGTGACCCCTGGGCCCGGGGGGGCAGGAGGGGCCGGGCAGAGCTGGGGGTGCCCTGGGGGATGTGGGTGCCCGGCAGTGCCAGCAGGGCTGGGGCAGCCAGGCAATATTAATGCCCCGTGGAACCCACTGGTGCTGCAGGAGGCCCAGAGGTGTCTCTGGCTCTGCCCACTGCAGAGCTCACCCTCTGTCGGGTGGTCCTGCCCAGGGTCTCCGCTTTGGGGTCCTGTGCTGGAAGGGGCTCAGAGCCACCCGATGCCCCTCTGGGGCATTAGTTACAGGCTGGCTCTGCCCAGCCCAGACAGATGTGTCGCTGCTGCTCCTGTTTCCACAGGGCATACAGGCCAGTTATTTTTGCAGCTGGGACATGTTCAGCCTCACAGAGGAACCTGGAAAATGCCATTCCTGAGGGGTCGGCTCCTGCCACTGGCCCCGCAGCGGGCACAGTTCTGCTTAGGGAGGGAGGGCAGCCCAGCACGAGGGGCTCAGAGGGTCTGGAACTCATGACCACATGTTGGAAATGAAGCAAAACTACTTCTCCAGTTAGGAATTCCCTTGGCCCTTTGGCTTTGGGGTTGAAGCTTATGCATCCCAAGCAGCTACACATTGTATGTGCCCAAGCGTGGAAATGCCTGTGTCTGTTCCTATTATTTGCTCCAACATGAATTCCTGACACTGGTTTTTCTACAAGAGCAGATTTCTTTACCTTTTTCTATGACACACATCCAGAGGTAACACAGACCTTTGAATTCTATCCCACTGACAGCAGGTTTGCCCATCACTGGTCCCTTACACAGACCCCTGCACCCTCCCAGCCCAGCACAGCCCCACGGTGCTGACTGGGCTGGGCACACACCTGCCCCATCTGCCAGGGTTGTGGGTATTTGAACTAAAGCAGAGGTAAAATAAAATAATAAAAAAAATCAAATAAAATTCCAGGGGCAGCCAATGCTCAGCTGGAAAAACACAAAGTGCCGAGAACAGCAAAGCCAATCAATAACAATCAGAGCGGGCGAGGGAAGCGTGAACTGCTCTGGCTGCTCCCTGTGTGCTCACCCACTTGGGAGAGCACACTCACTCCCTGAGGCCCGGGATTGCAGCCCCTCCTGCTCCACCCAGAGCCACCCGCACCAAAAAGCTTCATGGAATGTCAGGCCCCAGGCTCCTGTTCTGCTCAGAAACTCAGCAAAGAGGGGAGAGGGTCCCTGAACAGAGATCTGCACTCCTGGCAAGGAGTTGGCGCCTGAGGAAAGTTCTTTCTTCCAGCGAAGTGCTCCTTACACCCCACACCCTCCTAACCTCCCCTTCCCTCCAAACTTTTACCCTTTGTGCCCCCTTGCCCTCCCAGTTGCCAGCCTCAGCCTTAGGGTGCTCCTCTTCTCCCCTCTTCTTCCTCAACCATTCCCAACACCATTCCACCTTCCTCCTCCCCAGCATCTGCTGCCAAAGGTCTGGTGCCCCAGCCCACACTCCTCAGGCAGACTGGACAGATTTGGGGGATTGCAGCAGCAGAGGTCAGCAGGAGTTGAAGGTTTTCAGATCATATACATCACTCTATATGGTGCTGTCTATAGTGAGTGCTAAATATAGCCAAGCCAAACCTGGAGGTGACTTCAGTGCTGTGATGCAGGGACAGCAGCCACTGCACAGGCAGCACCTCCACTACCTCAGAGCCACACAGATGTCAACAGTCACAGGCCAACACCAAGGATGCCTGTGAACCCTCTGCTTTCCCACTGCCCAGACTGGGAGCCAGGTTCTCTCCCTCTCCCTCTCTCAGGTCTCCATAGTTCCTCCTTTTCAAGAGTCAAAATAAGGCACCATTTTCTTGCTTCGAGGTCCATTTTTTCCATGGGATGTTGGACCCTCTAATCTATGACATGCCAGCATCTGTTTCAGCACAGCTACTTAAAAACTTAACCAGTGGAAGAAGCTCTGGATAGAAGGGGAAAGTCTCTTGTGTGGGTCAGAATAATTAGACTGAGCTCAAATTGGCTTTAGGCATCTGCTGCTGCCTCTGAGCAAAATCAAGCCATGCTGCTTCCATCAGCATCTCTCTGCTGTTGGCCTCACCCCACACAACTGAGAGGATCACATACTGCCCTGTATAGGGCATCTCTGGGAACAAGACTTGCCTCAACAGAAGCCATAAAGCCTCCTTATCCAGCTATCATTAAAGCTCAGAGAAAAGAGGCCAGACAGAGAGATTGAGATGAGCCATTTCCCCAACAAACTTGCTTCCCTTTTTCATTCGCTCCTTTCTTTTTTTTCCCCCTTTAACTGTCATTAAAATAACAAGTTTCTGTTACAGTCTAAACATTCCCACATTGTATAAAGGGTTATGTTACACCAGAGTCACTGCCGGGCCCAGTGTTTGCACAGAAACCTCACTGCAGGTCCCCCCTCCTGACGAAGTGACTTATTAAAGTTTAAACAGTAATTAACAGAACAATAAAAATAAAGGGATGTTTGGGGAGTCGTAGTGCACACAGGGTTTTTGGCAGTGCCAGCACTTTTCAGTGCCCTGCGCTGGCAGAAAAAACGGCTGCAAAACCAGAGGGAGAGATGGTGAGCTGGAGGGAGGAAGGGCCGTGGAGAGGCAGAGCAGTGATCCCAGCCCAGCACCAGGGAGGGGAGAGCAGCAGGACCTCGAGGAAGGGCTTGGGGACTGGGGGAAGGATGCTGAAGGGTCACCTGGCAGCAGACTGAGTCGGGTTTGGTGCTCACTACCAGCCCTACACTCAGGCTGTTCTCCCGTTCTGCTGAGATGCCCTGGACAAGCCCCCAGATCTGAGATGGGGATCTGTGTCTCTGAAACCAGAGCGGGGCTTTGGGGAAGTGGCTCCTTTACTTTATAAGAGTGGTGGAGAGGAAAGAGCAACCACAGAGCCAACTCCTGAGAAAATCCTCCAAAAGGGAGACCTCCTACAAGAGACCCCAAGAGTAGCTGCCTTGCTTGGGAGCTTCAAAACCAGACTGAAGACACCTCAAAGGGACCGGTCCTGGCCTGGCCCTGTGCAGGTGTGAGTGGCAGATCCAGCAGTGTGTTCCTAGTTCTGGGGTCACTCCCTCCTGAAATGCAGCCACAGGGTCAATTCCTAGAGCCTTGCCAGAGCCAGGACTTTCCCAATCTATGTGAGGTTGGCTAATCAGGGCTCCCTTTACAGGAGCTAACCTGTCTTTCTTCTGCTTTGTTCCCATCCCAGTTGCCTGCCTTACCCTGGATGAGCTCTAGAGCATGTGGGTAGAATTGAAGCTTGGGTTGTCAGCCCTCCCTGTTACCCAACATGCAGCAATGCAGAAAGATCTCATTTGAAGATATTTTTGGTGCCTATTGTAACTATTCTCCAGTGTTTGCCTCAGTAGCTCAGTGCTAGTTGGCTCTAGCCCTGATGTGTGACTCAGTACACACAGCATTGTGCAGACCCATGTTTGCTAAATCTCTTCCAGTACAACTGCTCAGTTTGCAAATACAAAGACAGCTCGGTGAGGGTGTATCTCCTGTGCAAGGGGAACTCAGGGAGTGCTGCCTTCAGCCTCTCCCCAGAGCTCTCTCCCAAGTCTGGCACTTTGCCCCCTGGGCTGTCTGGGGAACAGCTCATGCCTTTCCACGGCCACTCACACCAAACTGAGAGCAGAGACACACCCCCAGATCTGAACTGTTCATCCCATTCACCCAGCTCTGGATGTGTCCCAGCTCCTGGCTGTGCTGGAGTCAGGTCTCCAGACTCATCTGCAGAGAGAGCGGCAGTGCTTGAGAGGGCAGAGGTGCTGAGCAGGAACAAGCAGGTGCAAAAGAACAACAGAAGGTGCCCCCAGGTCAGCACTCACGTGCATTTTCCTCGGCCATGTCTGAGGAGACTTGGAGTCAGAACAGAGCACAGCTTTGCATGGGGCTCTCAAACATGGTCACAATGCAGAAAGACTGTCCTGGGCACTTCTTTTTCCACCACGCCGTTCAGGATGTCTCTACAGCAATGCCAGTAACTGCCTGTAGGGAATGTTATGTTAGAAAATTATCTAATGCACTGGTAATCATCTGGTCTTGCAATCTACAGAAGGAAATCGGAGCAGCCAGCACTGTATGAACCTTCTTCCAGACACCACTGACTTCAGATACCATTATCAGTGGTAGCCTGGTCCATGGCCCAGAACTCAAACTCTCTCCTGGTTAACAGGCCATGAAATTATTTAGACTATTCTTGATGTTACATTCTGTTATATTTGTAATTAACACAGAAGATCAGCAGTGCCACATCCTGTATTTTGCTGAATACAGAGGACAGTGCTCAGAACACTTACTCTTCACCTAACTCTGTAGGTGTAGGAGAAGCCAACTCTTCAGAGCTGGCCTGTCCCAGAAAGAAAAGGTTTGATACTGGCAGACTTTAACCCATAAATGTTTGAAATACGATGTAGGAACCAGCACTCTAGACCTGGGTCTTAACCTCCTTTTTTCAGAAAGGACCTTTAAACAAAAGCAAACAATCTGCCAGCACAGTCAGTGTTCGGCGCCATCTTCAATCAGGGAAGCCTAATTATGCCCATTACACTGATGAGGAAGCACTGGCACAAAGCTATGCACTCGCATGGCTACAGATACAAAGCAAATCAGTGGCAAAGCTGGAATTAACCCCAGGAATCATGGTGATGAGCTCATCTCCCACCAGCACAGCCCCATGGCTGCTCGTGGCTGGCCCTACCCGTTCCTGCAGCTCACAGAGCTGCTGAGGAGCCCTCCACACCTCTGCTTCACAGGGTAGAAGTTTCAATCCCGATTCTGAAATGGTTTGGGATGCTCTGGGACACTCAGGGACTGGCCACATCAGCTGGCCCACAAACACCAGTCACTCAGCCCTCTGTATCCAGACTGGTGGGCTATGGACACCCAACAGCCAGAGCATCAGGTCTGAGCCACCATGAGACCCCCCATGACCACACAGACCAGGCAGGGCTGCATCATCTGCTCCTTCTGAAGCAGCTTAATCAGCTGTCCTGCCTGTGGATCCTCACAGCGGGTCCAGCCTGATCCGTCTACGTATTAATGATCCCCTGGGATGTAAAGCCCAGAGATTTTCCTTGGCACCAGGGGCCAGCACTTGCCCTGCACTCTCCCTGCCAGGTACTGGGTGCTCTGGTCTAAGAAAGGCTGCAGAATCCCTCGGGACTGAGAGTCATTACATAAACAATACAATAGGATCACGGGCTGTAATTGTAAAAGCGCCGCAGGTCTTGGCACTGAGTCTGCCTCAGCAAAGGCCTCAAATGGAGACCCAAACAAAACAAAGAAAAGCCCCAACTCTGTCAGAACAATAATAAATAATAAATACCAACCCTAAGAGCCAACCTGGCAAGACAGATGTGAGGCACCACTCTGGGCAAACACTGCCCCTACAGCAGTTGCCCTCCCTCCCCAGTTTCTGAACCAAGCTCGAGTTGCTGGGTTCTTGCAGGGTCTGGTCCAGAGGGGAAACCTGGGATCTCTGTCAGGAGTGTGCACTCCCCCTCCACTATTCAGATGTGTAGGAGCTGCAGAATTCATAAGTCCCTGGATTGGGACCTTCACCTGCCAAGTGAGTGCTCACAAACACCAACGGATGCCCAGCTCGTTCTTACCACAGGATCTGTCTCTAAGAGCTAAAGGCAAGAAGAAGCAGATGGAGCTGAGCAAGGGAATCCAGAGAGGTGTGAGTCCAGAGAAGCCTCTCCCCAGCATCATTACAGTCTGGACTGAGAGTCCCCACCTGCTCTGTGCAGGCTGAGCCCCCGGCAGGACACTGGGACTGCCGCCTGCCAGGGACAGGGGCTGGAACAAAGGGCCTAATTTAAGTATTTTTATAACTCGGTGCTTGTGACAGTGGGTTTAGCAGTTGCCAGCCATCTGGAATAAAGAATTACAGCCACCTCCCCTAATCCTATATTGCCTAAACCCTAAAGCTGGTTATGGTGCAAGGATGAGGCAGCAGGTTGGGAGGAGGCAGTGATGGGAAGGTGGGGGCGGAGAAGCGACTGCAGGAAAATTGTCAAACTTAGTTCTTTTTCCTGCAAGGTGCTGGGTGGTCCCAGATGTGCCTGAAGTATTTTTGCCAGGAGTCAGGAGAAGAGGGAATGACCAAGAACAGGGGAGAAGGAGACAAGGAGTCCTCCCTGAGCACACAGCCGCACGCACCACACACACGCACACAGAGGCTTACTGGTCCGCGCAGGGCTGTCAGGTAAATTAGATCTGAAAGCTGACAATTTCTGACCATATTTCCTTGATTATTTCAAACAAATGCACACCAGCCGCTGTAAGGAGATTAAAGTGACATAAACGTCCCGAGTGGGAGGAGGGAGGGCAGAGAATTCAGGTCACCCCCATCCGTCCCCCATTTGACAGCCGCTATATCGCTATCCAATCCAATAAAAAAATCCCCCCCTTTTGCTTTAATTAATTTTACAGCTAGCTTGCTTAATTACTTTCAATCAAAATCCTCCTGCCATCGCAAAATTAGAGATGGTTGAGCTCCATTAGCCTAAATTCTTCATTTCCATATAGAAAGAGGCTCCCTCGGCAAAGCCAACAGGGCTCCCTCCGATTGAAGCTGCCATCGGACAGATGCCCGTCCCTCTGTCTGTCCCCACTCCCTGGGAGAAGGAAGGAGGGGAGGATACAGTGGTGTTCCCACCATGCTCTTTTATAAAGCATCTCCTGGAGAGCCCTGCACACTGGAGGCCTCTCAGCCTGCCCTCCTGGCCTTCCTAAAGCCCTGCTGGAACGAGCCCTCCTCGGCTGCACGAGGCGCTGAGCGGCCCTGCCCTCTGCTGTGCTCCCAGCCCTGGGGACACTCCTGCAAGGGACACTTCTCCTGCTGAGCCTGCTCTGAGCACTGCCACTGTCTCCCTACACAGGCATCACTGACTTGAGGCAGTCCCTGTGGACACATGGAAAGGACATCAAGGGGACACGGGGGTAGATCATCTTACTGTGGGTTTGGTACCTTCCTTGGGAGCATCTGGCACCAGCTGCTGTCAGAAACATGGCACTGTGGGCCACGGAGCTGCAACATTCCTGCAGCTCCCATGGGCATCATTAGCACCTCTCTCCTGCGAACACAAATCCTGAACTGCCCCAGCTGGGGCTGCTCTGAGAGCAATCCCAACTGGGCTCATGCCCATGAAACCTCCTCTGAAGCACAGGGAGTGGCAGCACTAAGTCACACAGCACTGCAGAGAAGAACCACGAGTGGGTGGAGAGGATGGACACAGGAGGACTCCCTGGTGGAAGGAACTGGGCATGCTGGGAGCAGAGAAAGAGAACTGTCTCCTCTCAAAGGACAGTGGGAACTGGAAAGAATTACCCAGACCATTCCATGCTTTCCTCCCATTTTCTATGGTCTTCTCCTTTCCCATCTCCCCACACTAATTAGAGAGCAATGGTCCTACTGGGATTTCACCCGCACTCAGCACTCCCTGTAGGCTCTGAGCCCTGGGAACCAGCCAGTGGAGCTGGGCCCCTGCTCCCTCCTCCCATCACCTGCCCAGGCCACACACACCCCTGACCTGGAGCTGCAGGAAGGTCACCCCAGCGCCCTGGACTCCACAACTCCCACCCTCTGGAAAGCTCAGGGGGATCCCTAAGCACCTGAAGCCCAACTCCCCACTGGCTCCAGGGAGGACAGGTCAAACCCTCACTTCTTTAGAACAAAATGAAGGAGACAAACACAGACCTATTTTGTTTATAAGCTTAAAACTGAATCCAATGGCGCATCTACCTGGGGATTTTAGATTAAATGGTTTAAGAAACTCAAATAGGCTTTTTAATCCGGTCAAATAAAAAGAGCCCCAAAGAAGCAAAGAATTCACCCTGCTGAGGCTCACGCCTGTGCAGACAGCCAGCAAGAATGTCTTCCTTGCTCTCTGCCACTCCTCCCCACCCTGGCATGGGACAGAATGTATTTGCCAAAATCTGGGAGCTCAGGATACACCCTGTTCAGGACACGTGCAGACCTCACTTTCCCATGGACGACACTCCTGCCACACTGCACAGAACCTTCTTCACCCTCTCTGTGCTCTCCTGGGCTGCCCAGCTGGGCCCTTTCCCCTGGCCCCTGGCAGGCCATGAGAGCACAGTGCCAGCCCCGGTTACATCACCAGCACCAGCCAAAAGCCACCCAAGAGACAGCACCAGAACCCCTAATCCCCATTCAACACACACATTGAGGCTCTGTCTTTCATACAAACTACATCCCTGAGCGCTTTCAAGAGAAGACAGGGGGCTGAGCAGCTCTGGAGATGCAGGGGCACCAGCAGGGTCTGCCCAGGGATGTGGCAGTGGCACAGCCCACCCAGGTGTGACGGATGGAGACCAACCCTCCAGGAACTGCGGAGTGCGATCAGCGTCAGGAGCTGAATCCTGACAAACAACAGGAAGCAAAGGCGGTCTCTTCTGTGCTGGATGACCAGCTCCCCAGGACCTGCAGCCTCCTCCCTCCCTCCCCTCAGTGCCAGACCTCACCCAGTCCCACCAGCCCGGGCCCTGTCCCGCAGCGCTGCCCCTCCGGAAGCACCACCAGCCTCCCCTGCACACGCTCGGCAGTGAAATTCCCGACTTGTGTCTCGCCTGCTCCAATGCTCAGAGCAGCTGGGACAATAGAACAGAGAGGCCCTAAATCCACCAGACTCACCCTAAATAGCAATGGCCCATAATTTTGCCTGACATTCAGGAGCTTGTTATTCTTTCCCCTCGTCGCCTGGCTGGAGCTGTTCAGACCCATCAGTGTTATTCTATGCATTAAACGGGAAAAAAACCAACTCAACAACAACCCAGAGAGTTTCCAAGCCTGCCCAGTGAGGGCTGAAGGGGCAGCACCCAGTGCTGGGAGAACAGGGGAATCAATGCCTCAAACTCAGACCCAGCCCCTCTGCATGGGGACCGTGGGATGGGGTCCTGCTGAGACTCCCAGCAGAAACACACTCCCCTCTCTCTGCTTCCATCCCTACCGAGGGAGCTGCAATCCCTCCCAGCCCTTCCAGCCTTCCCCCTGGAGCCCGGGAAGGGCTGCCCACCCCTCCCCACCACCCGGCCGTGGGGAGTTTTAACCACAACCGTGTGGGGTTTGGGATTTTTGGGTTTTTTCCAGGCTGGCTCCAGCTGATTAAGGACCTGCAACAGGATGTAGGGATTACAGCAAAACCTGGCTGCAGCTCAGCTGGGGCACAGAGCCAAACAGAGAGCGAGGATTGCCCCCAGCCTGGCTGCCAAGCCGGCACTCGTCCTGCTGGGAGGCTGCAGGGCCCGAGCTCTCTGCTGGAACCAGCCCCTGCCCTCGCTGGCTCTGCTGGGCAATGGCCTGCAGCCCACGGTGCCAAACGTGCCCACACGAAGGGCAGGGCTGTGAGCACGAGGGATCTGTGGCTCCCAGGGTTTGCTGGAGGGAGGAGAATCCCCACAGCCTCATGTCCTCCCCTCAGGCCACACAGAGCAGTGAGGGGCAGGTTTGCCTCAGCTCCCGACTGGAGCAGCACAACAGCCTGAGCTGGAGCTGCCCCGTGATTCCCTGAGCCCTCTGCCAGGGTCTGCACCACGTGCAGCTTCCAACGGGTATCCTGGAATAACACACAGCAAAATACTCGGTGCAGAGTTTTTAATCCAGGAAGAAGTGATCAGGGAAGGCAATAATCTCAGTTGGCACACAGAGCACAGCAGGATCTTGCTTCTGGGGAGGCATCAAGAGCAGAATTAGCTTCAAGGAGACTCTGGGGCTTTTTTTTCCTTCTGCTAACACTGATCCCTGCCTGGACCAGCAGCAGCAGCAGCTCCCAGCATCTTTCTAAAGTGCCTGTCACTGCAATATCCAACTGCTGATGTCCCCTAGGGGACATCTCCCCGTGCTTAGGTTTTCCATGTCCCTCTTGGACTGGAGCAAGAGGGACAGCAGCAGTGGGAGCAGCCCTCCTGCCCTGCCCTGAAGC
This sequence comes from Myrmophylax atrothorax, assembly GCA_026770055.1. Classification (NCBI taxonomy): domain Eukaryota; kingdom Metazoa; phylum Chordata; class Aves; order Passeriformes; family Thamnophilidae; genus Myrmophylax; species Myrmophylax atrothorax. The sequence goes on from JAOXXN010000259.1 coordinate 6,694,120, forward strand.
TGTTAGCCTCAAGTCCTGTTTTCATCAGGTCTGGCAGAGCTGCTGCCTCGTTTCCCAGCCTGCCACCTCAGAGGGATAATTTGCCAGTGCTTTCTCAGAGCGCTCTCTGGAAGAGCTCTGCAGAGCCTGAGTTTGCCTCCCCATCACAGCCTAACCCCGCGAGCTTTGTGCTGGCACATCTCCCTCTCCAGTGACCCTCAGGCTCTGTCTGTGTGAGGGGGATCAGGAAGATGCCAGGATTGCGTCCTCTTTTCCAAGTGCTGCCTGGCAAGACCTGGCAGTGAGGGGGGAAGCTGCTCTGAGCTGCAGGAGGGGTGGAAATCTGTCTGGCAGCAGCAGCAGCAGCACAGAGACTCCTCAGTGCTGCCCACCAGACCCATCGCAGCAGAGAAACTCTGGAGTCAGCTCCTGCCGGCCTGGGCTGAGGGGGGAGCAGGGCTCGATATTGCAGGCGGAGGCCACTGGGATACCATTGAAAGCTGCTAAATATGACCAGGTTAGCACTTTAGTCTTTAATGGCAGGTCACCATTAATAAACCCAGGGCCCCAGGGTGCAGTACAGAGCCTGCCTCCCCCTCCCCGAAACACTCATGTCATTAACTTCTCAGTGCTCGGCACCTGCCAGAGGGGCTGCAGCCAGCAGGGCTGGCAAGGGTTAAGGACATCTCCTGGCACAGCCAACAGCTCCCCTGACACATGGGGCAGGGTAGCCTGCACAGCTCCCTCTGCTTCCCCGTGCCTCTGGCTCCCCCAGTTCATGCCACACACCAGCCCACAGTGCAAACAATGAGGCCAAATCCTGCTCCTCGGGAGCCTGAACGAGCCGTAGGATTGTACCCAACAGTGTGAACTTGGCCACTGCCAAAGGTAAGTGGCAGAGAGGGGCCGTGGAGCCAGCACAGCACATGCCCCACACACTGTGCAGCCTCACACGGTCCCACGGAGGTCCCTGAGCCTGTGGCTGCAGCACAGAGGGCAGGGAAGGACAAGGTGAGAGGCAAGGGGAGGACAGGGCTTTGCTCCACCTGCTCTCCCTGTGACGCTGGTTGTTTCCCAGAGGGATGGTGGGATGGGAGGAGGGACAAATAGATGTCCCAGCTGCCAAAAATCCCATCCCAAGCCTCTATCGATCTGCCCTACTTGGCAAGTGAAGCTGCACCACCGTCTGTGGTGACTGATCAATACGACCTGGGCGGACGGGGAGGGAGAGGCCCTTTTATGGGAAGGCAGGTCTTTACAGGGAAGTATTTTGATTTTTAGAGCAAGTGCAGAGTCAAGGAAGAGGAAATCCTGGGACTGAAGCTGCAGTTTAGTTTGGAATCATTTCAAATACCTGCTGAGCCCTTTACACTGGGCCCCGCTGACCTCCTGCCCATGGGAGCTGCCCCAGCCGTGCCCTCACTGCCCACCCACAGAGCCCTCTGCCCTGCCTGGGTGTGCTCAGCATCAGCAGCTCCACAGCACAGGGGTGTGTGGGAATTCTCCAGGAACTCCCTGCACATCCTCCCCAGGGACCTGGGCACAGCCACAGACTCCCACAGCCATGTGAGAAGGAATTGCTGTGCCACTCAAAGAGCCTCTGGAGATGCCCCAAGTCCCCAGGTGGCACTTTGCAGTGTGACTGTCACTGGGGCAGCAGGTGGGGAAGGTTCTGGCCCTGGTGGTGGCAGCCAGGCTGACTCAGCAGCAGAGACAGGCTCTGATGGGCCTGCCCACACCAGTTCCATCCTGCTGAGTGGAAAGCATCCCTCAGTGCCACCAGGCCTCTCCAGGGAAGGGATCCCAGCCTGGTAGGACACAGCCAGGCAGGGCATGGACTGGGGGACCAAGGACCACCACCAACTCCTTTTCCTTTCTGTGCCTGGAGACCCCTTTCTTATGTTCAGGTTGTGGAGCTGGGCTGTTACCAGTGAGCCCTGAGGCTCAGGGGACCTGCTGGGGGAGAGCTCTGTGTTTGACTGCTCTGGCCACCCTGGATTATTGCAAATTTTGTACCCATAATCCCACCAGGAGAAGGCAGCAGAGCAGGAAAAGTTTTTTTCTAATAGAGGGGCTTGGTAGAGCCGATTCCAGAGGCAGAAGTGCCCTGTTCCCAAATCCAAGAGCCAGTGGCAGCTCGTTGGCTCCAATCAGAGCTGGCTGCAAGGGGGACGGTGCACTGGGTGTCACCTCCAAATGCCCTTTGGATAGATATGGAGAGAGAGGGAATCTGCAGTTGTTCCAACGTTTCTTGCTCAGCAGAACAACTGTTGCAGTCCTTTTAGTACAAACCCAGCAACTGTTCCCAAAAGCTCAGCCTCCTCAGCTCCTGTCCTTAAAAAAACCCCACGAACCGATGTCCAAAATGCTGCCTTCTGAGTCAGGGCAAAGATGTGATTAACAAAAACATCACTCAGGGGTGGGACACCTGCTCCTGACAAGCAACTGGCCTGGCTGCCCATGGTTAGCCACTTACATCAGGGCCCAAAAAGAGAAAGCAAAGGGAGGGAGAAGGGGAGACAGTGGAAAAGAACAGACAGAGGGAGGATGGCAGCAGAAGGGAGTAACAAAGACAAAGAGGAGCAGGAGAGGGGAAGCACAGAGAGAAAAGAGCAAGTGTGAGCTATGTGAGAGACAGAGCAGGAGCGTGGGGAGCAGGGAGGGGTGTGGGGTGCAGCAGGGAGGGTGGGAGCATGGCTGTGAGACACAGGGCAGATGGCAGCACCAGAGAGGGGAGCAGGGAGCAGAGCAGGGAAGGGGAGTGACGCCACAGAAAGCAAAAAAGCTTGGAAAAGTGTAACAAGAAAATAGGGAGGAAGAGGCAAACAAAAGCAAAAGTGAAGGCCATCGAACAGATGAGTCTGGTGAAGGAAGAGGCAAAGATAAGAGTGGGGAGGGAGGGATGGGAAGAGGAGGTGGGGATGGGGCAGAGCCAGGGTGAGGGTCAGGACGAGAGAGGAAAGGAAGAAGGGGACAGAAGGAAAAAAGGAATAAAAGAAATAAACAGGGGGGAGGGAGAGAAAGATGTCTATTAAAAACCTCAGTGCATAACACAAAATGTCAGGGTTTATAGCTTCATTCTTGGCATTGCTGGTACTGAGAACCCCACACAGAAATGTCACTGCTTGTCATGTTTAATCACCTGCTATTTGTTAACACCTTCGCTGCGAGGAGTCTGCCCCTCACCCCTCGCAGGCTTTCCTTTTGGAGAATAAACTGCAAAAACAGGCCCCTACCTCACAGCTCCCCTGGGACAGTTCTGGCTGCACCCTGGGCTGGGCAGGGGCGGCCAGGCAGGGCTGGCACACCGGGAGGGCTGTCAGTGCCAGCTGGGACTGTCAACTCGGGCAGGGCTTCTGGGGAGCAGGGGACAGGCAGAGGGACGGCACAGAGGATGCTCCTGAGGGCAGGACCATTCTGGGAGCAGCAGGAACAGGGGAGTGAGGTGGGTCTGGGGCAGGAACTGTGGGGCACAGAAAGAGAGGGGACTGAGGGGGAGGCTCAGCTCACAGAATCAGGGGGCACAGGGCGGTGAGTGCAAGGGAGCGAGGAGCAGGGCACGGGCCCTTCTGCTGCATCCACCCCATGTGCTCCCATCCCACTCATGTCCTGCGCCCAACACAGAGAAATAAAACCCCTGAAATCCAGGCAGGTCTGGAATTCTCCAATCTGTTTGCTTGAGCAGCAACTGTCACATAAAAGCAAACATCCAAAGCTATTAAATGTACAGTTACAGTTCCTTGCCCTGGCATTTGCACTGGTGACTTTGCTCCAGTTCCTCACAAAGCCTTGGACTGATGGTTTTTATTTATGCTGGTTTTCCCCCGTGTCAGGCACTTGTGCCCCCACTGCCTGCACTTCCCACCCTGCCACATACTGTCTGTCTGACATCACACTGCACTGCTACAGGAATTATTTTGAGGTCATCACTAGACAAGACTTTTCCCTACTATTTCACGCACTCCAGCTGGAAAGAAATCAAAAAATGCTCTCCTCCAAACAGTAGGGCTCTCCCATACAAGGAAAATCTAATTCTACAATTTTCAGGCTTACAGAAAAAAAGTCATCCCCCGACCTAAAGGAGCTGAGATTCAAAGATGTGTATGTGAAGACCTTTAGTGCAGCTATTTAGTTTTAACCAAAGGATGGTGACCAGCTGTGTTGGAACACAAATGAAGGCTCAGCTTCGACACAGCCCCTGCCCCACACTCTGAGCTGCTTGTGTTGCTGTGCAGGGTGTGAAGTCAGACCGCCCCTCCCAAAAACGAAGAGAATTTGGGGAGCTGAAGAAATGACAATATGAAGAGCTGTAAGGGGAGCCAAAATGCACCCAAACTTTTTGTTGCAGGCAGCAGAAGCCCCTGGGTGTCTGGAGAGCAGCTCCAGGGGTTGTGCTCCAGCCCCCTGAGTGCTGGGGGCCTCCTCCCTGTGTGCCCACAGCCCTCCTGCTGCAGCACCCAGTGCCCTCCCAGCACTGGGGTCACCAGAACTAAGGGCACACCAGAGAAACACCCCATACAGAGGTAACACAAACCTGCAGAAACTTGGTGCTCATCTCTCTCCAATCCTTATGACACTATTTTAAAATCCAGTTTAGATCCTCCAGGGGTAGATCTGGGACTGGAGTTGAAAACCCTCAAGCCCAAACCAGGCAGTTCTGGAAACCCAAACTCCAGGGCATGCTTGCACCTCACAGCTTGGTCTCTGGTAGTGACAGCACAGTGTATTTCTACTCAACTTTTTTTTTCCTTGCAACAGTAAGAAAATATTCTTTTCTGACTGAGGTCCTCACTAGTTTCCAAAAGCAAGTATGTTCATCTCAATCTCAGACAGCTGAGGGACTCCAAGAGTGGTGGGGAAATCTGCACTGCTGCTTCTCTCCACTCCTGCACTGAGAAATGGGCTTTTGCTCCATCCAGCACCTTCCCCAGAAACCCTCAGCCCCCCAGACTCCACAGATAAATTCAGGCCCAGTTTCTGAGCCTGGGCTGTGACACATGAGCCCAGCCAGTGAGTGCTGCCTCCTGTGTGGGGAGGGCAGGCAGAGCCTGAGCCCAGGACTGGGACAGTGGGTTCTGCCCCTGCCCTGAAGGGCCAGCACGAGGTCCAGGAGCCACCCCAAGTCCTATTCTGGGAACAGGAACAGTACACAGCAAGGCCTCCCGCTGGCCTTTCGCCAGGGATAAAATTCACCCTTCTGAACACAGGCCAAGATGATCTAAAGTGACTACTGACTTTTGTTGCCCAACTTGAGTCACCTTAAATGGGCCTATTTTTCAAAGTGTCAGTGCTCAGCACCACCGAGAATCAGCCTCTCCAAGATGTCTAATTCTACATGTCCAGTCACTGCTGTAACAAGAAGGACCATTATTCTTCTCCTGTGTGACTTCCTCCAGTCTGGCCAGGCCTTTTATCTTTTCTCCTCTCCCCTCCCTTCTCCTTGTTCTTTTCTTTTTCAGCTTTTTATGAATTTCTCTCAGCTTTCCTCCCTGTCCCCCCTCAAGGTCACACAGCTCATTTCCACGTTGAACATTTACTCAGCGAGCCAGGTCCTCTCACAGGCGCTCACCACAAATATGCTTTCTGATAAAGGACGGAGAAAAGGAACTGTGAAACCCAAAACAATGGCAGAAATTAATAAAAAACCCCACCTGGGCACAGCAGGGCTGTCCCAGGGCAGACTGTTTCAACAGAGAGAGCAGGGAGGTAAAACACCCCATTTCCCTGCACTTCTGTATTTTCTTGCTCTCCTTTCATGTTTGCTTTTCTGAGTGTTTCTGTTTTGTTCTATGCCACCTGTACAAGGGAGACTGTCATACTGAACCTCTTTTTATCCACGGTGAACTTGCCCTCACTCACAGGTCAGAGCCCTCCCAGCCCGTGGGCACCTGCTCCCCATGGCAGTGCCCTGGCAGCTCCAACCCCTGAGCAGGGGGTTCCCAGCCACAGTTTGCTGGGCTCTCCTCAGCCATTGCTTTAAGCAGGTTGCACGAAGCCTCCGGGGTCGTGCCCACCCTGGGGACACTCAGCACAACACAGAGTGGCCTGAGGATGCAGGAAGGAAGGTCGAACCCCTCTCCCCCCTCTCAGGAATGCATTGGGCCCTTCACATCAGGGTGGTAAGAGGGAATGGGTCCTGGAGAACCATTTTCATACTTAATTACCAGCTCAGCTCCCAGACCAATTCTACAGACTGTCAGAAACCAAGAGCAGCTTCAAGGTCCACACTGTCCAGCCCAGGGCAGGTCTCCAGGGAGCTCAGCCATCCTCGCTGCTCAGAGATGCTGCAAGTTTGATAAACCTCCAACTCCAAAGAAACAGGATTTGGCCAACACAGCATGACACTGAAAATCCAAGCCTCAGGCTTGCAGTGTCCAAGAAAGTTTTAAAATTATTTCTGAGTGATATAATTTCAATGTCCATTTGATCATCAGTTACTGGCCCTCCCATGACAGACAGGTATTAAAGAGTGTCATTTCCCTCACTAACAACTCTTCACCTGACATCCAAAGCTGCTTGGCCTCTGTGGCCCCTGGGAGGTGATAAGGAAAAGTAACTTTTGGCTTCTGTAGTCAGGTCATGATTTTATGCCCAGGAGTACATTTAGCCCACAATCTACCATGGCAGAGAGGCCACCATCCTGTTGCTGACCAAGTCAGGTTTGGGATAACAAGCATATGGTAACAAAAGGCTTCCACCTACCCAGACCCCTGAGGGGTTCCCTGAGGAACACTCACTGCCTGGAGGAAAGGGAGCTGCTCTGAAAGCAACTACCCTCTTTTTTTTTGAGACAGCAGGGCTCTGCCTTCTCCTCACTCTAGAGTGGTTGCTTTAGGTTGCTTCATGTTGTGACTTTCCTCTTCTGAACCCACAGTGAAAGCACAGAAATCTCGAGATTCTCCCTGGCAGGAGGGAGGGAATTCCCACCTCTGCTGCCTGCCCTGCACAGCTCTTCCCTGATTTCTAGCAGGGCCAAAAGGCATCCCCACTGCTCCCCCCCACTGCCCAGCCACCCTGTTTCCGTGGAGCCTGACCTTCTCCTGGAGGTTGTACAAATACACCCTTCCACAAACAGACACTGCCTAGGAAAGCCTCAGAGCTCTGCTGGGATACTCCAGGCTGTGCTGGCTCAGGCAGCTGGCTGGGAATCCCTCACTGCAGCACGTGGAGCTCTCCTGGAGCTGTGCAGGGCTGTGCTCCTCAGGTACCAGCACAGCCAACACCAGCCACAGCAGGTGCCCTGGCAAGTGCCACGGCAGAGCCACCACAACATTTGGGTCCACCAGCAGCACCAGAACTGATCAGAAACAGCACGTCACAAGTTTTGACAGGCTGTCACAGCCCTGAAATAGAACTGCAAAACTGTTCTAATTTAAAGTGCTTTTGGCCACTTGCAATTCCATGTCAGCAGCACAGTCGTGGGGACAGCAGCACAGCGGTGGGGACAGCAGCACAGCTGTGGGGACAGCAGCACAGCCGTGGGGACAGCAGCACAGCCATGGGGACAGCAGCACAGCCGTGGGGACAGCAGCACAGCGGTGGCAGTAACACCGTCCCGATGGCAGCACACTCAGAGGGATTGGGACAGGATGCTGTAGGATGCTGCAGGACACTTTGCTGGCACTGAGGCTCCTGCAGGGGCTGGCACTGAGCTGGGTGCCAGCACACTGTGCACAGCCCCTCGTGTCCCCCTGGCACGGCCTGTCTGTCTCAGTGAGTGCT
>JAOXXN010000259.1:6716985-6733676 GCA_026770055.1 Myrmophylax atrothorax
TCTGGGCAGGCTGCTCCGAGAAATGAGCGTGGAGGGACAAGAGCCAGGCCCAGGGAGGAAAGTGGCTGCCTCTGAGGGATACAGCCTGGACATCAGCTGAGCTTCAGACCCAAAATGCAGCCCTGTGTACAGCTCAGCTGGGTTGGCAGAGGGCAGGCAGAGGCTGGCAGTCCCAGCAGTGTCCCTGCTGCCATTTCCCACAGGAGGTCCCATGCCCAGCCGGTTCTCCATGCCCTGCACTGCTGTGCCAGGCTCTGGTGACACACCACGGTGCTCCCGCAGCCACTGAAACAGCCCAGACTCTCTAGGAGCTGAAACGAGTTTTGCCTGCAAATGGGCTCGGTGAGGCAGTCCCTGGAGCCTCCTCCATGTGCCAAAGCCAGGGCAGGAGAGCTGGTGATGCCCAGAGGGAAGCAGGAGGGCAGATGCTGGCTTTGTGCTTCTGATAAAGCTCCTGGAATAACAGCCATGCAAGCCCGGTCCTGACACCGAATTAAGGGAAGCTGGAGCCCTCAGCAAACTGATTTAGCTTGAAGCACTACAGCGAACACGTGGGATGCTCCAGAGGAGGGGGACGTAATCACCCCTCCCTGACAGCACGGGGAACTCTCGGAGTTCACAGAGGCACCAGGCAGGCAAGCCCATCCCTAAGCTGTTCTTTATTCAACAACCAAGCCAAGCAGGCGAACAGGGAACCAACAAAGCCTGTGCCTGCAGATGCTCTCTTCCAGCCCTGCCTCTCTGGGGACCAGCATGGCACGGGGACCCGGCGAGGGGCAATTAACTGTGTGAACAGGCAGTGGGAGGAGAAGCGAAGCGAAGCTCTCCAGTTACAGTGTCTGACCCTCCACGCGGCAGGGAGAGAGGATTTTCCGCCGCTGCCTTTATGCCAGAGAGCACTTCTGCACGGTACCCTAAAGGCTTTCCTCATGCACTGCCACAAACAGAGCCAGTTTCTAACGCAGCTCACAGCCCCAAACAGCAGCTCAGGCTGCCTCGAACCAGGCCGATACTCGCTTTAATTTACTGGGCGCCCGAAAGTTGCCAGCAGGGAGTTGCCCGCAAACAGAACAACAACCAAAAAGTTAATGATCTGGGCTTTTTCTTTAATAAATAGGCAAACTGGCTGAGCCGGATTGTTGGCTGGGATTCGTCTCCCCTTTATCACCCTGGAGCTTCTGTGACACATTCTCCAAATCATCAGCATTTTGCAATTTGAGGTCGTTACCAAATACTATTTTTTTGCCAAGGAAGGGAGAAAAATAAATTAATAATTAAGAAGCCCAAGCAGGGAGAGGCTGTGGGTTGGATGGCGCTGCCACCTCCGCGGGGATTGCTCAGGCACCTGGCACCCGCCCAGCGCGCGCGCCTCGGTCGCCGGCTCACCCTGGAATGTGGGGCTGGCACCCGAGTGCTACTCGATTTTACTACGAATTAATCAAAGTCTCCTCTGCAAACGTCTAACACTAAATCACCACTGGCTGAGCTTCAAATGCAATTCCTCCGTTCCAGGGATTGGGTGCGAGGAGATTACCAGCTCCAGGTGAAAAGCTGAAGGGGGTTTCCTCTCTGCCCATCTCCCAGTTCTCCAAGGCATCAGCCTTTCCCAGCTGGAAGGAGAATAGACTTCCTGCAACTCTGCTCCCGCTCACAGCAGGTAACCAACCACACAGACATCCCAGATATGCGGGGATAAATCTGCCTGTGCTGCCTGACTGGAGTGTACTTACAGCAAGGAGGAATTTGACGTGACTGTGAGCTGGCACAGGCAGCACAGCTCGGCACTGGCAGGGTGGGTGTGCCTGTGTCCCCACGTTCACAGAGCTGGGGATGCATCTCCACACAGGAGGGCAGGCAGGGTTGTGTCCCTGTGTGGGCATGGCTGCCTGCACACCTGTGCAGAGGATGTGCAGGGTTGTGCAGTCAGACGTGGTGCCCACAGCCAGGGGGACACAGACGTTCTCTGCGGGCGTTCCTGCCCTGTCAGTGTGTACATGTCTCATTTGCCTCCCAACCTGCCGTCCCCAGCACCCTCCCCGTTCCTGGCCAGCCCCCAGAGGGCGGGTTGCCACGGCTGATGCTCCGGATGGCATCAGCACACGTCCTGGCACCGCTCCGGAGACACGGCTCTGCCCTGAGCCACGGGCGAGCTGTGCTCCCCTCTCCACACTCTGCCTGTCTCAGAGCCCTCTCGTATTTTCACTGCTCACCAGACCGTGAATTCACCTTCATACCAGTTACAGGGTTATTTAGTTTCTCCTGACGCTGACAACCACCAAACTTCACTGGCAGCTCAGCTTTCTCCTGGGAGACAACCAGAACTCCCCTCTCCCATGCCCACAGTGCCCACCCACACACACACCCACCAGGAGCATGGGGGCAGGGGCGGGTCCCCAAGCAGGACACAGTGCCCAGGGACACTGCCCACCCGCCAGCCACAGCCTCTTATCCCCACCCACACCTACACTATGAGAAAGAGCAACAGAGCAGAAGAGTTAAAAACACATGGAAAGAATGAAATAGAGGAGAGGGGGAGAGAAGGAGAAGAGGAAAAGGATGATAAAGCAAAACCAATATAAACAGAGATGGAAACCCCCCAAGATAACAGAGAAAGGAGCAGGGAGGGAGGCAGGAAGAGTGCAGGGATATACTGTGGGATTTTGCCCCTGTACATCCCACTAGGCACCACTCCCCAGTACTTGACACTAACATACTCTACAGCTCTCCCTGAAATCTTTGGAACCAACGAGACAGCCCTTGTGCAGCAGCTGGACTAGCTGTGTGTGGGCTGGGGCATTGCCGAGGAGAAATGAGGATGGTGAGCCTGTATGGGAAACATGGGGCTCCCCCCCAGGGCGCCCAAAGGCCGTGGGAGTGCAGAAAGCCCTGAGTGGGAGGGTGAAACCTCAGGGCAGAGCCAGCCCCAAGGAAGGTCAGCAGCCTGTCCCTCCCACTGACCCCTGTCACCAGGAAACCCTCTCTGCCCTCCCTTGCTGGCCCGAGCCACCTCTGCCACTCACCCTGCTGCTGGCTCAGAGCCATCCTTTTGCCTGTTCCCCCTGTAAGGCACCTTTCTGCCAGCTTTCCCCTCCCCTGCCACAGCCCCTGTCCCTTTGGCATCCTGTCTTTGGCCCAGGGCCTCGCTGCTCACCCCCGGCCACGTGTGCTTTGCTCCCGGGTCTCCTGGGCTTTCCCATTCTGGCTGAACAATTCCCAGCTGGAGCAAGTGCTGCAGCGGCATTTCCCTCTGAAACCAGCATGTGCTACCAGCAAGTGGCATCCCCAGGAGCTCCTGCCTGGCCCCCAGGGCTGTGCTGGGCCAGACGCTGCTGACGAGGTGCACAAGTTACTGCAAAACTTGTGGTGCCTCTTCCCATCGGTGCCAACCCCGTGGCCATGCCCCAGGCCGTGCCTGCAGCCAGTCACTCAGCCATCCCACCGCGGCCATCCCCATCTCCTGTCCTGCACAGCCTCAGGAACAGCTTGGCCCCCTATCCCAAGAGACAGAATCCAAAACTCCCTCTCCTTTGGCCCAGGGATTTCATCTCTGCTGCTGTAACAGGGTGCTCAAAGTGGGCACCTTGTTATGTTACCCCAGCCATGCCTTCCAACTCAGGATATTCTATGATTCCATGGCACTATGAACTGCAAAAGCCCAACGGGATGAGAACGGGATGGGCCAAAGCAGAGCTGTGGCAAAAGTTCATCACAGCCGAACACTTTTCCCTGTGCTCCGGAGCCCTTGGGATGGTTCCACCGCTGGAACTGCAGCTGGATCCGCGTGGCCGCCCTGCAGAGGCAGCGCTGGGGACAGGCGGCAGAGACACCCCCGCAGCCTCACCTGCCCCGGAGCACACCCCGGGCTCTGCTTTCCCCACGTCGCCATGAAAAAAAAGCTCTGTGCAAACAATAGATCAATAGAGCCCCCGCCTCTTCGGAAGGAAAACAAACACCCGGATCACCGCAAATTAGAGAATGTTTCGCTTCACTTCATCCAAACAGGCTGACAATTTTTTTGGGTTGTTGCCACGGCGACAGAATAACACAGCGTTCAGCCTGTTGCAGAACAATCAATTAAGTTAATGCCTCGGAGTGCCTGTTTACCCTTCCATTTAGGAGGTGCTGCTCTCGCTCACTTGATTTTTCTCTTGCTTGCTTTAAATTTCTCATCCTTTGCTCCCTGCTCCTATTTGTTCTCTATTTAAACTAAAACAAAGTCCCTTCCTTCAACTATCTCCTCTCTTGTAAGGGGAGTCTCCCCCTTTTTGAAATGATCACGTGGAATAAAGTTTTTTCCTCTCTCTGACTCCTGTCATTTCTCTTTCCTTCCTGGAAAAGCAGACACTGGGGGTTTACCTTTACCTGTCCCCTACCCCTGCTGTGCTCAAGAACTCACAAAGTTTCTAAACACCAGCTCTAAACACCCCCTGGGTAGAGTGGGTACCTTCAAACCAGGCAAAGTAACTCTGCTTGTAACAAGATAAGGTAACTTTTAAGCTGAAGATCTAAGAAGGGATCAGCAATGCTGCCACCGCTGCTGTTTCTAACAGTGGGAGTCATAACTCACATGAAGAAACATCTTGTGCTAAATGCTGCTTGAAAAGGAGAACTATAAAAGGGCCCCAGAAGGGTCTGCACCCCATTCCATGGTCCATGTCAAACAAAACTCCTTAAACATGTGTTTAAATGACTTTGGCTTAAGCAAAATTCACTCCAGTGCTCGAATCACTGTGCTGAGCTGAGCCTGGGCAGCACGGCCAGGAGATTAGGGCAGATCCATCACCCCAGTTGTTCAAAATAAAGGATGCCAAAGCATCTCTTGGCTCTGCCCTGCCCACCAGCAGTTTGCCAGGCCTTTCACAGGCTCACATGCTCTTGCCACTGATCTTGTGGGTTTATTTCCTGCCTTGCAGACAGCGTGAGCTGTGACACTTGGCTGTGTAGCTTCACTGCCTGTCTGCAGCCACCTTCCCATCCTTGCCCAGCAAGCAGTGGTAACAGCCCTGGTTTTCCCCCAGCCCTCCTGCAGACTCTGCAGCACCAAAAGCACAGCTCCAGCATCCTGGGGGCAAATGAGGCACCTGGGAGTGAAGGGATTTACCCAAAGCCAAGCCTGAGACAGCATTCAGGGCTTCTGTCTCCAGATTTCTCTGCACCCTGGTGCTGTCTTCCTCAGCACCACAAAACTCCTGTTTTTCTTGGAAACCCCAGAAGTGTCCACCTCCCTCACATCCTCACACACAGGAATTAACAGACAAGGCAGAAGCAAGCATGATGTGAAAACAGGGAACTTCCATGATACTGTCTCCTCACCCTGCCACCAGCAACAAGTGCCTAAATGTACGGTGTACGTTAATGTAGTTTGGAACAGATGGAACAAAACTGTAGGCAGAGCAGACAGGGAAGAAGGGTGCTCAGACACAAGATAAAATTACAGTAATAGCGTCAAATACAACCTCTCCCCCTGCTTCCCAAGCCAGGTCCTTTTCCAAGGGCTCCATTCTCACAAGCTAACACTGGGGGCACTGGGGCAGGGGCTGTGCAGGGGCTGCAGGACCCCCATGTCAGCAGGTCCCACCAATGCCCCCTCTCCCCCTCCCTGGGAAGAAGTTGTCAGCAGAACCTGTTGGAGCAGGAGCTCGTTGACTGCTGCCTGTCCATTACAGCCCGGATTATAAGCATATTGCACAGTGCTCTCTGCACGGTGCTGGGGAAATCCAATACGCTGAAAGGTTAATGCAATCAATTAGGGTGACAAGGAAGTGGAGTAAAGCCTTCTGAGTAGATGAAAGGGAGCGAGAGATGGAGACAGGGAAAAGCAAAGAGAAACGGGGGGGAGGGAAGGAGCAAAGAGCAGGAGGAGGAGGAGGAGGATGATATACAAGGTTTGTGCTGCAGGCTGCAGGGCACTGGTGTGGCCAAGGGCACCATCCTGCCCCAGCATGGATGGGGTTGTGTGATCCAGAGACAAGGCAGGCCATGGATCCCCAAGGCAGCAGGTGGGCCAGGACCCCCTGCTCTTGGCTTCTCCTCTCTCCTGCAGAATGTGGAGCCCTGCTTGAACCACAGCTACCCACAATGTCCTGACACCAGCCTGCTCCCTAATGCTCCTCACTGGGGCACTGGCAGCACTCTCTGTGCCTTTCCTGCCCACCAGCCCACAGGGCATGGAAGCAGCTGCTTGAGTTTAGAGCTGCTGTGTGAGGCAAAGCATCTCAGCAAGCCATGGGGCAGCCTAAGGGGAGGAGAAAGAGGGAACAGAAGGACAGAGGGAACTTCCTCTGGCATCTCTCTGTAAACCTCCTAGGTAGACACTGGTCACCACCACCTGCCACGTGCCTGTACCTATCCCATGATGTCTTTTGGTCTGGCTCTGCGGGATCTCAACACTGCCAGTCTTGGGCGCACAGAGGTGTTGTAATCCAAGTGAGATCCTTCTCTCTGACTCTTCCAGCCTCCCACACACATCAACCGGGGCTCTGCTGCAAGGCCAGAGGACAAACCCCAGCCAAGCCCCAGATGCAGGAGGTTCACTTCTGCCTGCAGTTTGATGAGGGTGCTGTGGCGCTCAGCCCACCAGCACAGCACGGAAATCCCAGTGCCATGATGTGCATCCAGCATGGCACAGCCTTCCCTGGGGCATGCAGCTCAGGGGAGAGCCCCGTCCTTCCCTGCAGCCCCCCGAGCTGCTGCCCCTGACCCGGGCAGTGCAGCACTTCATTAACCTGGGCTGGCAGGTCAGCAGCACAGCCCTGTCCTAGCGCGGCTCTGCTCGTGTGGCTCGGCCGCCAGAACGTGACACCAGCTCATTAGGACAAATTATTACTCTATAACCCCTGCCGCAATGTCCCTTAATACGCCTATTTAGCAAGAGACAAGTCCTGGTGGGCTCCTCGGCATTAAAACAACCTCACAAATCACCAGAGACACAAACACGGAGATCTCTGGTTTGGGGGGCAGAGGGGAGGGCGGCTGTACCCAGTGGGTGCTGGATGGGCACAGAGTCCAGGGCTGCTCCCCTGCAGCGACATGAAGCTCCTGGTGTTGCTGGTGGGATGTTCTGCCAGCAGGGAATTGCCATCTGGCTGTGGCTCATCGTGCAGCCAAACTCCAGCACATCAAGGTGGTGTTCCCTCATTGAAACCCACTGAGGGAGTACCCTGGGATGCCCATTTAAACTGCTGAGCCTGTGTCCCTCTGCCTGATCCCTGCCTAACTCTGCCCTCAGCTCCACCATCAGTGCCATGTTCCACACGAGACCCACAAGATTCAAATGCTTCCCTGTGATATAAATGAAGTCAGTGCCTGGCTTCCCAAATCCACCCACAACACTAACCCTACCTGTGAACTCCTTCAGGTTAACCAGCAGAGCCAGAGAGCAAGTCTGGAAGCTGCCACTGCTGGCAGGCTCCGTGTGCTGCCTCCCCACGTGAGGCCGTGCGACACTTTGGGGGTAAGGCCATTGCACATGAATGCAGTGGGGTCTCACCCTGTGGGGACAGCAGGGCTGCTGCCTGTCTGGGGCTAATCCAGAGGTTTGGGCACTGCAGGTTTGGGCACAGTGGGGGAGATATCACAGGGGCAGGCAGAAACTTGGGTGAATGTCAGAGGAAGGCTGCTACCAAATGGAACAGAGAGCATGAGGAAATCAACCTCCAGCCTGACCTTTGGGAGAGGGGAAAGGGAGAAATAACATATATCATGGAGAGAAGTGGCAGCAGTGTCAGGCAGGAGAGAGTGAGGAAGAAAAGTAATGGAAAGAAGATAAAGTGTGAAAAGTGTGTGATGCCAGGCATGGAGGAGGACAGGATGGGAGCACAGGGAGGGAGAAACGAGGGAACTGGGAGAAAGAGAGGGAGGGAGGGAGGAAAGGGAGGAGAAAAGAGCAAGAATAGCCACGCAGCAAGGAGCACGAGGCGAGGCAGAGCGCTGTAACCAGGGCTGTGGAGCATGAAAAGGGAAGAATCTGCCTGTTCCTTTCAGCGCTCGGAGCATGGCGCTCGGCGCTGACCTACACTGGGCCCGGCTGTGATCACGTTTTCAGGGCCACTGCCTGCCGCTCCCAAACAATGCTGGGCAGCCTTTGAAGTCACAGAAAGACGCCGCAATGGGAACTGGGCACTTTCTTTTTTTTTTTCCCTTTCTCCCCCCCCCATTTTTTTAAGGGCCCAGGGAAGGAGGGAGGAAAAGGCAGGCCTGAAGTGGCGGGGGGAAGGCTGGGGGAGAGGTTGCAGGGACAAAACAGAGAGTTGCTCTCGGTGGGGTGTCCCGAAAGGAGCGAGACAAAAAGAAAACAAACAGTTTATGAGCAGGGCACATGCTGCCTGTGTGTGCCCGGCCGCGCTGCCGCCCCCCGCGCCCCCGGGGCCGCTGCTGCTCCCCAGCCATGATGGATGGACGCGGGGCATTCAGCCCTGCATGTTACAGCAGCGGTATTTACATAACACTGGCCTTCCACCGGTCACCTCTGACACTGCCCAGCCCGGCCGGGGGCCCTGCCCGCCCCGGCCCCTCCGATGCCACCCGCCCGTGAGCTCTGGGCATTGGGGTGCCCACTGCTGTGGGATGCTCTGAGTGCACACACACCCCAGAGTGCTCCCAGCACCTCCGAGGCAGTCCCACAGGGCACAGCACTGCCCACCTCCCCAGGCCACCCCTGCCCTCAGGCCTGCCCCGGTGCCAGGGCAGGGACAGCAGCGAGGGGAGAGGCCGGAGGTGGCGGTGCCACAGCGGGTACAGAGCACAGACACGGGGAAGAGGGTGGGAACTGTTCAGGTGACACACAAGGTGCTCCTGGGGACATGAGGAAGAGCAGGGACAGCAGAACTGCCTCAGCTTGGCAGGGACTGCTCAGTAACCACCATCTGAGGTGGCACAGGGGCTCCCTGACCCAGCATGGGGAGATGAGGCCTTTGAGGGACACAATCGCCTTTCACTGCCCTGGGCTCTAGGCCTCACTCTCTTACCAGACAGACTAAGAGTGACGACCCAGCTCTAGGAGACCATGAAGCTGGTTTTTTTTGCAGTAAGACAGATCATGAGGGTTTAGGTAAGGGGAAAACCCAGCAAAGTCAGGATTCTGCTGGAGACAGAGCTGTTTCCATCCTACCACCACGGTGCTGCAGTCTGAACAGATAAAGCTGTGCCAGAGGAGGAGGAGAACATGCACATCACCGTCTGAATTATGTGAACTGAGCTCAGCAAAACTTCACAGTAGATGGAGACTGCATCCTACTCAGTGAAAGGACCTTATCCATCTCCCCCAGCCCACACGGACAAAGATAAAGCAGTACCCTCTCACCAAAACCCTTTAACAGGTTTATCTGTAAAGATAGAGGCAAGAGAGAAGATATTGAGGAAAACCCGCAGTGACAAAACCAGGTGCCAGAACAACTAGTGTGTAAAGACAAAGACAGGATTAGGACATACACAGGCCATGTCTGCAATAGACCTTCTCTGTAACTCACAATGGTCCAACCCCAGAAGTTCCAGTGCAGACACAGGCACAGTGAGCAGGCTGTGGGTGTGAGAGACACGCAGAGGAAAAGAGAACCCAGGAGGGCGTAGTGACATACCCATTGCAGTCTGAAGTCTCTCCTACCTTTCGGAGATTTCAAGGCCTGGTTTCTTGCCTCGTTTTTAGCTCTAAATTCACTTCATTCTGGAGAAGGAAGAGAAAGGATGCAATAAACACAAAGGGCACATTTGAGCAAGAGCCAAATCACAGACACTCAGAACACCTGGGTGAGAACCCAGCTGCAAGCAGGGACAGCCTGGGACATTCAGACTGCACAAGGGACCAGAATGCTTTCCTGCTCCTGCCTGTACCCCACAGTGCCACACACCCCACCAGACACACCGTGCTCCAGCATTTCTCTGTGCAAGAGGCTCCTAAGGAGGGATGGGAGTAACTTCACATACAGACAGCAGCTATTACTGGTCTGAATCCTGCTCCCCAGGTACCAGAGCCAGACCTTGTGCTGGTTTGCACCACACTTTGCCCACACATCCAAGGTTGTCCTCTGCTCCATTTCAAATTTTTCCCTTCCCATTTCCTCTGCTGACTCCTCTTTCCCAGAGGGTCACCCTTGTGCTAATGCTGAGGCCTCCCTTGCACACCATGATGTGGGGCACAGGATGATGGGTGCAGGACTGGGTCCCAGGGCACCAAACCCTCTTATCCACTCAGCTGTGCATTTTCTGCCCTGGAGAATTCAGAGAGTGAGGAGGAAAGAGAAAAGGGACAGGGGAAAAAAAGTCACAGCAAAACACATGAAAAGTAAATTGAATTATTTAAAACCATATGTTCCAAAAATGTGACAGAGCATAAAAGCCGTGCCGTGAGACTTCTGGAGGGGGTTATCCTGTGCAGGAGGGAGGGGAGGATTGATCCACAGCCAGCCAGGGACTTCCCTCTCCCGGAGCTTGCAGGGGCTGGGAACACAGCGAGGCTCCTGCTCAGGGCTGAGGCTCCTGGGCCCTTCTGCAGCCCCCGTTCTGTTGCCCTGCAATGACAAACTGCCCCCATGTCACACGCAGCGAGCCTGTGGTTGGATCCAGCCCTCTGCATGCTCCCTGTCCGGGTGCACCAGTGTGTGCCACGGCTCAGCCCCTCACAGGGACCCTCCTTTGCCCCTCGGAGGGCAGAAGTGAGAGCGTCTGGGCTCAGGGGGCTCTGTGTGCCCCTGTGTCCTGGAGCCCTCGTGGCTGCTCCCACCACTCACACTCCAGCACTGCCCAGGACAGATGCCTGGTGCTGGCTGGGACTCAGAGTAGGAAGGAGCTGGTGAGATATCCCAGATGGATGGATGGATGGCCACAGAGCACAGGGAGTCCCTAGGGTGGGGAAGATGCATAACCAGCCTGGCTCCTTCCTTTCCCACTGAAATTCTGGTGCTAGAGGGCATGGCTGGAGGAACAGCTCCCCCACTTGAGGTGCTTCTCCCACCCTGGCACCCTCAGTCCTTCTGGCTCTCTCATCCCTTCTCCCACCTTTTCCCTCCCTTTGTTCTCCCTTTCCTCCTTGCTCTTTCCACTGTTTTCTCTGCCACTCTGTCACGCTCTTTTTTCCCTCCCTCCCTTTCGTTCTCTCCCCCTTTCCTGAGCTCTCTGCCTGTAACTCTCTCTGCCTTCCTGCCTTCACTCCCTCGCTCCTGCACACGGTCAATTCTTGGGTTGGAGTTTTTAATTGTTTTTTTTTTTTTTACTCCTCTTCTTTCGGCCGCAGCTTATCAATGATGCAAGAGGAATAACGCCAATTTACTTAGAATGTGTAATCCCCAAATCAGATTGGGGGATTGTATGAGGCAATATGACCTTGCATATGTCTCCATTAAAGCCAGCCAGGCCTCCTCTTGTATTCTGTGTTCCCAGTACATATTTAGACAGATAACGCTAATTGTACTTGACATGTCCTCTTAAGGATGGACTCTTCCCTCCCCCAGCTCTGCTTCCCTGCCTGACAATGTGCCAGAGCCCAGCCCGCTCGCTGGCAGCGTGGCACGGCACAGCACCTGCGGGGCTGCCCGGCCGGGGGGCGGCTGGCATGGCCCCGGTGTCCAGCCCTGCCCTGGGAATGCCGGACGGACACCCTGGCACGGCACGGCACGGCACGGCTCCGTGTGGGAAGGGGCTGCAGAGGGCAAGGAGCAGGGGGAGCGCTGCTGGGATGTAGTTAATCTGAGATTACACACTGTTACTGTGTCAATCATGGATTCTCCAGGAAAAAAACATCAGACAAAGAGAGCAGACTTGCTCGCCATGACCGCCTCTGAAGCCTCCCTCCTTTCCAGAGAAGGGTTTCCACCCTGCACCTCTCAGCTACCACATGAGCTTTGGGAAAATATTTAGATATGGCTACTGGACACCAGCCCCAGCTTCTAGGGATCATCAATGGAAAACCATAAAATCCTAGAACTGGTTGGGTTGGAAGGAACCTTTAAAGCTCATGTAGTCCAACCCCCTGCCATGGGCAGGGAGACCTTCCACCAGCCCAGGTGGCTCCAAGCCCTGTCCAACCTGGCCTTGGACACTTGGCCTTGGACGCTAAATTGTCCCTACTTCAGTTTATACCATCACCCCAATCACTACAGGCCATGCTAAAAACTTTGTCCCCATGTTCCTCACAAGCCCCTGAAGGGGCACTGAGCCTCTGCCCCGCACCTGCCACCCCTCGCTGCTCCAGAGCAGGCAGCACCTGGAGGAGGGAGGGGAGCCCATGCCAAAGAAACCCACGGATCCAAACTCTTCGCCAAAGTGGACTCAGATTTTTTTTTTCCCCTTGACACAACATCCTAATTCGACTTTTTCAGTATCTTTCCTTCAACAACCTTTTTTCCTTCCTCCCCTTCCTACCCGGCAACTGCGCATTTATTAATTCATGAGGCACTAATTAGTTCTTTGTTTAATTTTGTGTTAAACAGACTGACCGGAATGATAACGACTTGCAGCGTTGCATTACGGTCCCCAACCGCCCCTGTTTTCTGACAACAAGGGAGCGCAGTGAGACTGGCGTGATGAACCCCAATTCCCACTCCAGTTGCACTTCATTAAGTCAAAATGTGACAAGAAGCTTAGAGAGCAACTTTCAGATCGGATCGCACATAACAATTGGGCAGGAAACTTTCCGAGGGGGAAGCGGGAGCGGCACTGGCGGCGAAGGCTGGCACGGGCAATCCCCCGGCGTGCTGCCTTAAAGGAGCCGGCTCGGGCTGGCGGCCGAGCGGGGCTGGGGCACGTGCTGCCAGCCAGGGCTGCCAGGAGGGCAGCACAGGGACAGGAGGGGCAGCAAGCCAGGCCAAAGGCACGGCCGGGCAGGACAGGAGGCATCACTGCCTCCCGCTCCACATCGTTTCCCTCGTAACGATGGGGTGTGTTGGCAGCCACAGAGTCCAGGAAGGGGCATCCCTCAGTGGGCACTCTGCAGCTCCGAGGGCATCTTTGGGCACCTCCAGCTCCGTGCCTCAGTTTCCCTCCTGCAGCTCTGTGGTGACACAGCTGGTGATCCTCAGCTGCTCTTCAATTGGCAACAACTACACGATCGTCATGGAGCCCCTAAACTGCAAAGGGAGAGGTTCAATCCTGGCACTCATTGCTGAAACCAGAAGGGAAGGGATGGCCTGGACACCATGGAGAGGGATGGCTGCTCTCCCAGGGAGAGGAGCTGTGCCTTCATTTGTACAGTGCCTGGCACTCCAGTGGCTCTACCATGTTTTGAAACTATCCTCATCAGTGTGGTATGAGCAACAAACTTGGTAAGCCACAAAACAAGCACCCAGGACCCTGCTCTCAGCCCCACGGGTGGGAATCCAGTGCTGCCCATCCCTGAGCTCTGAGTGCAGCAGCTGTGGCACAAGGTTTGGGGGTGTGGTCACACATCCAGCCTGGCCCAGGCACCATCTGGCAAAAACTCCTGAGCATCACTTCCTCCTCAGCACTGGCCAGCACGGGACTCACAAACAAATGACACGGATCTGTCCCAGCCTTGCTGGCACATGAGGGTGTACAGTGTGGGGCCACCTCCTTGAGCCCCTTCCAGCTCACTGGAGGGCAGTAAAATGTAAACAGCCTACAAGAAAGTGAAAACGCTCTTGAAACACCTCCTGAGAGGGTGGGTGTGTGTGAAAAGGAAAAGGAGACTTCCCAAATGCATGGAACATGGAAGTTTTGCTGCAAATCAAATGTATCTTCTGCTACTGCATGGACGTCAGCTCTGGGAATAAGCCAAGATCACCTAAAAGTGAAATGAGCTGTGAGGTCACAATGCCTTTTCTAGCAGATATTTTTCCACACTTCTCCTCATCCCTCCCCCATCTCCCCAAGATAGGAAGACTCACCCCTTGCCTCAAAGCTCAGCAAGGTCCAAAACACGGGCAAAAGGCACTTGAGGGCCTCTCTGAGGGTGTCACCAGGACACAGAGGAGGATACAAGAGCTGTATGGAAGGGCACAGCCGTGAGTCCTGGGCAGGGCCTGTGAGTGCAGCCCCAGAGCCCCGTGGGATGCCCACACAGCCCCTGAGCCCCGTGGGACGCCCACACACCCTCTGAGCCCCGTGGGATGCCCACCCAGCCCCAGCCTGTTCATGCACTATCAGTGTCTGCACCTGAGCGAGCTCCAAGTGCATGAGTCCCTGGGCAAGGGCCAGGATGCAGCAGGTACCACAGCATGGTGTTTGCCAGCACACTCACAGCTGAGCAACACACAGATCTGAGAGCAGACGTGTTTGCGCTGCCTTCCATCTTTCATGAATCTGGAATGCAGCAGGGACCTCTGTGACTGACAAAAAGGCTGTTCCTCCATGACAGAAATCCCAGGAAGACAGCACATCCTTCTGATTCCAGTTCTACATGTGCTCTGAATCCCACAAAAAGGCATATGTAGATATCAACACTCAGTTGAAGGGTTGGACTGGTGTCCAGTAAGGGCAAAAGCATCCACTAACACCTGAAGGAAGGACAACTGAGAAGGACAACAAACACACCCTGCTGTCATCAGCCCAGCGAGCTTTCTTGGTTTGCAGAAGGGCTGGAATATCCTGGCTGCCCTACAGATCCAGCTGTGTAGTCCCAACCAACCAACATCTCCTGCCAGCCTTGGGCTGCTCAGGGAAAAAGGCACAGGCTGAAGGGGAGCAAATGGAACCCTCTCTTGGCTGCCATTACAAGGCAGTACCAGCAGTGCACAAACCAACTCCATCCACCCTTGTGGGGCTGCACAGCTGCCAGTGCTCCCAGCAAAGTTTTGTGCTGAAAATTAACAAGCATCCCAAACGGGTCGTGGTCTGCCCCTTCTCCCTAAAACAACACGCTGAAATGTCCCAGACTCCATCCCCAATCCTCTTTAGCCAGGAAAACTCTCCTCCCAGGATTACAGGCCCACTGCCCCCCTTCTCTTCCCCTCCATCTGGCTGGGAGCAGCCTGGGACCGAGCACTCTTCCCAGCCCTGGGAGAACCCTGTAGTTTCTCTCTCATAAAAAAGAAAAATGGGAGCTATAAAAAAGGCAAAGAAAAGAAAAGCAAAGCAAAGGGAATCACTGCAAAGGAGGAAAAGAGCAAAGCCCCCCTTCCCTTCCCTTCCCTTCCCACCCTGTCCCCATTCCCTGCCCTCAGCCCCGGGCAGAGTCTCCTGCTGCTGCCCGAGGACTCCCCTCGGCACGGCGCTCCCTGGGGAGCTCCTGCCCAGCCTCTCATCCTGCCCCTCTGCTCAAACCTGTTGAGCAGAGCCCAGCTCAACACAGGTGATGCAAAAAGGAGGAGGAAAAACAGCACTGGGCAGCAGCAAAGGGACAGGGCCATATCCTGGAGGCAACCCTGCAGCTCAGTGCCCATCAGCCACCTCAGAGTGCTGGAGCCAGGCAAGGGACAGAGGGGCAGGGACAGCACCCACTGCCTGTCCCAGCTGCCCAGCACTGATGGCACTTGGGACCAGGAGAAGGCTCGGACCCTCATCCCACAGCACAGCCACAGCTCAGCCCAGCACAGCAGGGCAGGAGTGTCAAGGGGGCATCCCAAGGATTGCAATTCCCGCCACGGCTTCTGTAAAGCACAGCAGTCCCCAAACTTGGCATTCGGCAGCCCTGGGCTGGCTCCTGCTAATTTGCTGTCAGGCTGCCTAAGCAAACCAATTAAAACTAATCATTAATTATAAAAAAGAGAGAAAGAAATAGACCCTGCACAAATGGAGAACTGGAAAGGGCATGGGGAAAAGAAGGGCAGGAGGCGGGAGAGTGACAGAAAACATGAGAAAGGGGTGGGGGAAGAAAAGGGCTTTAAAATCCCAGGTGCACAGCTTGAGATGAAGGCAGCAGAAGGGCAAGCAGCCTCCCAGGGCAGGGGGGAGAGAGGCAAAGGTTTGGGAAGAAGGGAGGACCTGAGGAAAGAACAACTGTGCCAAGGATGTGCAGGACATGCTGAGCCCAGGTCTGGCACGGTGGGAGCCGGTGCTGACACATCCATGAGTCTGGGTCTGTGCTCCCTGCCAGAGCCAGGGGGGCACGAGCTGCACTTGGCACGGCAGTGGGCACCTGCCAGGCTGCAGAGACAGCTCAGAGGAGAGTGCAGGGAGTGGAGCAAGGAGGGGAGTGGAGCAAGCAGGGGGAGCAGAGCAAGCAGGAGAGCGGAGCAAGGAGAGCAGAGAGAGCAGGGAGAGCAGAGGAAGCAGGATAGCGGAGCAAGGAGAGTGGGGCAA
Source organism: Myrmophylax atrothorax (assembly GCA_026770055.1). Lineage (NCBI taxonomy): Eukaryota > Metazoa > Chordata > Aves > Passeriformes > Thamnophilidae > Myrmophylax > Myrmophylax atrothorax. The sequence continues at coordinate 6,733,174 of JAOXXN010000259.1, forward strand.
GGAGGGAGAGCGGAGCGAGCAGGGAGAGCAGAGCAAGCAGGGGAGCAAAGCAAACGGGAGCAGAGTAAACGGGGAGCGGAGCCAGCAGGGAGACTGGAGCAAACAGGGGGAGCAGAGGAGAGTGGAGCAAGCAGGAAGAGTGGAGCAAGCAAGGGGAGCGGGGCACGAAGGAGAGTGGAGCAAGCAAGAAGAGTGGAGCAAGCAAGGGAGCAGAGCAAGCAGGGAGAGTGGAGCAAACGGGGAGCGGAGCAAGCAGGGCAGCAGAGCCAGGCGTGTGCAGCAGCGGGACGGGCAGCGCTGTCCCCGCGCCTCGGCGCTCCCGGAGCACATGGCCGTGCCGAGGATGAAGAATGTGCGTTTGCGATGTGAACAGCCCCGATTGTCCGTCCCGGCGGGGCCCCGGGCTCCCCACGGGCTCTCGGCACACAGAGCGCGCAGCTTGCCCCGGCCCGGCGCGCCCCGCACCGCACCCCGCGCACATCCCGCGCCCCTCGGGCACAGCC
>JAOXXN010000259.1:6741713-6760946 GCA_026770055.1 Myrmophylax atrothorax
GAAAGAAAAGGGACTACGTGGGAGATACAACCAGGTAAATAGTGGAGACACCAAAAGATGAAATGAGACAAACCCAAGTTGCTTCTGTCCTTTGCAAGGGCTCTGGACTCAAGCAAGGACATCAACACACACCTGGTCTCCCCATCCAGAGTGGCTGTGCTCAGGTAGGGAATGTGTCCAGCTCCATGTCCCCTGGAAGCTGGGCCATGCCCAAATACAATCAGGAAAAGTTTAGACTTTCCTCCCCCCCCCGCCTGTTTTTTTTCCCCCCTTTTTTTTTTCCAATTTATCAGCAGATTGTGTGGAGCCGAGTGGCGCTCGCCTCACCCTGCTAAATAAAGCTTTGGTATTTCTGATAAAGCCATCAAATTCCTTATCACGCTGACACAAAGAGCATTTAAAGAGACACACACACTCTCCAGCACCCTCCACGTCCCAGTCCCAGGCGCCTCAGGGTAACCTTTCCGAGCTACAATGAAAGGGGGGAGCAGGGGGTGGCTGTCGGATCCCTGTGCTTCCCAAGCCCACGTTGTGAGAGGATCCAGCTTGTTTAACCTTTACAGAGGGAGGCTGGGTTCTGTCAGGCTGTCCTGAATACTGGGACAGATTCAATAGCTCTGTGTAAATAATGCAGGCTGAGATGTGGCATCAATAGAAATGCCCTGCAACAACAAGAATATCGATAGCCGGAAAATCCTATGAGGAGGACAGCAAACCCAAGGGTCTGTAGGTGCTTTTAAACCAGCAGAGGGGGAGAGAACCAGCGATCTTGGGCTGTCATGAACACACAACTGGGGCTGCCACTGCCCCTTGGATGTGCTTTTCCTCATGACGGCCTTGACAGGGTGTGAAAAGATACGGCCCTGCCACAGCCTGGACTTTGGCACTGCCCTTTCCCTGCTGCACCCGGCGGAACCTGCCCCACTGCTGAGCGCCGGGAGGGAGCCCCTGCTCCCTCACCACAGACACAGCCCGCAGACATCGCCTCTCCCCTTCGCCACAGCACGGGCTGTTGTTTAACCTTCAAATTTATTATTTTTAATTATTTTGATTTATAAAAGCGTGCGGCAGTTAAAACCACATTAAATAAACTCAGCGTTACGGCGCTTAACAAACACACATAACTTTGGACTTGTGAGGACTCCATAAAATAATCCTCGGGCTGAGGGCGCTGAGCGCGCGCCCGCCCCGGCGCTGCCACCACCGCCACACACCCTGAGCCAAAGGGGTATTGCAGCCTCCGACCTTCCCCTCCCCAGAGGTGTTTCAGCCCTTCTCACACGTTGCCAAGATTTCAACAGAAGAGCTCGTGGTGTTTTGATACTATGAAAAAATCCAGCAGCGTTAGATGCCTCCAGCCTTAGCAGGTCTCAGACTTGGCTTCAGATCCTGCTCTGAGCACCAGCCCCTCTCCTTGCTAAACAAACAAACAAGCCTGGAGGAGATGAAGAAGAAACAAGGAAAGAGAGGAAGGAGAAAAAGAATGAATAAAAAAGTGAGAACACCTGTCTGGTAAACTCCACCCAGGATCCCACTGGGAAAGACTGTTTTCGGACCTAATCCAGCGTTAATGAGCTCTCTGCTTCCAATGCCTCTGCTGCACAAACCCTCTGCCACCAGCTGAACGCTGGAGGTGTGGGCTCTGCCTCACAGCCCCTCTCCCACCTGCTGACAGACCCCAGAGATGTGGAGAGCACACAGCATCCTCCTCCCATCCATCCCTTGCTTCCAGAGGCAATAAAACACGCTGGTGCTTTTAAATCCCCATCACCTGCTGTTTCTCAGCATGGCAGGGCCATCCCAAGGAACGCAGTGGGTGGGCCTGAGACACACACAGAAAGTTGAGGGAAGAGACTCCCCTGTTTCATTGGCATCTGCAGTGAAACATCAGTGATTTATACAGGAAGTAGGTGAAGAACAATTATAATTGATTGGGAATCGTTTCCTGATGGTGTCTGGGTGTGACGGATGGTGCCGGCCGACGGCTGAAGGGCAGCAGGCGCTGGGAGGAGACAATCTGCAGCTCCTGTTGCTGGGCTGGGAGTGCCACAACCCACCACAGCAAACCTCCTCTGCTGGAAACTCCTGCTCAGAGAGACACAGCTCTCCCAACCCAACCTGGCCCTCGGAGCTGAGCCTCTGGCCCCGTGGTGGCCACTCAGCTTCCCGTGCTCTGGCCCAGCGCGGTGCTGGAGTCACCTGCCACCCATGAGGACTGCAGGGAAACATTCCCGTGCACCATGCAAGTGCTAACACACATCCTACACGTCCCTGCTTTTCTCTAGAACCTGCCACATATATAGCACAGTGACATTTCACATCCCATAGCAACTCACGCCCAAGCCCATGCTATCTCACGGATGATGTTCCTGAGTGCCTGCCCCTCCTCATAAGGGAGAGCGGAACAAAACTCATAAACAAATCCTTTTGTTAAAAGTCACAAGCAAGGATCCCAAATGCTTGCTTCAAGCAGAATTTTACACTCCAACAGAAGCTCCATGAACCTCTCCAGGAAACTCACCAGCAGACATGAAAGGCGTTTGGAGGCTGCAGTGATGGTAGAGATTTACAAATGGGAACCTCAGTCACTGAACATTAACGTGATTGACTGAGATAGCCCCGTCCTTGGCAGAGCAGAGGAGGAGCTCAATCCCTGCACCTCCTGCTCCAACCACCACCTCGTCCTGCCTTGCACTGAGAACAGCAACACTCTGCCACACTTTGGGCTCAGCAAAACAATTTTTAGGCTTGGCAGGTGTTGGGGTTTTGATGTTTTGTTGGATTTTTTTCCCCATTAAGTACATGCATTTGTACTGAGCCACTGGAGAGGGTGGAGAGGGCTGGATGTGGGGCAGATGGGGGGCACACTGTGCCGACCTCCTTGCCCACATTTTGCGTTTTGTTCCCCTGGGAAGGGTCCCGTGTGTGCTGTGAGTGCTGAGAGCTGAGACAAGGGACCCAGACATGCTAAATATAAAGGCTGCAGGACTGAAAAGGGTTTGTGGGTTGTTGTTCGTGGGGAGGGGTGAAGGTAAAGGAGGGGGCTGGGTCACAAACTGCCTGCAGTCACAGTAGCCTGTCAATAAATTTTGCATTCACTTTACTTTCTGACAGGGATTCATTCCCTAATATGGGGCTGGCAGCTTTCTGGGTTATTTCGAGTGTGTGTGATAAAGTTCCCTGGATACTGATGGCTTCCTAGGATCAGGATTCTGAAAAAAACCCAGCAACATGCCTTGATGTGTGGGGTGAAGAGAGGAACCAGGGCTAATTACAGGCTTTTCTGCGAAATGAGGCAGTACAGGGGTGTGAAACACAGTCCCTTGTCTAGGACAGAGCTCTCTGGAGCCAGAAGCCCAATCTTGCTGCTCAAGAGAGGGCCCTGAAGATTTTATCACGTGCCAAAGCCTTTCCTGCAGAGGTTCCAAGCACGGAGGGAAGGCCACCTTACCCTCTCCTTTATGACCATTCCATTTGGCCTGACCCCTCGTGCATCAGGGAACGCTGAGGAGGATGAGACAGTCCCTGGCCTGAGGCGTTGGGCTGAAATATCAGAGACAGGCAAAGGGAAATCAAGGCTGAGAGAGATGATTTCATCTCTTGATGACTTGTTTAAGGTTAGCTGGGTCATGGCAGAGCCAAGAAGAGAAGCTGGGTCCCCAAACCAGCACTCACATGCTCTAGGTTGCACTGACTTCCCCACCTTCTGGCAGTCATTTCAGAGGCCCTGAGAGACCTGCTCCTTGCACTCTGATAAGGCAAATTACCTCTCATCTATTCCCAGCTGATTTCCTTAAACCTACCCCAGCAGCCCCCACACTCCATTAGTGACAGCTCTGGAGTTCTTGTCTAACCAGAGCCTCTGCTTTGCTCTTCCTCTCTCAGCTTCAAGACCGAGCTGTGTTTGCTGCGTGGGGAAATTGCCCCAAGAAAACGTGGCCTTAGAGAGATCTGCTCATGTCAGGCTGTACCCAGGTGAGCTCCATACTCTGCCCAAAAGGCAGGTGGGCTTTCTGAACCAAATCCCCTTGTCTTCTAAAGCACAAGAGTGGGAAGTCCTCAAAGCTGACCCCAAAAGTCCTCAGGGGTCCTTCTGACTTGGATTAGCTTTTAAAACAAGAATCAAGCCAAGTGTGCCAGAGATGATGTGCCATGATTACAAACATGCCCAGCCCTCTCACCTCCTCCCTGACCCAACCCCAGGCAGCATTCCTGTGGGCAGTCAGAGCTGTGCCACCCAACCCACTGCCACGGATGGCAGGGAGCCCTCCACGGGCTCCTCTCCAAGCGTCCCTCGGGCCAGAGGCCACTCTCTGCTGTGCCTGGAGAGGCTGCCAGCTCCTGTCACCACAGCACTGGGCAGGGAATCCCAGGCTTGCCTTCCTCTGCAATGCTCAGCTGAGACTCCTGAGGGCAGCTCTGAAGAGAAAGGCATTGCTAACCTGCAAACCCGAAGGTGCTGCCACACCTGGAGCAGCCTGTCTGTGGGGACACCCCAGAGAACTGAGCCCGGAGAGGCCTCGGTGCCCATCCCCAGTGTGGAGGGTAAGGATGGGACGAGGCTCATGGAGGGAGACCCGTGTGTGAGCAGGTGCCCGAGGGCACTCACTGATGCCAAAGGCCTGACACTGGCCTGGTCAGAGAGGGAGCAGCCACCAGGATGGCCAAGGTGCTCTCGTCAAAGAGAGATGACAAGGAGGGCCCTGTACCAACCTAACTCTGTGGCTGGACAAAACAAGCAGGGGAAGACATTCTGGAAGTGCTGCCCAGCATCCCCATGGCCCAGGAACAAAGCTATGGAGAGATGGTGCACTGCTCTATGAGCTGCTCTGAGACATGTAATTTATTTATTTATATTATTATTTTTGCTTTGGGCACCAGCTAGTTCTGGGCCACAAGGGGTTAACCACAAAAGCTGCTTTCTCTGCCTTCGCTCTACCTCAATTTCCACTGCTCCCATCACCTTCCTCCCCCACCCCCTGATCTTATGAAAAAAACCCATCAAAATAACTATTTTATGTCTCCAAATATGCAGATCATTTTCTTTAATGAAAGATGCTTGACGTCTCCGATCCAATTAATATGCAAATGCAGGCGAGGATTTATTTGTGACATTCTGTCTGGGTGAGAGAAAACAAAAAAGGCCTGTTAACCAAAACACTAATTGCTGTGACTGATTGTCACATATCATCATTTTCATAGGATCTCCTCCATCCCTGGCTTGCAGGGAGCTGTGAACCAGGACTCGGAGACTAGCAGACACCAAGGAGAAACAGGGCACAGCTACCTGCCTGGCACGCTCGGCTGAGCGGGGCCTCCTTCCCACCACATGCCCAGCCCCTGCAGCTCCCACCCTCCCAGCACAACTGCTGCACACACACTCAGCAGCTCTTCCTGACCCCCTTTGTGCTTTCTGGACAAGATGTTCTGTTATCCCCCCAGAGTCTCAGGAGTTTCCAGGGTCGTTCTTCTGTTCTCTCCGCACTGTCACAAACGGTGCTTGGGGAGCATCGTGATAGCTTGCACTTTCAAGGAGAGATGCCCATAGATGATGTACTGAACTGAGATCTCACCATCACTGCCCAGCTCAGCATTCCTGGATCACATTCTCCACTCCTATAACTCATTCGAACTCAGCAGTTCAACCAGGAAGTGGTTTTGATCCAACAGCACTGAACCAAACACCAGCAGACTGGGAAAGTGCACGGCCAGACATTCCCATGTGCCCTTACATATTGAACTGGACAAATCACCAATCCCAGCCTCAGCTACACAAACTGCATGGCTGTTTACAGCAGGCACCCTGTCTTCACCCACCAGGGCATAAGGCACGGAGGAAAGGGAGAGGGAGAGGATGGGAAAGGGCACAGCAATCATCAGGGCTGTGTCTACCCTGCAGCTCTCTGGGGCACCTCAGGCTGAGCAGCCCCAGCAGCTCTGTAAGGGTTCCAAAACCTCCCAGAGAAGCTGAACAGAGCCCTGGGCACTCAGCCTTGTACCAGAGTCTGTGCTGCCCACGCTGTGGCCAGATGGTTTAAAGGCACTGCTGGGCACACCCACGTGAGCTGAGAGACCTCAGCCTTGGCCAGAGCCCACGGAGAGGCAGGACCTGCTCACCTGGCACTGCACAGGCTGTGCTGGCCCCAGCTGCAAATGAGCACTTGCCCCTCCCCTGCACCCCTGGGTGAGCACAAGACCCAAGGATTTCCACATTTTAGAGTCTGAGATGCTTAAGGCCACCAGAGATGACATATCCCAATGCAGGAGGGTTCAAAGCCGAGGTTCTCAGCTGCTGGGGGTTTGACACCTGCCCTGGAGTATCCCCTGATGGAGAGCTGATTACTCTGCATGGTTCCTCCTCCTTCCTCCAGCTCCCCACCTGCTTTCAAAGCACCTGAGAAGGCACCAACTTGCCAAACTGCCCAGCACCAGGGTCAATTCTGCTGGCACTGAAGTGGCTAGTCAAACTTCTGGGACTTCAAGGAGATCAGGTTTAGGCAAACACAAAGCGCATACAAATCCTACTGAGAGTATTTTCCTGCCATTACCTCCCACGTAAGCAATTGCTGGAATTGCCACAGGGAGATTCTGTGATTATGTACAGAAAGGGCATCAATCAGGCCAACTCTCTATTCAGCTGCCTCCCATCCATTGAAAGAAGGCTGGGAACGTTTGATCTGGAAGTCAGAGCACAGGACTGAGGGGCGGGTGCTCAAGCACCACTCCCTGCTCTGCCAAAGGCTCACGAACACTGTAAATTATTCATTTAACTTTTCCTATGACTTGGTTTCCCCTTTGCTTGAAGAGGCCAGTAAAGCTCCTTCACCATGCCTAAGTCTGAACTTTTGCTGATCTTCTCAAGAGAGTCAAGGGCACTAAACCTGAATCAGATGGCATGGTGGCTGTCCCTGTGTGCTCATATTCCACCTTCCAACACAGGAGCCTTGCATTTTCTCTGGAATTCCACTGACTCAGCTCATCAGCCCCCACATAACCCCACACACTCCTGAGCAGGATTTGGAAGCAAACTGAAAGGGCTAGAAGCACACCCCAGCCCCACAGTCCAGACTGGCTGCCAGTGCACTCCCGTGCTGGGAGATCTCCCTGCACCACTCCAGGTCCAGCACTCGCCACAAAACAGAAGCACAAATTCACACCACCACCTGTATCTGAGAGAACAATGGGTAAAAGCATTTAATTTAACTTTCAGGGTGTTAGGACAGGTCAGCAGATTCCTGACACCACTAAAATTGAAGTGAATTTGGGGTTTTAATGAAGTCACCAGCAGTTCTGCCATCCAGTTCAACAGAGACATGCTTCGTGTGGATAAGGCAGGTTGGAGCTTTAATGTGTTTCAGCTTATTAGTGGGAATCTGAGGGGCTCTCCAGGGTTTAGCTTGACCAGCTAATACATATCAAAATTAATTTTTACCTTTTCTACACAAGACTTTTCATAAGGGTTAGCAAACAACTGCTCTACACAAATCCTTTTCTTTCTTCCTTGCAAGGAGAAGACCCAGGAGATGAACTCTGCAGAGACTAGAGAAACAATTTCTGTTTTAAAGCATACACGCTTTGACATCTGGTTTAAAACCAACCCAGGCCAAAAGGGACTGCAGTTACTACTCTCTGGCTGCCCAGTGGTCTGTATAAAACACAGGCTCCTTTGCCACATCTGTACCCACATCTACCCCCATAAACAGGTCAGAGCAGCTGTGGAAGGCGTGTGAAGTAATCTCAGAGAAAATACAAATCTGTGATGGTACTGATAAAAATTTCCCAGCACAGGCAAGAATATGAGATGGACAGAGGCAGGTATTCAGGCCTGAAGCAGGAAAACCTACAGATGTAGATGAAGCTCAAAGACTTCCTGCATCTCCAGATTCCTTGCTGGAGCAGAAGTGGGGACATCGCCCTCCAAAGTGCTTGTCTCCCCAAAGTGTGATTCAGTGACACATTTCCTGATAACGCCAACTTCCAGGGCTCTGGCTCCCAGACAGCCCAGGCAGCAGAGGCAGCTCAGGCTGAGCACCCTCGCAACGCCGGACGCACACAAAGCCCCCCGTCAGCACACTCCTCCTGTCAGCAGCTCTGCACTGCTCCCCAACAGCAGGGCTGCTGCTCCCCACCAGCTCTGGGGGGAGGCAGCACTCAGTGCAGCAGGAAAGGGCCCCTGCAGAGATGCCTGAGGGATTTGGTGGGCTGGGATCCCGGAAACCGTCTGGGATGTGGGTGGAGAGATCAGTGCGAAATAGAAGAGCTGTGACACATACACTTTCCATTCATCAAAGCCCAGAAAAAACCATCCTTTTCCCTGCACACACCGGGGAACTGAAGCACTGAGACCACCTGGACCACCTGGAGACTCCACTCCAGGAGCTCCAGGAGCCACCCCAGTCCCAGCCCCTCAGTACAGCAGAGTTTGATGCCCAACACATCCTTCCTCAAACTCTCCTCCAAGCGTGTTATCTCAATGGCACAGGCAGGGAAGTGAGGCACAAACGGGGTAGGAGATTTGCTTTAGATCAACACAGAACTTGGCAGAGTAGAGAGCTGAGACAAATCTTAGATCTCCTGAGCCCCAAGATAATGCCTTAACAGCCTCTGTTCATCAGAAAAGACTCCCAGTTCTGTGATTCAACTAGTTCATTATCCCACCCCAAGAGTTTAAGGAAGATCTCAGTTCTGGCTTTTCTAATCACTAAAAGGAATGACTGAACTAGTTTCAGAGCAGTTCTGAAAGCTGTCAATGATCTGACCCTGCTATGGGCAGGAGGTACACTCAGCAGACTGATGGCAATGCTGGATAAATCCCACAGGGATATCTCCAACCACAGATCCACAATGTGGACAGGGTTCCTGTGACCTCACCTGCAGATGGAAGAAGAATAATAGGTGAAGGGGACCATGGCAGTCCCCTTTCAGCAAGAGAGGGACAGAGTTGCCCAGATGCCCCTGGCCAGAGGACGGAGCAGAGCAGCAGGAAGGCCTGTCCCAGCAGCTCCCTCAGGGCCACACCTGTTTTAGCTCCTTTGGGCAGACAGACTCCATCTCCATAGCATCCAAATCCCTGACAGCTTCAGCACCCCCACTCCCACAAGGCATGGTGCCCTTCCCAGCACAGGAAGGGAGGGACAGAGGCCAGGTCCTTGTCTCCAGGGCCCACAGAGCACTGGTGCATCCACCACTGAAGCTCGTGACACACAATCACAGGCATTACAAAAACTGCCAGGATGAGGGCATGGAGGCGGTCAGTCAGTGTGAGGACTTCCAGAAGGCATCATCCTGTGACCACTGACACCCCTCATCCCAAACCAGGAGGTCCCTGAAGCCCATTGTCACCCCTGCTACCAGCAAAGGTGGCAGGAAGGGCAGCAGCGCAGGAGGGGGGCAGACACACAGCGGCAGTGGCATGGGAGAAGAGACAAGCAGGGGCTGGCAAACAACCCCCTCCCGTTCCCAATCCCAGCACTTTGAAGATCCGTGTGTTTTGAATTTAATTTTGATTTTCTCGACTTCAGCAGATTAAAGTTGAAATAACCTACAAATTACTTAATGTGTTGTAAATCTTCTGAAATTAAGGCCTAATGGGTAACACATGTCGGCAGGCAGGAGACACGGAGGGGAAGCTGGGTTTCTCACCAGCACAGCAACGCTGTGGGGATGGGAGCCAAGGCAGAGGGGGCTGGGGCAGAGGCTGGGGAGTCACAGCCCTTCCCCTCCAGCCTGCCCATGCTCACCTTGCCTTTGGGTTGGAGCCATCCTGATCCACGCTATTCACACCTCCTGGCAAGGGGCACAGCGGCCAGAGGGGCCATGCTGGGAGGCCACTGAAGGAACTGGGTGGCAGGATGCCGGTGCGCCAGCAAGGGGCACAGACACCAGAGAGAACCCTTCAGCGCTTCATCTCCCACTCGCCCTCACTGCTCAGCCCTTCGGTGTCCCCTACACAGCTGGCAGAGCCCTGTTCCATAAGCAGATGCCCCTTCACAGCAGCACCTGCCTGCGGGGACCCTGGGGACAGCTCCACCCATTCCTGCAGGGGATGCCCTGGCCCGGGGACTGTCCCTGCTCCCAGGGCTGCCCTGTGTGTGCACCTGTCTCAGGGCCCTACGCCGGGCGGCCCCGGCTCTCTCCCACACACGCCGCCAGCTCTCCCGCTGCTCCTGCCTGCCTGGGTTCCCCCTCCCCTCCCTCCTCTTCAGCAGATTTCTCTCAAGTGCGCTGCCATATGGTTCCAGTTAAGCCCCATATTTTTTCTTGTCGATTGAAAAGACACACTTTCCTCTGTGCCAGACAGTTTACAGATTGCTCCGTTGGCTCAATTTCTTATTGGATTTCTCAAAAAACCTGACATTTTAAATTAATTTACAGCCACAACAAAAAGAGTTCAGAATTTTAATGGTGTTGTAAGTAATTTTTGGGTAATCCACTCCAGATTTTGATATTAACCTTTGAATGGGGAGTTCAGGCAGCTACCATGTTACAGCCCCAAGCCGGGCTGGGGCTGGGGAGGGGGCGCAGGGCTGGGGGTGGATAATTTACCGCCTGGCAGCCCGAGAGCCAAAGCGCCTGGGAACGCACATGGCAGGCCCTGCTCGGGAGGCAGCGCATGGTGGCGGCGTGTGCATGGTGACATGTGAGTGCAGATGTGCACTGGCGTGTGCATGGCAACATGTGAGTGCAGATGTGCACTGGCGTGTGCATGGTGACATGTGAGTGCAGATGTGCACTGGCGTGTGCATGGCGACATGTGAGTGCAGATGTGCACTGGCGTGTGCATGGTGACATGTGAGTGCAGCTGTGCCCTGGAGTGTGTGCCCTGCGTGCATGCCAGGTGCTGTGGGAGCCTCTGGGGCAGTGCCCAGGCTGGGTCACACCTGCACACGGGTGGCAGCGCGCGTGGGCAGGTGCGTGGGGAGCCCAACCTGTGGCTGGGAGAACCTGCTGGGAGAAGGGCGGGCAAAGGGAAGCAGAACGGAGGTGGGTGGGAGGCAGGCAGGCAGGTTAGCACATGGCACGTGCGGCTGTGGCCGCAGCCACGGCCTCCCCACGCCCCTCTGTGCCCACACATCGCCTGGGTGCAGGTCACGGACACGGCCCTGCCACCTCTGCATCCTTCCTCTGGCAGGGCCACTTCCATCACAGCGCCAGGGCTGGCCATCAACCCCCTGGTTGGGAACCTCTGCTCGGGATGGCAGTGCCGTGCCCTCCTCTCCTCAGTGCCAGCCCCATCCTCTCCCTCGCTGGGCCACCCTTCCAGCTCCCAGCCCAAAGGTAAGGGACGCTCCACCAAGAGCTGCACGAAAAGGCTCAGCGGCCCGAGCAGTTCTGCATGGAAGAGCGAGGTGTCTCTGAAGGAAAGCAACTCACTTGGGATTAGAAACAACACAAGACAAAAGCCACAGATACTGAAAATGCCCAGGGGAGGAGAGAGGGAAGAAGAGAAAAAAGCAGAAGGAATGAGAGAGAACAACTAAGAGGGAGGGGAATGAAAGAAGGAAATTAAGCGGCAAACAGCAGCAGCAGCAAAAGAAAGAAAAGCAAATGAGAGAGCAAAGGACTGAGAGAACAAATCGAGGAAGAAGGGAAGGAAATTAACAAATAATTAAGAACAAATGAATGAGAGAACTGAGACAGAGTGACGGAGATGCAAAGTAGCAAAGTGAAGGAGCCGGCATCCCTTCTCCCCTGGCCCAGCCAACACTACCCGTGCCTTTAACCGCAGTGCCAGCAAATGGGATTGGCACAGAGCTGGCAGCTCCCCGCCTGCCTTCACGAGCCCCTCAGATCCAGCAGCAGCCAAGGACCCGTGGAGCAACACGCCCCTGGCACCTTCTCTGGAGGCTGCACGGGGCACAGCCACCCTCAGCCTCTCCCCAGCCGCAGCGAAGGTGCCAGGGCTAGCAAAACGCCTGGCATGCCCCTGGCTTGCTGCCACAGACCCTCACATCCCCTTTCCCTTTATCATTTACTCTGCTTGGAAAAGCCTTTCTACTTTCCAGCTGCCTATGGGCAGCAAAGCCCCTGTGCCACCCTGAGCTGTGTTACCACCGTGCAATTGCCAAACCAACTGAGACAAAAAGGCAAGGGGGGGCCTGAGTACGGAGCCGCAGCCTCGCCAACATTTTACTAAGCTCTGGCACAGAGCAGACGGTGGCTGGATACGGTGCCAACTTACTACAAGAGTGGATTTTTAGCATTCCTCCCCTCCAGGAGTCACTCGAGGCAGCCAGGGAACCTCAAGCCGAGAGATGTGAAGACAACAATGGCAGCCCGAGGTCTGCCCCGCTCAGGAAGCGGAGCCACGGGACACAAGTGACAGCAAGGACTGTCTTCTGGAGCACAGCCCATGGTACCTGCACAGGTGGGAGTGGTGCAGCCCAGACTGGCTACCTGCACTGCCACTCACGGGCTCTGGGCTGCAACCAGGCTGTCACCTCACAAGACTTGGGAAGTGTTCTGGATGTATGGGAAAAGGCAACAAAGTCATAAAAGCAGAGTTGTAACAGCCCAGCAGCACTGAGGTGCTCCAAAGACCAGAAAAGATGCCAGGAGAGACGCACTCATCAGGGAGGAGCGAGGGGCAAGGCACAGGAGACACACAGGACAGGCTCCCTTTGGTTGCTGGACCCCAGGCCATGGTGGGGGGTCCATCCTGCTCCCCTACCTTGGCCCTTGTGCTGTGCCACCAAGGTGTGACCTCCAGCTCGAGTGCTAAGCAGAGCTGTTCCCTGCTAGCCGCACCACCTCCTTCGCTCATGCAAGAACCTGTGGACTGACCCACCTCCTGCACCGCAGGAGTCACAGGAGCGCTAAGTCACTTCCTGGTCCTACATCCTGCAAGACACGACGGTGGCTGATAGTGCTGATCAAACCTGGCATGGAGCCACATGCAAGGACAATGTGCCACGTTCTGATCCACCGGGCACGGCGCCACGGGCAGAGGCACTCAGATGCCCCTCGGCACCGTGCCAGGCGTGGAGGGGATTCAGATGCCCCCCTGGCACTGTTCCAAACCGGGGGGAGGGCTGGATGCCCCCTCTGGCACGATGCCGGGTGCTGAGGGATTCTCCCTATGGCACCCTGCCAGCGGGAAGGGGACTTGCAGCCTGGGTCCAGGCTCAGGGAAGTGCTGGGATGGAGGACGGGACTCCTCCCGCTCCCGTGCCAGCTCTGCACAGCCAGGGCGCCCGCACTTCGCTAAGGAAGGAACATCCGAGCGGGCTGATGAGTGCCAGGGGTCCCTGAGCTCCCTGCTCGGGCTCCTCGGCAGCGGGACTGCCCTGCCACTCAGGGCACCCCTCGCGGCTGCCTCGCCAGTGATTGACTGGGGAAAGTTGCTATGACGACCCTGGTTTGAAAAAACCCTCAGTAGTTGCCAACTATTTGTGTTGTTGTTTTACAACTGTGGCCAGTGTCACATGAGCGGGAGCCGGCTGGGGGCCTGGGGACACAAAAGCGAATGGCTTTTTAATGGAGTGTCCTGCCAGCGCTTGAAGACTCAATAAAGAGTCGCTGGCGAGACCCCTCCGTGCGGAAGGCCCCGCGCACGGGGCCGGGGCCCCTTTGTAGAGCCGCGGCCGCGCTGGGAAAGTTCGGAGGAATCCGAGGAAAAGCCTCCCCCCGCAGCCCCGGCTCCCGGCGCTGTCTCCTGGGGATGATCCAGCCCCAGCTGGCGCCGGGGTTTCAATGGAGCTCGCTCTGGGCACTCGCCTTGCCCAGGGCAGGTGCTGCCCAGGATGGCAGAGTCTCGGGAGGATGCGGGAAGGTGCAGCAGGAGATGCAAAGGGTTTCCCTGGGAGCTGCTCTGGAGCAGGAAGAAGACAGTTCAAAGAGCTGTAAGGGAGAAAACAGGAGGAGGAGGAGTGGGAGAGCCTCACACCGCGCCGGAGCTGTCCCTGCTGACAGCCCGAGGCTGTGCCGAAGCCACAATATACACACACAGGGTCCCACAGCAGCAGGTCTGAGCTCGGAGCAGATGCCCCTCTCCATGGCAAGAGCCCCAGGAGCAGTTTGGGGGGGCAAACTGGCAGCAAGAACAGCCACCTGCAAAAGGCACTGGGGCACTGGGGCACAGAAGCTCCTTCTGAACTGGAGAGCAAGAGCAAGGACAGGCCAGGGGTGCAGGGGAAAGTGCAGGGCTCAAAGGACACTGTTCCCAGCCCCGTGTGATTCTCACAGACCTCTCTGACTCCAGGGCCTTTTCTTACAGAAGCTGTAATTATATTACAGAGTTCCTGTGTAAGCTACTGAGCTTTATTAATTAATCCTGCTCGGTCTCACCCCAGCCAGAGCCTCAGCCTCGTGCAGAGATGTGGAATTTTCCAGGAAAACTTGAAAATCGTCATCAAGGTGCAGAGAATGTTTGCACTCAGCCTTTAAAGTGCAAGGTAGAGAAAGGGCTCATTTCTCTGATTCAGCTGTGAGGTGGGAAGAGGCAGTGAAGGCTCAGCATGGATCTGGGGTGGCCCTGAGCTGAGCTGCCCAGAATCCACATGGGACTTTCCCAGAGAAGCCCCCGACGATGAAAATTTGGTTTGGGGATTCCTAACTGCAGACTCAGATATGGATAGAAAGAGGCTTAAAAACACACCTAGCTGTAAACTCCCTCTGAGCTCTCAATTAAGCTTTCCCAGTCCAGAGAAATTCAGCCCACAGAGCCAGCAGAACAGAGGAGAGGGAGCCCCACTAGCTTTTGGATGGCCTGAAACAGGCTTATTCCTCAACTGCCAGGGGAGCAGACATGGAACGAGGCAGAAGTCACCAGGCAGAGGTGGAAGCAGCTAAAGCTCAGCCTCTGTGTTTTGCTTAGGGATATGAGAGGCTGTTGGAACCCCAAAGTGAGATGAAACCTGGAGAACTCCATGGACTATAAAATTAAAAATGTTACCAAATGTCATGGCACATAATGGGGAACTAAAGCTCCAGACTGAGTCACCTTTCCCAACTTTCATCAGGCCATCACAGAGAGGAGGGAGCAGTACTGCCTGCATCCCCCTCACCCCTTTCCCAGGCATTTGTGCTTGGAAAAGGTACCTGCCTGCCTCGAAGCTGGTCTGGGAGGACAGGCACAGACACTCCCCACCCTGCTACAGGCTACAGCTGCAACACAAGAGGTCAGAGTCCTGTTAAAGGATCACCCAGAAAAGTTTAGCTTCAAAAGGCAGTGGCAGGGTTTTTTTGCAGTGGTCAGGATGAATAAAAGGCTCACCCAATGGAAGCATCCTACTGCAGAGCTCAGGGAGTGACTCCCCTTCCCTCTCCACACTGAACACTCCCAGCACACTGGTGGGGTGATCAGCCCCTCACCACGCTCTGCCCCTGGAAGGGTCCTGCACATCCCTGGACCATGACTGCACCCTTCAGAAACCCACTCCCAGGTGCCCACCCACACTTGTGCATGCACAGCAGGGGTAGTTGTGCACACATCTGCACACAGGCACGTTTCCTACCTGCTCCTGACTCCCTTCAATCCTGCTGATGAAACTCTACCACTTAAGAAACGGCAGCAAAGCAGCAAAACACAAACAAACTCGCCCCAACTGAGACGTCCCTCCTCAGCACACTCTTCCCACCCACAGTGGCTGAGATCCTGAGCGTGTCTAGGTCTGTCCTGGCTTAATCTCTTGCCCTAAATTAGGTAAACTCACTCCATCCAGGAGCCACTGACTTCTGCTTCCATCTTGAAAAAGTAAAGGTGAGTCAGTGATCAACAAAATAAATAAAAACAGAGAAAAAGACACTAATTGGTGAGCACCTGCCTGGAAGGAATGGGAAAAATAGCCCCCTCAAAAAAAAACCTCTAGGAAAACAAAATGCACCAACATCTTTTTATTTTGTTTTTTTCGGTAATTATACTAAAGATGAAAAACTCATAATAAACATCTCCCAGTCCCCACCTGCTAACAGTAATTATAATAGACTCAACAATAAATGGTAAAGCAGAGCAGTGCTGCATCTCGGGAATTCTCTAGGGTATGTGGATTAGCTCGGAAAGCCTGAATGATTAAAATACACTAATTAAAATTTTGTGTTCCTTGGTAACTCGTCTGCCTGGGCCCCTGGTGTTGGCAAAATGGGAATTAACGTGACAAAAGCAACACAGAGGGTTTTTGTTTTAAATAAAGAAGGGGGGGGGAGATCTATATAAACAAGTTCTCTCTGCACACACACAAATTCAGAGGGACACAAACTCTTAGGGAAGGACTGAGGCACGGGGCTGGTGTTTGGGATGGGAGCAGCAGGGAAAGCCTTCCCTCACTGCCCAGTTTCCTCCCAAAACAACAGGAGGAAAGCCTGGGAGAGAGGAAGGGAAGAAGACAGAGAGTGCTGGGTTAAGACAGGCAGGGTCATGCGTGACCAGGAACCCATCTCTTTCAAACAATTAGAGAACAGCCCCACGAAGGTGCCGAGGCTGCGCAGGGAACCCGGCACGGGACACTCTTCCGCTCCGTCTCCCTCACGCACATTCCTCCATGGACTCGTCTGCCCTGCTCTTTACCAAAGAAAACAGGACTTTGGGATAACACACCAGAGCTTCTACCCCACTGCAGATACACAAAAGAAATTGAACACTTTTGGGTTGCCCTTAGCAACCTAATTGCATCAGTACATTGCACACAGGAGCCAAAGTAACTGAATTTTGATGAAAAGACGGCGGTAATTTACGGCATCACGAAATTAGTTGTCATAGCGACGGGTTAATTACATCTCAAATTAACAATGCAAGTGTGGTGAAATTAAATATAAATCATATTTTCTGCATAAATTATAGGGGTTGATTAGACCGGGGCTCGGGGAGAGGGAAAGGTTGAGCCGCCATGGGCCTACGCAGCTTTCTGAGCCGCCGAGAGAGTCTCCTGGAAACACCGGGAGGAAGACGGAGTAGGGGGGAGTGAGAAAGTGTCAAAGAAAAAATCGCACTGCCTCGCTGCTCATCTTCTGTGGGGTTCTCTTTGGCTTTTTAATTGTCATCTGAACTCTCCCTCAGTTTCCCCTGCGGCTGCAGGGGAGGCAGGAGAGGAGCCAGGCCCATGCGCCCGCCCCGGCACCGCAGCTCCTGCCGGGGCAGCCGAGCTGCTGCCGCCCTCAGCATCCCCTGCCCGCTGCTGCCCGCCCTCAGCACCCCCTGCCCGCAGCTGCCCGCCCACAGCAACCCCAGCCCCCTCCCCTGGGCACAGTGGAGGGGCCAGCTCACACCAGCAGAGAAGCCTCGAGGCCAGCCCAGCTCCCCTGGTGCAGGTCGCCACATGCCATCTTACGCCCCTGGAGTCGCACTGCAGCTGCCCGGGCTCTAACACATCCCTAACCTCTCATTTCTTGCCTGGTTCACAGCAACAACATGAAATGTGGTCTGCCAAACTGAGGAAATCCATTCCTGGCAGAGTTTCTGCCTGGGGGAGTGGCACAGCCTGACCTGACACTGGCCAGGGAGAGGAAGGCGATCTCTGACAGGTTCTCACCCACAGTTTCTGTGCGGAGCACACCCCAAAAAGCAGGTCAAACCGAGTGCTGCAATCAGAGGCTGAAGGGAGCAAGAGAAAGCATGTGACACTGCTAAGAAATAACAGCAGGTAAAAGAGGGCACTGGTGCCCAGCTGCAGCTCAGCTGTCCCAAGAGATCACCCTGCCCAACACACACAGAGCAAAGCCCAACTCATGCCCAGACCCCCACCCTGCTGGCTCTGCTCTGGGGCAGCAAAGCTGGGAGTGGGTCACCAGATGCACCACCAAGGAGCTGTGTGGCTGCTCCATTAAACTCTTGGTGACCCTCGGCGGGTGCGGAGCATCACCACTCACAATGGGACACAGTGACCGACAAACAGCAGCTACAGAGAGAGCAGCTAAAAACGCCCAGCCCCTGCCCTGAGCAGCCCTGGCAGAGGGGGCCTGAGGCAGTTCCAGCCTCCCCTCCCATGGCCAGTCTCCTCTTGGCTGCCTGGGGGCTCACAGGGGATGGGCACAGTCCTCTGAGGGGTGTACAGTGGTTTTGCCTGGCTGCCACCCAGCCCTGCCCCAAGCAGGGGATGATGCTCGAGAGCCTGGCACTGCTCTCCTCTCGGGCCCTGGCTTCTGCTCCCAGGCTGGGTGACAAGGGGCACCAGGCAGCCCTGCACAGGTCCCTTGCCAGCTGCAGCACAGTGCTGAGGAGGAGAGGGGACGTGTAAAGTGCCCACATGGGGATGGAAGGGACTTATCTGTCAGGAAAGGACATATGGGAGTCAAACCATCCAAGCATAGTCCTCTGCTTCCTGCTTCTCTGAGCAGAGTGAGGAAAACCTCAATAGAAAGTCCACAAAGGGCAGACAGGACATACCTGCAGCACAGGCAGCCAAGGGTAAGGTTGGGCGGAGCCAGCTGAGCTGCCCTCCCAGCTCTGGGAGCCAACGAGGCTTCCCACAGCCCTGCAGGACCTGCTGCAGTCCCCAGTACAAAGGGAGATTCCCATGTTTAACTCCTGAGACATCCACTATCCCTGAAGAAAAAGCATCCAGGAACCTTTCTCACTGTGCCACTCCTGCAGAACTTGGTGACAAAGCTCCCGGGGGCTGCTCTCAGCCCCAAACCTTATGCTGCAGGTTTGTCTTCCCATCCCAGTGCCACTAACTCTGCCTGTCACCCTCCTGCAGGCACCACCAGAGCAGTGACTGCAGGCAGAAAGCTCTTCGGGGACTCCCCTTAAATAACAGTTCCCTCCCACTTTAAAAAAGTTTTTCACACAGCCTGCATGTGCCCACACTCCTTTACCCTCACACGGGGGGGTGAAACGCGGCTCTGCCCCCTCCCAGGTGCCCTCTCGGTTCCCAGCTCCTCCCCGAGCTGCCCCACTGCTGCACCTCCTGCCCACACAGCTCACAGGCAGCACTCACACCACAGACTGCGATCCGCACAAAATGCTGCCACGTTTCATCCAGGCCTGGATGAGGAATTTCTCAAGTAGGGGAATTTGGGGTTTGTGTTGGGTTTTTTTTTTCAGAGGGGAAGGAGGGAGAGCATATGAAAGAAAGGAAGGAAAAGCCTAAAAGTAAAAAGCCCTCTGGCCCTGGCAGCCCGTGTGATCGATGGGGGTGGATTTGCATGTACATTTCATTAATTTTTCAGCATGCATTTTATTTATCTATGCGCCATACATCTGCTGAAGTTTATATACTTGATAATATATAAATATAGACACACAGCAATCAATACGACATCCGCTTCGCAGAAGCTTCCATTAGCCCCCCGCCCTCC